>OY757932.1:63412739-63881539 GCA_963585895.1 Sepioteuthis lessoniana | reverse complement strand
GACATTCGTTGGGGAGGTGGGTCTTACCCCTCTACACAGGCGTAGTTTCCATATTTTTACAGCGCCAATCGACTGGGAAAAGGAGTTAATGTTTATTAAAAGAATAGACTTAATTAACAGGCATTTATATCCAGAAAAGTCGAACAAAAAACCAACATAGGAGGATCATTAAATTAGTCTCCAGACTTTTTTCGTATGGGCACTTTTATTGATAGTACACACAGGAAACTCTAATCCCCTTCGAAGTACTCTCCTCCGGCAGAAACACATCTGTTGTGCCGTTCCAACAACTTTTGGAAGGCCCCATGGAAATCTTCTTGTGTGACCGTGTCCATGACCTTCGTCACAGCCTCTTTCATCTCCTCAGTTGTCTCATAACGACAGCCTCTGAGCTTAGTGAACAACCAAAAGTCACAGGGACCAACGTCTGGACTATAGGGAGGCTGGGGAATACTCTTGATGCCCATCTTGGTCGAATAGTCTGTGACAAGGATAGAGTTGTGATCTGGTGCATTGTCCTGGTGGAAATGCCACTGACCTGATTTAAACAGTGCTGGCCTCTTCCCTTGGAATTTCTTCCTGAACGCCCTTAAAACCTCAACATAGTAACCCTAACCCTAACCCTTTGTCCAATCAACTCTGTTCTATTGACTTCCTTACTCTTCCAACACCTCTTATCATCCCTCACAGACTCCCTGTCATCCTTGAATCTCTTATGCCACTCAAAATATGATGCTCGATTCATGCAAGATGGTCGAAAAGCAGTCTAAAGCATTCCATACGTTTCTGTGGCATTTTTTCAAAGTTTAAAACAGAATTTTATTGCATATCGTTTTTCTAAAGTGTCCTAACGTCCAGATTACATTTTTGAAACTCACCAGCTGTGACAATCAGGCTTTAGTTAGGGTGTATTCCAATTGCTGCTGTAGCTGTTCATTTGAACCTGAAATCATAAAAAATTGGTCAGTCATCTCATAAGATGTATTGCAATAACATAGTGAATTTTCAAGAATCTACGACAATTTAGATGCTCATACGAAAAACGTCTGGAAACTTATTGAAGGCACCACGTATACACACAAGCAGATAAAATGAGGTTAAAGACGAGTAAAAAAATTTGGCGTTTCTGTAAAACTGATATTAGGGGAGGAATCAAGGATCTGCATCGACCAAGGTGATTGCCCTGTCACTGGGGCTATTGAATACACTAATTGCATCTCAGCAGAGGGGTAAGACTCCCTCCCCCAACGAGTGTCCTGTGACCCAATGAGATCGGGCTATAAAATACACTGACTGCATCTCTGTAGAGGCGTAAGACTCTTCCAACGAGTGTCACAGATATGACGCTAAATAATCTGATAGTGAGGTACCAATAATGCTGGAGTTTGGTGGAATGCAGAGCACCCTTTTATTACTATCGTTCCCAGGTCCACTGTGGCCAGGAGTGGTATCACTTGATAGGGTTCTATCTATGGGTAAAACAGAACTAAACTGTGTACTTATGCTTAACTGAATAGTTTGAAATGGAACTGTTTTTTGTATGCAAAATTAATTAGTTTGAAATAAAACCGTTTTTGACATTGAAACTGTGTAATTATACTTAAATGAATTGTTTGAAATAAAACTGTTTATATGTATAAAAATAGATTTGGCATTGATAAACCAACAATAATTGATATGCTATAAAACCAAACCAAAGTAAGGTAATTATGGTGGAATTTCTGTTTTTTATCTTTCCAATGAAATATTTCAGGATGAATACCAGGAGAAAACAAATAATAATAGAATTGCAGGTGACTAAAAAGAATAAGGAAGATAGCAAGCATTGCTTAAAAAATCAATGCAGATCGATAGATTGAAATCCTGGATAATTTTCTCATTCAATCGATAGAAATTCGATTTAGTGATGATCAAATCTTTTTTTCAGAACGATAATGCATTTTGTCACAAAGCAAAGGTAATTTAAGTTTTCTTTTCAGGAAAGGTATATAAAATCAATGACATGGCCAGCGAAAAAGCTCAGATCTAAATACAATGGAAAATTTATTATTGAAATTTTATGGTGAAAATTTTTTAAAGGATCCCTGAGGTTTCATTCATCAAAGATGTATTAACTGTCCGTTCTGAGTTAAGAATATATTGCTCACACACACACGTATACATACTCTCACACACATACACAGCACACACCTACACACACATATATACATAAACACACAAACGCACACACACACACACACGCACACACACACACACACGAAGCCTTAGTCTATCGTAAAGTTGGACGGGTTTCGATCCCGGCTTCGAGCGTCCTGCGGGTCTAGCCACACTGAAGAGTTCTGATAGAACGAAACAGTCTGTCTGTGGATGACAATATATATATATATATATGTATATATATATAAAACCTTTAAAAATCACTCTTTATTTTTTTTGTTATAATATTTTTTCAGAAGATTCTATATTTTTTCAAATGTTAAATTTGCATCTTCAGATAAAGAAATCCTTTCTTTGTCTGAAGATGCAGATCTAACATTTGAAAAATAAAGGGACGGCGATGATTAATATTATCACAAAAAATATGAGGATTTTTTAAGTTTTTTCTTTTCATATATATAGAATTATTAGCTCTACATTTTAAATTATTACTCTTCTACATAAAGATCTCTGTTGGATTTTGAATTACATGGATATTGAAGAAAGAAAATCCTAAAATAGAATCGTTTCTACCATCGGCTGACTTGGCTTTGGATGATATAAGGGTATTTTTTTTTCTAATTTTTTTTTTTAATTTTTTCTAAATTTTTTTTTTCTAATTTTTTCTAATTTTTTTTAAATTTTTTTTCTAATTTTTTTAAATTTTTTTCTAATTTAAAAAAAAAATTTTTTTCTCTTTTTTTGAATTTTTTTAAAAAAATTTTTCTAAAAAAGAAGAATATATATATATATATATATATATATATATATATATATATATATATATATAAGTCAGAAGTTTGAGATATTAAGTAAAAATGTTTTACGTCTTGTTTGTTTTTAGTTTATTTACAGCCAAGTAAAAATAGCAAGTGTTCTCAAGCTTCTCCAATTCCATGTTTTGCCTTGTGGAGTGTGAGAAGTGTGCTTTTGTTTTTAGATATTCTAGATATTTCTAGAATTTTCAATTGCCAAATACAACAGGGACATTGAGGTTACGTCTAAAAGTGATCTTGTTGTGAGTGGGTTTTCAAGTTTTTATAAATAAAACTTCCAGTATTTTAATCTCTTTTATCAGTCGAATGTATATGATATTTGACAAGTATTTTCCTATATATATATATGTGTGTGTGTGTGTGTGTGTGTGTGTGTGTGTGTGTGTGTGTGTGTGTATGAGAGAGTGTGTGAAAGTGAGAGAGAGAGAAAGAGAGTGTGTGTGTGTGTGTGAAAGTGAGAGAGAGAGAGAGAAAGAGAGAGAGTGTGTGTGTGTTTGTGTGTGTATGAGAGAGTGTGTGAAAGTGAGAGAGAGAGAAAGAAAGAGAGAGAAAGAGTGTGTGTGTGTGTGTGTGTGTGAAAGTGAGAAAGAGAGAAACAGAGAGAGAGAGAGAGAGAGAGAGTGTGTGTGTGTGTGTGTGCTCTTTTAGATAGACCTGACACTTTGTTTCTGTCTATATAATTGTTGATTCATTCAAGTCTTCATATGAGTCGTTTGACAGCTGGATGGAATGAATTCAGGAAAGTGTCCGTATTTTTCCCAAATTGTTTCGACTCCAACCGAAGCCATTTTCGGAGGAACTTATTATGAATAGACAAATACAATGACAAGTCATATACATTTTTGTACAGAATAGGAGGAAGAAAAATTAGGCAGAAACGAAGTATCTTTCCTATTTAATCAAACATGTTTAAAAGAGAAAATACTGCACACACCCATATATATATATATATATATATATATTAGGCGAAACCTGAAAATTGTTAACGAAGATGGTATCGGGGCGCTTGGAAATATCTTAATAAATTGAAATGTTTGTCCCTTAGGCCATGGACAAATTCGGGTGCATTTGCTTTGGGCTAGATAAGAATGCGGATTGGCATTTGTTGTTGGTTGCTTCAAAACAAATACTCACAGTTCTAGAACACCTCTGATTTGAAAACCACTTGGGATTTATTTAATGTCAAATATTTTTTATATATATAAACGAATAGTTTATAGATAGATATTTATTTTTTAAACGAATTGTGAGAGCACGAAACGAAAGATAGTCGAAAAGTTTTGCAAGCATTACAGATGTAGTTTAATGTCATACCCAGGAAGATCCTTTTTTTAATTGGGATGCTTATCTTTCTGCAAGGGGTACACTCAGCTTATTCTATGCCACGCCAACAGAAATTCATAGTACAATTAGAACATATTAAAAGTATTTTCCTTTTTACAGACCGTTAACTCATTTAGTGAAGCAACCTCGAAAGACTTGTATTTAAAAATGACTCATATTGTAACATACCCATAATATACGAATGTGTAAAATAGACATAGGGAATCCGAAATACACGCGAAACACTTGACGACTTCTTAGTTCAGGTACGAAACTTTTTATTACTTTTGAGTTAAAGGTTTTTCGACATGAGGAGAGAGAGACACAATCTTTCTATGCTGACTGCTTTTACATCGTCAGCTCTCAACCCAATCAACGCGCGGCGCCCGTAGCGCACAAATTCGTCTGGCCTCGCCCAGCTCTGAAACCAACCTTCTTCTTCCGAGGCAGGACCTCAACTCACTGCTTTTTCTCAAATCTCGGGCCACGCGTCCGGTGTGTGACGTCACCAACATCCCCTGGTCCGAATTCTTTAATGGGATTTTTTATTTTGACATCTCTGAATGACACATCCTTTCCGCGCGCGCGTGAACACCTGCGTTAATGTTGCACTTAACTAACCCATGCGCTAAGCGAAAGGTTCTCAGCCTAACTAAACCGAAAGGCAAGATATACAAAACGAAATCCCTCCGCAATTATATTACAATATGAACGAGTAATCAATTGAAGTGAATACAAATTTAATATATTTAAACTAATGAACAAAGACTTGGGGAGGCACTCTAAGTGTTACAGTTATCGTTGCAGGAAATGGAATCGAAGACCTGAGTTCAATTCCTGTACTAAGTTGTTTGCCTTTCAATTCGCATGATTGCCATCAGAAAAGGCATGAATTATTTCACTTCTCCCTATCCAACTATGAGTAAATAGAAGGGCAATCCGGGTTCTCTAGCTTTGTCAAAGCAACCAGTCTTGGAGAAGGAAAACTCTGAACTCAAACCAGCTTTGCTCCGTTTAGAAATTGACTTTGTATCACATCCTGTCCGTGATGTCAGTGTTTGCCATCGTCTTTTATATTTTAGCAACAACACTCATTTTTCATATAGCCCAGTCGGCTGGTGGGCTGCTGAATAAGACAACGGCATCTTGCTCGAGACGTAAGACCCTAAAGTAAACGAATTTCCTGGATATGACGCTAAACAATATGACATTGACGTTCCAGTCCTGGAGCTTTAGGAAACTGTTAGTACACCTTCATTGCCATTACTCCCAGGTCCACTCTGAGCCGGATTGGTAGTACCTGTTGGACTCTGATCTATGGGTCAAGAGCCAAGTCGGCTGAGATTGTTGAATACAATTGCATCTATGAAGAGGAGTAAGACCGTATATGACATTAAACCATCCAATGATGAGGCTTCAGTCCTGGAGCTTATAGATATGTGGAGTTCCTCTCCATTACTATTACTCCCAGGTCCACTCTGACCCGGAGTGGTCGTACCTGTTAGGGTCCAACCTACGAGACAAAAAGAACAAACACTCAGAAATATTATCCAAATGCCGACCTGAGAACAAACTTCAACTTTCACATTTCGACCCATACACATAATCTATACCCACCTCCACAATCCACCATACCAATACTACCTCCATCACTATAAACTCCCACAACATACCTTACGCACTGTAAGTAACATTTTCCTCCATTGAACCTTTATCTATCTCCAAACACCCTCACCACCAGTTGATATAATCATCATCATCATCATCATGTCGCGCTACCAGTACGGATTTCTCTTACTCTCTCTCTCTCTCTCTCCCTCTCTCTCTCTCTCTCTCTCTCTCTCTCTCTCTCTCTCTCTCTCTCTTTCACCACCCGTCTCTATCGTCCATCGCTTCCCGGAAAGTTTTCAAAGCTATATTCTGTATCGGCACTGAGCTGTTGTATGTAGGTTCTTGCTGGTCGTCCTGCCTTTGCTCATCTATGTCAAGGGGTCCACTGCAGTATATCCCTTATGAGTTTCTCCTTACCTCTCAATATCATGATTGTTAAAAGTACATCTTAATACAGTATATTTACCGTATTCCTTACATACATACCATCATATTTTTTAATAAAGTATACGTAATATAACATTAACACAGCATAGACTACTAATACAAATTATTATTGCAATTTATCACAGAACATATTCCAACATACAAATATTAGTATTGCATAATACTCCTTAGTATATTACATATTTACCGACCCCTCCGCTCGGGCAGGATATGACACAAGGTCAGTTTTTTGGAGCGGAGTTTAACAGGTTTCAATTCAGAGTTTTCCTTCTCCTAGACTAGTTGCCTCATCAAGGCTGAAGAACCTAGTCTGCCCTACTATTTACCCATAGCATTCATTAAATGGATTCATACCTTTCCCAAGGGCATAAGTGATATGAAATGCAATGAGTCGCGTCCAGGATTTGAACTCGTGTCACCGTGTCCATTTCCTACTACGATAACCATTACACAACGGGCACCTCCTTTGTATATTACAATATCCCATGTCTCTTAACACCACGATATTCCCACCTCACCTTACGTTTGAGATCCAGCCTCCATTTTCATCTATTATTCTTATGTGTGAAATCAAAAAATTCAAGTTCTTCATAATTCACTGATGATGATAAATTTGTTGCTTAGTTAAGATCATCACTACGTACAACAAATTTTTTATTTGGTCAAAATCTCCAACTGTCTTGTGATGTCCGTTACACATCGCTACACATATATTCAGGAGACAACCTCAAATTAGCCACGTGGCGCATCTATCATCATGCACACACACACACACACACACACATGCAAACAATTATAAATACGACCGCACACAATAAACAAATATAATCTACACAAACACACACACACACACACACGCACAAATATAAAAGAGTTCGATCTCGAGTCTGGCTATTACGTCCACTTTCAGAAAAATACCCTTGGGAAAAATATGACCCCCCCCATATCTTCCCAGCTATGGGTTAAATAGTATCGTTGTTCTTCTCGAAGGATGGCTTTGGCATTAAATAACGAATATAAGTTGATATGCCATTAAAGAAACCAAACCTAATGAACGCGGTTTCCTCACCTCGATGTAATATATGAGCCCATTCGAATCGATATGTCGTTAAAATCAATCAAAGCAATACCTGTGGAAATTAAACTTTTTCTTTTGCTTATTTGATGAGTAAATTTACTAATATTGTTTCTTTTGGTAAAAGATTTCTTTAGGATGATCTCTTTAAATGATGAAGCTAATTTTAAAAAAATAGGATTTGTATTTGAATTTTTTTGTTTAGGATATTAAAAAACGTAAGATACCTGCGGACGTTCAAGCAATATTTTATTTTTCAAAACAAAAATTTTCGAGCATTTTTTTGTGTGGTTTGACTGCAATTTTTTATTTTTCAAAACAAAAAATTTTCCAGTATTTCTTTTTTTTGTGGTTTGACTGCAATTTTTTATTTTTCAAAACAAAAAATTTTCGAGTATTTTTTTTTTGTTGTTGTTTGACTGCAATATTTTGTTTTTCAAAACAAAAATTTTTGAGTATTTTTTTTTTTTTTTTTGTGGTGACTGCAATTTTTTATTTTACAAAACAAAAATTTTCGAGTATTTTTTTGTGTTGTTTGACTGCAATATTTTGTTTTTCACAAGCAAAAAATTTTTGAGTATTTCTTTTTGTGGTTTGACTGCAATTTTTTATTTTTCAAAACAAAAGAAATTTCGAGTATTTTTTTGTGTGGTTTCACTGCAATTTTTTTATTTCTGAAGATAAAAAAAATTTTCGCGTGTTTTTTTTGTTTTTTTTTTCGATTGGCTGACTGCAAATTTTTATTTGTAGAAAAAAATTTTTCGAATATTTTCTTTTGTGGTTTCACCGCAATTTTTTTCTTTTCGATAAGAAAAATTTTCCAATGTTTTTCTCTTTTGATTTGCCCGTAATTTTTTATTTTTCGAAAATGTTGTGTGTGTGTATGTGTGTGTGTGTGTGGTTTGACCTAATTCTACAATTTTTTAATTTTAAAAAATATTTTTTCACATTTTACACTTTCATATTCTAATTCCTTGTAACATGATCCCTAATTTCCAGAACACGTATTAAGAAAAGGAACACAGGAGGTTAAACATAAATGGATAAATAAATAATTCCACCTGTCTGGTTACTTGTCTTTTCTAATGCTAACTGTTCCGGAAATTATTAATCATTCTACACTGAATTAAAATGTGAAAGTGTACCCCATAATATAATGTAAATTAATTGTTTGCTTATTTTTATTTTAGTTTTTTTTGTTATTACTTTTGTTTTGCTTTTTTATGTTTCATTTTGTTTTGAGGTTTTTTTAGGAGGGGTTTTAAAAGATTTCTTTTAAAAATCGCAGCACACTTGAAGGTTAAATTAGATCAAATCACAAAAATACTATTTTTTTCCCCGATGAACTTGAACAGGTGCATGGGTAGCATTTTACCAAAATAAGTTTTCAAAAAATTCGAAAGACTATTTTATTTCATTTATTGTTAATGTGGGGGGTCTTTTCAAGAACAATAAAGGGAAAAACTGGAAAAAACACATCCTTCCCGTTACTTATGTTTGTATCGTGTTTTACGTGTACGCTAATATATTAGTGAGCATTATTATGTTTTGTTGGGTTGGCTGAGGTCGGCAGTGTACGGCGTTGGTCGTAGTTGGACTGAAGCGTGACGTCTCCTGGTTACTAACTACAAGTTCTGCTGCTGATGGCCATTTATATTTCCTTTGTGCGTATTCTGTAGGATCATATTTGCATAGAACAAGCATGTGTGTGCAAATATGCAAATCTATAAGCCGGCGTTATCCCTCAGTTAAAACGTCGCTGAATAACATTCTTCCAGCCACCACACATATTCACTTATAAGTAATTACTCACTTCCTGGTGAATGAATAAATAAATAAATAAATGAGGGCAATTAAACCAGTTGCAATTTAAAATTCAGATTATTCTCTTCAGTAAACCTATTGAAAATTTTACTTGGGTGAGTCAAAAGTTTTATTATTTTTTAGTAACGTAAGGGGCAATTCGGCAGCCCTGGATGTTCTTGTCAAACTCAAGAAAGTGACTAACCACACTGGACTATGAGAACTCGCCTGATACTCTCTGATTGCTACTCACCGAATTTACCTCTTCGGCTTTGAGGACAACCTCGGAATCCACTCACTGATGCCTAACTAACCTTGCCTGATCATCGAGGTTTTTGCTGGTTGCAGTACTGTGAGCAACTGCACCTTCATCTGTAAAATAATTAAGGAAGTCCGGGTTAAAAATAGAAACGTATCAGCCATGAATCGACAACGTGTTCTGATTGGCGGAAAAAACTCAAATGAAAACGCCTTTAGAGCAATGGGCGCGGGATAGAAAACAAGAAGAGACAGTTGGCAGCAGGACGTGACGAGATAATGATAGTCAATTGAAAAACCAATATGACAATATGACGGTAGCCGAAAGTTGTGACCCCCATTTTGGGAGGAGATCCAAAAAAGGGTCTCACACCAGAACTGAGGCTATAAAGATGAAACCAAAGAACATGTGCGTGTTAGAACTCCAAAAAAAAAGCTTAGAAGATAATTCAAAGTCGGTGCCAGCTCCCTTCTCCTCATGACATGTTGTTTCTCTTTGTCCAGCTAACGCGGTAGTCTAAGTTTGCATACCCTGTTTCTCTCTCCTGACGACAACTTAAAAAGCGTAGTAGCGGATTAACATTTGTGTTAGTGAACCAAGGCGGGGTTTTGTGTGTTCGTCACTTTTTCCCACGGCGAAGTTACAACTGGGTACGATTAACACTTAAGACGTAGCGCTACACGCAGAACCCGTTCGCGATGTCGTAGTACAAGTGGCTATGCGTGATAGCAGTAGAACTGCATTGGGAACTTCCATTTGAACACTGTAACGTTGCAAGCGTCTATTTATATTGTGTTATGTTACAACCGTACATTTTGTGTGTAACTGTACAACATCCTATTTGGCGCAGTAACAGTACAACTTTCCATTTGAGACTCGTAATGGTACACACCTTCCTAACAATAAAGTTTTTTATTTACTTTCATGGCGTTCGAACTCGTAAAACAAGTTCCAGATTACGTTGCACGTTCATCTGAATGGCTTTCAAATTACATTCGTCGTCAAGCAGTGCACAATGTGTCACTTAGCCTATTACTGTGATTCTGCCAACCACTGAGAATACAATTAATGGCTTGAACTGCTTTGGTCACGTGATATACACACCACAAACAAGCATATAGCAAAATATTGCAAAACTTTTGAGTAACCCATTATCCCCTTCCTAGCAAATAAATATATAGGGTTAATTTGACCAGTTCAGACTTAAAGGTTATTTTCATTTATATGCCACGAAAACTTTATCAAAATTGAATAATTAAATGATTTTCAAAAGATTGTTAATTTTAACGTATCAAGTTATTTTGCTGTTTAAATGTAAACTTTGAACTCTATGTGAATTTTCAAATTATTTATTTTGGCATCTTCCCGAATTATAATCCTGTTCAGTTCTATAGTATGTTATAATGATGTACGCGATCTGCAAATGTTTGGGAACATCCTGCATATCTTAAAAAGAACGTATTAAAATTGGATATTTTTGTATTTTTATAAAGTAAAAAATACATTTTCAATTCATTTTATATTTCAGACTTTCTCCTCACTTTCATCTTGTGACCATCATCCTCATATTAACAGAAAATTCAAATTTGGACTCGACTATCCACAATTCCTTTTGCTAAATTATATATATATATATATATATATATATATATATATATATATATATATATATTACCCCCCCATATATATATATATATATATATATATAGTATTCGTTTACAAACCTTAGCTTACTTCAATACAAGGCCATGAATATATGACAAGCAAAATGTTTATGGATATCGTATATTTCTTAGAAAAATATCTTAAAATGAGACACTTTTGTATTGCTCAATGTAAAATATAAAATTTCAGTAACTATAAAGTATTTGGCTTTATTTTTCAGTCTTTCTCCTGACGTTTTTCTTGCATAGGTTCTTCTCTTACAACCAAAAAAGTCTAAATTTGGACTCATCTGTTCCTAATACATTTTACAAAACATGAATATTTTGAATAAGAAACATAATATTTTCTTACCATCAACTCTTTCTGTAGACATTTTGATTGGTTGGTTGGTTGGTTGGTTGTTTGGTTAATTGGGTTTAATGGCATATCAACCTCTATAGGTTATTTTATGCCAAAGCCTGTTTACACGTATGTACGATTTGCAGACACATAATTTAATCATACCATACTAAAACTATACAACTCATTTACTTGCATACGAGTAAGTATTTGCAAGTATTTCTATGTGACATTAGGTTATTTAGTGATGATAGTGTTTTTTTGTTTTTGTTTCTCACTACTATTTCTACCAACACAAGCATAAATCTATTCAGCAATAATTTGCTTTCTGTTGATTATTTTGTTGTGTTTTCGGGATTGTAACCAAATCTATATTTTCTGGTACAACCCGGTCTCTTTCAAGAACGACAAGACATTATCCATGTGGACCTTGTCAAATAAGTCCTTCATGGAATTTGCGTGGAAATAGCGCTTTCTGGTGTCATTAAAAACTTTACACTCGAGGAGAACGTGTTTGGTTGTGCAGGGCATTTGGCATGTCGAGCACAGTGGTTGCTGTTCTTGCTTGAGTATAAAAGAGTGCGTAAGTCTGCTGTGACCAATACGCAATCGCGTTATTGTTACTTGCTCCTTTCGCGATTTTCGAAAGGCTGGGTGCCATTCTCCCAAAAAGGGTTTGACCTGAAATAGTTTATTGCTGGTATTTCTATTCCAGCGTTGTTGCCATTTTTTATGAAGGAAATTATTTATTTTCGGTTTCAGATCGGTGTATGGGGTGTTGTACTTTTCAGGGGTCAAATCTAAAGCCGATTTTGCTGCCGCGTCTGCTCTATGATTTCCTCTCACCCCAATGTGGCTTGGAATCCAACAAAAAACGATTTCTTTGTTTAATGTTGAGTGTAGTCTGCAAAGTAGTTTGACAATAAGTGGGTGCTCTAGTTTTTTGTTGTTTAATGATAATAGGACAGAGAGCGAGTCTAAGAATATGATGAATTTTTTGTGTTTTTCTTTCGAGATAATGTCGAGAGCCAAGTCAATTGCACAGGCCTCAGCTGTGAAAATAGAACTATCCATTGGCAGAGCTTTTGTTTTTATTATTTTGTTTAAGACTGCTGCACATGCTGTTTTATTGTGGTCTTTGGATCCATCTGTATAGATACATAGGTAGTCGGGATACTGTTGGAGGATATTTTGATGTTTTTCTTGGTAGGTGAAGGGATGTGTCTTTGTTTTATGGAGTTGATTCAGTTGAAGGTTAACTTTTGGATTTTTAATGATCCAAGGTGGTATTTGTGGCAAGGTGTTTTTATGGATATTATCTAGAGGGATGCTGGCTTTTTTAGAATAGGCTCCATACGGAGGCCAAATGGTCTAATTGATTTTTCTTTTTGGTTGAAATATTTTCTGTATTTTGGATCAAAGGTGCAGTCATATGCTGGATTAGAGGGAGAAGATTTAAGTTTGGTGTAATATTGGAGGGCTAATTTTTCACTTCTGATCTGTAGAGGTACTTCCTGAGCTTCGGTGTATAAGCTGTCAATTGGAGAAGTTCTAAATGCTCCTAATACCAGTCTTAAGCTTCCATGGTGAATAGGGTCAAGTTGTTTCAGATATGATTTCCTGGCAGATCTATATACGAAAATGCCATGGTCGAGTTGAGAGCGGAGAAGAGTTCTATATAACTTAATTAGAGTTTGACGGTCAGCTCCCCACTGTGTGTGGGAAACGACTCGCAGAAGTTGTTGGGCACGGGTTGATTTGTTTTTTAGGTGTTTTATGTGTGGGATGAATGAAAGTTTTTTATCGTATATTATGCCGAGGAATTTGTATTCGTTAACGACTGGTATTTCGGAGTCATCAATTTTTAGGAGAGGGTCATTGTGCATTTTCCTTAGAGAGCAAAAATGCACGCATTTAGTTTTTGACTTGGAGAACTTGAATCCATTTTCTCTTGCCCATTTATTTACTTTGTTTAAGTTTAGTTGAAGTTGTCGCTCTACTATGTTCATATGAGTGGCCCGATAGCATATGATGAAGTCGTCGACGTAGAGAGCACAGTCAATTGAGGGGGTTAGACATTTGACAATGTTATTGATTTTTATGGAGAAGAGAGTAACGGAGAGGATGCTGCCTTGCAGAACACCCTCCTCTTGATGTTGTGAGTTTGAAAGGGTGGATCCCACGCGTACCCTAAATGTTCTTTCGAAGAGAAAGTTTTTTTATGAACATCGGCAGTCTTCCTCTTAAGCCTAGATTATAGAGGTCCCGCAAAATACCATACTTCCACGTAGTGTCATAAGCCTTCTCTAAGTCAAAAAATACTGCCGTCAGATGTTGTTTTCTTATGAAGGCTTCTCTGATGAAGGTTTCTAGTCGTATCAAATGATTTATGGTTCCTCTTCTTTTCCGGAATCCTGTTTGCATATTTGTTATTATGTAAAACGTCACCCCCTCACCCCCACCCACGTTAACTTTCTTCTAACCATGTCTTCTTCTTACGCCGGCCGGTGATCAACTAGTGGTTCGAGGGGGTAACGCACATTTCTTTCCACCACACAAGAATACGATCGAGGGAGACAGGAGAAAACAAAACAGACGAACAAACTTGGGGTTAACCAAGAGCAGAGGAAGGTATGCAACACTACATGCATGTGCATTCCTGATAGCAGATATGGACTAACGCTAGCGTGGGTTACTAGCGAAAATTCCACAATGCTACTGGAATCAGACTCATCTTGACTCACTGTCGCTGGACCCTATCCCACTCTGCCTCGCCTCTCTGTTGTCCAACAGCCTCCTGCCCTCTCTGCTCTCCAGCCACCAACTCTCTCTCTTGGGTCGCGTCGTCAACTCTCTTTCGCGTCCCCTTACCACTTCCGGATACGGCGAGATTTTTTGGTCCAAGAATCCTTTGTCTGGTTTCGCGCCAAAACAGACTCGTCTGCTTTGGCGGCCTACCCCCATAGTGCTACAATTAGACCATTTGTCTCGAGATACCACGTCAGTCTACTATTTATCATCCGCTCCATCGTCTTACAAAGGCAGCTAGTCAATGCGATGGGTCGATAATTCTGCGGGTTCGATGTATCTTTGCCTGATTTGAGGATCGGGACAATTATTGATTGTCTCCGTGTTTCTGGGAAAGTACCGTTCACCCAAATATTATTATATAGCTTTAGTAGGCATTTGACCGATTCATCTGGTAGCTGTTTGAGGAACTCGTTCTGTACTTCATCAGGACCGACAGCTGAGTGGTTGGATGTTTTTATGGAGTCCACTAGTTCAGTTAGGGTAAATGGCTTATTGTATTCTTCGGAGTTATTTGAAGAGAACTTTATTTTTTTCTTTTCGAGGGTGGGTTTGATTTTATAGAATTCTGTGTTGAATTGGATGGAGGAGTTTTTAGAAAATGTTTCTGCAAGAAGATCTGCTATGGCCTTTTTACCTGTTTTTTTTGTGGTTTGTTACGGAGAGGTGTTTTAGTGGAGTTGATTGTTTTTTACCGGCTATTTTTCGAATCATGAGCCAAACCGTTTTGATGTTAGAAGAGGTATTTAGCTTGCTCACGTAATTTTGCCAGGATTTTTTCTTAGCTTCTCTGATTATTTTACGGGCGTTAGCTCGGTGGAATTTAAAAGAGATTAAATTGGAGGTTGTGGGTTCAGTGTTGAATTTCTGCAAAGCTGCTCGTCGTAGGCGAATAGCCTGTTTACATTCTTTGCTGAACCAAGGTCTGTCTCGTTTATGAATTGTTGGGTTGTGTGGAATGCATGTTTTAGCAATATTTATAAGTTTTTTGAGAATTCGGGAATAGTTTCGGTATTGTTTACTATGAGGTGTTTCTGACATTAAGAGCGAAATTCTTCCCATTTAGCTTTATTCAACCTCCACCGGGGAAGGTCCTCGTCTTGAGGATGCAAACTCTCGAGTACAATTGGGAAATGGTCGCTCCCGCATGTGTCCTCATACACCCTCCAGGTGAAATCAAGGAACAATGAAGTGTCGCAGAGGGTTAAATCAATGGCTGAGTAGGTAGCAGATGATTGATCCAGATGTGTTGGTGATTTTTTGTTGAATAGGCAGAGATTATTATTGTTAATGATATTTTCAAGAGTTTGGCCTTTGTGGTTTGTGCTTCTACAGCCCCATATGGTGTTATGGCTCTTAAAATCGCCAAGTAGAATAAAAGGTGTGGGTAGTTGCTGTAATATGTTGTTGATTTCACTTTCATTTATGGCATCGTGGGGCGGAATATATAGAGAGCAGATATTAATTGTTCTGTGTAAAGTCACTTTCACAGCTATTGCTTGGAGTTGAGTGTTGAGGTGGATTTTGCTTTGAGGTATGTCATTCCTAATAAGGATTGAGACACCACCCGAAGCTCTCTAACCGGTATTGTTGATGAAATTGTAACTTTGGTGGTTTTTTATTGTGATATCATCATTAGTTTTCAGAAATGTTTCTTGAAGGCAGACAATGGCAAGTTGTTGTTGAGTCATCAATAAGAGCAGTTCGCTCCTATTGGCTTTGTTTCGGCGGCTGTTCCACTGGATTATTTTGTGGTTCATTGTTAGGCCTTAGATCTGGACTGTTTGATCGTTTATTTTTATGACCTTTATGTTTATGTACTTGGGGGCTGTTTTCTGTTTCCATCTTTTCTAAAATTTTTAATTTGTTACTTGCGCCAACATTTTCATTTAGTTTTGGATTAATTTTTGGCTTGTCTTTTTGTAGTTTCTTGTTTGGAGAGGTATTTGTAGAATTGGGTGGTCTTATTTGGGATCTCCTATCTTTTGGTCTTGTTTTAGAAGGGGATTTCTCCGTGAAACATTTAGTTGGTTGTGTGGTTGGTGATAGCTCCATGCTCTTTTCTAGATCGGTCTTAACCGTGGAGGTGTGTGAGTGTGCAGGTGTCTTCACTTTGTCTGCTACAAGATCTGCCTTTGTAGTTGGTGTCTCTGAAATTTTGTTAGTATCAAGGGAGGCTCTTATTTCATTGATATAGCCTTCCCAGTCGCCCGGCTCCAGCTGAATCATTTTTTTTTACTATCCTCTCGTAATTATACTGGGTTTTATTGCGCTGGACAGCTTGAGAGTAGGTTGTGGTCTTAGATCCTACTATCATTTTCCGCGCTTTCATTGAATGGGATGTTGTTCTTGTGTTTGATTCCCAGAATTTCTTTTTCTAGTTTCCAACTTTCACAGGATCGTGCATAGACGGGATGATCGCCTCCGCAATTCGCACACTTATACGGATTGTTGCAATTGTCAATATGGTGGTCAGGATCTTGTTGTGCACATTTGCCACATACTTTTCGACCTCTACAATTATCTTCGTGATGGCCGTATTTTTGACAATTGTAGCAACGCAATGGATTGGGTATGAATTGCTCAACTCTCTCCATTGTGTAGCCTACTTTTATCCTCTCCGGTATTTTGGGTTGGACAAATGTCATTATGTAGGTGTTTGTTTCAATGAGTTTACCCTCTTTTTTTTATTGAAACTCTCTTTACTTCTGTTACACCTTGTTTCTTCATTTCTTTTTTTATTTCATCAATTGTGCATAATGACAATTCCTTACTTCTTACAACCCCTTTACTTATGTTCAAGGATTTGTGAGGGTAAGTTTTAACGTTTATTGTGTGGAATTTCGTAATTTTCAGTAGGAAATCGGCATTTTTCCTTTTATCTACTTCAACGAGCAAAGTTTGATTTTTTAGTTTTTTTACGTGGACGGGCGTCATATTACTAGATATTACCTTTTCAATCAAAAAAGGTGATAAGTTTGTTATTGGCGTTTCCGTGGATTCAATTATTATGAATCTGAGGAAACTTGCCACACCTTCGTAGTCCGATTCAGTTTCCGTTAGGGAACGTTTCAGTTTTTTTGATGAAGAAAAAGCCATGATTGGTAATTGTTGTTCACTGGTCCTATGCTCCATCAGCCACCATGGACTCAAACTTGAGAATGGAATGAACCAAGTGGGCAACCCATTCACCTTGGCTGAGACGGGGATACAAAACCAGTATACTCATGCAAAGAGTATGATTCTGAGCCTCTGCTAAATTATGCTTTTTAAAAAACAACAATCTCACAGCGGTCATAAGTCCTACATCAGCACAATTGACCCTCGGCCCCCGCCTTCTAGCACATATGGAAAAAAGAGAGTTGGAAATAGTTCCACAAAAGTAGATCGAATAGTTCCACAAGAGCAGATTGTATGATACGATCGGGAAAGTAAAAAAAAACAAAACCACATATGTGCTAGGGCATGTCGGGAACAGCCGATTGATCTGATCGGGCCCAATCCGACCGCCTGTCAGACCAAGTAAGGGCCAAAGTAATGTGTTGCAAGCCAATGACCACTCTGTCACCGGATCAATGACTGCTCAACCACCAGGGATCCGTCCTAGCGCCTTACGGGTCGCCACCCACGGCCAACAGGTGGCCTCATCGGGGAGTTCTTACCCCTCTGCAAAGGTGCAGTCGGCGTATTCTACAGCCCCAACCGACAGGGCGGTAGACATTTTGAGATTACCAAAATTTTCAATTTAGTTAAATGTTAATATACATTCTAAATGTTAACTCAACACTGACTAATCTCGTAACACTGGTTGCTGTCTACAAGGAGGTGCCCGTGATGTAATGGTTATCATCGTAGGAAATGGACACGGCGACATGAGTTCAAATCCTGGACGATACTGATTGCATTTCACATAGCACTAATACTCTAGGGAAAGGTATGAATCCAATTATTCTCCCTCCAGCTACGGGTAAATAGTAGGACAGACTAGGTTCTTCAGCCTTGATGAGGCAACTAGTCTAGGAGAAGGAAAACTTTGAATTCAAACCTGTTAAACTGCGCTTAAAAATTGACCTTGTGTCATATCCTGCCCGAGCGGTGGGATTGGGTAAATATGGTTGCTGTCTACAAGGGAAACTTATTTTTACCGAAACGGCTGTTTTAGTTTGAAGATTGTTACATAACAATAGTATTTTCAAAGATTTTTTTAAAGTAAATATGACAAAATAGCTAACTCAAAGCAACTAAATATTGAAATGTGGGCACAAACTGGAATTTTATTTAAGAAGCTGAAGATTTTTTAGATATGGAGTGCAGTATTCGCAAATGTTGACAGATAAAAAAGCTAGTGCAAAAAACGTGACAAATGCTGCTGAATATAAACACTTGGTTATTAAGAGCAAAAGACATAGAAAGAAAACTGCTCAAGAGTTGACAAGTGAACTTAATTCATTTCGACAGCAGCTGGTGTGAATCTCAACTGTGAAAAATTGGCTTAGATCGGCGAGGCCCAAGGGGAGCATAGTCATCAATAAACCCCAGATACGTAAGTTAAATGAGCAGAAAAGACTTATGAGAAAAAAAAAAAACATAAGAACTAGACATCGAAAGAGTTCAAATTTGAACTTTCTGTAAAGGAGAGTGTGTGTGTACGAAGAAAGACTGAATGTGTGGTTCTAACAGTAAAGCAAGATGGCAGGTTAATTATGGCGTAGGATGTTTTGGGGGAAAGAGGGCTAGAGATTATATACAAGACAAGGGAATAGGGAAAATCGAACACTATCATTCGATTTTGAAAATACGGGCAATACCATCTGGTTTACGCATCATTGGAAAAATTCTCCTTTCAACAAAGCTATGTTGGTGAGATTTCTAATTGTTGTGATTAATCATTTCGTCTCTATCACCACATAACCTACACTTGCTTTTCTGTTTCGTCTCATCTATTTTCACTTTAACATCGTTGGTGCTATTGGCATTGCTTTTTGACGATATTCAGTCATTTCTATTATTATTTGTTCTCGTTTGAGAGTTTTTCACACCAGCACTAGCTGATGGTTTCTCACTGGAGTTTGAGTAACAACAAGTCTCCAAGAGTCTCCAGGACTCTTCTCAGTATTCTGGCCGATCTCAATTATCAATTGATCTCTTTTGAGAGTTTTTCACACCAGCGCTAGCTGATGGTTTCTCACTCGAGTTTGGGAGTCAACAAGTCTTCAGGACTCTTCTCAGTATTTTTGCCTATCTCAATAATGCAGTAGTTTGGATGGTCTCTACTCGTCCTGTTATTTCTAAGCCCTCCACTTCTTGTACTAATCTTTGAAGACTGTACCAAAAGTACCAATGACAATTGGTATAATCGTCATTTTCATGTTCCACAGCTTTTTGCAGTCCTTAGCAAGATCAAGGTACTTATACCTCTTTTCCCTTTTTTTTTTTCACTTTCACTCTGTGGTCCTCCCGACAATAAATCCTCATTTCTGCTAGTTCTCTTTTTTGTTGTTGATTATTATCTATCTGTTCTATCTATGAATTTACAATGGCCTACATAAAGCAAATGGAAAGGAAAATCAACGTGCAGAAATGGTTAGGCCCACCGAAATGCCTTAGTTGAGCTGCCCTATATGGCAATACTACTGCGCTACATCTCCCATTCAGAAGCTTAATCAAAGACTTTAAGGTAATGAAAATAAGAACAGCGTTACTATACAAGTTATCCAAAGATGAAAAAGTGGCCGGAGCTGGCATTGAAGTCTGTTCAGGCAGAAACTGGAAAGCTTCTAAAGAGTTACAAGTGGCAGAAGAGTGATTTCGTGAAAAGGCGAAATGAGGAACGCTTGCAAAAGGGCACGTGGGTCTTGGTTTTTTTCCGATTAACTATGTGGATAAGTCCTCATAAAAAAGTAAGCGACGACTTATGCAGAATGATGTTTGCAAGGAAGAAGATTAGATTAACAAAAATGGTGGGATTAAAACAACAAGGAGCATGGACTAAATGGAATTTCACAATTTAACGGAAAATCAAATGGTGTGAAATTTGGAACGATTATGCGAACTTTAGGTTCTTAATAAGATCCATATATGATATTCTATCTAGCCCAGCAATCCTTGGCATATGGAATAAAACGGAGTCTGCATTATGTCTATTTCGCAATGGTCAAGGGAATTTAAGACACATTCAGAGTAGCTACCCAACATCACTTGCTGAAGGACGTTATAGATGGTAGCACGATAAGATCTTAAAAGTAATAGTGGATATAATCTGCACAGCCATCTGTTCGAATAAATTGAATCCATAGAATAGAGTGATACAGTTTATCAAAACGGGCACGAAACCTAAGAAGACAGTAAAGAATAAACCAAATATCCTGTCACCTTCAACAGACTGGGAATTAAGAGTTGACGTTATAACAAGATTGATGTTCTCAGAGCACAAAGTAAAAAGATTCTTGCGTCCGGATTTAATATTCCTCTCCAATAAACTAAAAAAAAGATTGTAATGTGGGAATTAACAGTCCTTTGGGAAGAGCATATGGACGAGGTGCTATATAATATCCGTGGGATTTCGGTTCATGCCTTTGAGTTTAGTTAGGATGAGAACCTTTCGGCTCAGCATATAGGTTAGTTAGGTGCAACATTGAGGCAGGTGTTAGTGCGGGCGCGCGCGGGCGGATAGAGGTGTCACTCAGATGTCATAATAGTCCGAGACGAAACGCGGTGACAGGGTGCGGGTGACGTCTCGCACCGGAAGCGCGCGGAGGTTTCTGTGAGAATCTGAAGAAAGTAGAGAGTCGAGTACTAGACGCCAAACGAGAAGGATCGACTTTTGGAGCTCGCAGACGCGAGGCGAACTTGCGGCCTATGGGGGGGGGGCGCTTGAGTTGGGGGCCAAATGAATAAGACAGCAGAGAAGATTATGTCTCTCCTCCTTACGTCGAACCCTTTAACTCAAAGTTAATAAAAGGTTTCGTACCTGAACAAGAAGTTGTTACATGTTTTCAAATTCCGGGATTCCTATGTTCTTTATATGTTCTATTGTTATGAACATTATATGTCCATTTCGCACATGGCCATATTTGTGTATATGGCTATGTAACACGAGGTCCACGAAAGAAAAAAATTGAAATATGACCATCTATTGGGATAAAGTCGAAGTAATGGCTGGAAGGCTTCATGCCTGCCGATAGAGGTAGGAGCAAGAGGTTTTACTGCAAGATCACTTTGTAAATCTTTATCTGCCATTGGCGTGATCTGGGCCACAAAAAGCAGAGCAATTAAATCAATATCCGATACAGCCGAAAGGAGAGCAAAATAACTATGGATAAAACGCAGTAGCACATTGGAGAAGGAAAAATAAAATCAGTGCTCCATTTCGAGGAGGTAGAAAAGTGCAACGGGAGAAGTGGCGATAACTTCAAAATCTAAACTGAATTTCAAAAAGATTGTAAAGTCCTAATTTGTGAATTTAAACAAATATGTGTATATTTGTGTTTTAAATTTAAATTTTGGGACTAAAAGGGGCTGTATATAATCTGTATTTTTTTTTTTTTGTAAATATTTGTAAAAAGAAAGTATTCCCCCTTCAAAAAAAAAAAAAAAGAAAATTGAGAGGAGAGAAAAAAATTCTGTTCATTAATTCCCGTGTTTTTCTTTTATAAATATATTTCGTCCCTTTCATTATTGATGAAAATTAGCGTCTCCATATTGCGCTTCGTGTCACACAATTGTATGTGTGTCTGAATGAAAGCAATTTCAGAGTGGGTGTATATATATATATATATATATATATATATATATATATATATATATATGTGTGTGTGTGTGTGTGTGTGTGTGTGTGTGTGTGTGTAATAAACGTATATATATTTGTGTGTACGCATATAGTTGGTCAGAATGTGAAAAAAAATTTGATATTTGTTAAACGACTTGGATTATATTTTTCGATTATATTTAATCTTAGAAGTGTATATTTGGTTTAGACGCTCATATCTCATCTGAATTCTGATTTATACAGGTTTTAATTTTAATTTCATTTGTTTTTAAAGCCAGTTTAATTCGATGTATTTATTTTTAATTTTATACAGCTTTGTTTTTGCGTTTGTTTGTTGTTGTTTTTTTTTTTTTTGCATACTTGTTTAACGACTTATTAAGATCATTTTTAGAATATTTACTTTTAGAAGTGCACATATTTCTTAGATGCTCATTCATATTTCATCCGAACACTGATATATATATATATATATATATATATATATATATATATATATATATATATATATATATATATATATATATATATATATATGTAGAAAAACTGATAACAATGATCCAAATGGAAGGAATGATTTATTAACGGGTCGACACTATAGCGTTTCGGTTCTACTGAACCATCATCAGGACCATGAGGAGTGATATTAATAATTTTAAGTTAACGATGGATGTTCAGAAATGTGAAATACAAAAACCTAAGGAAAAATATGTATAGTAAGAAAAAGTTAGCCGTTTAACTTACTATACATATTTTCCCCTAGGTTTTTGTATTTCACATTTGTAAACATCCATCGTTAACTTAAAATTATTAATATCACTCCTCATGGTCCTGATGATGGTTCAGTAGAACCGAAACGTTATGGTGTCGACCTGTTAATAAATCATTCCTTCCACTTGGATCGTTGTTATCAGTTTTTCTACATATTGTCGGATTACAATCCTTTATTTACTCTTCATATATATATATATATATATATATGGAGATATGTATTATGTTTGGGGGGTTGCCCGGACCATAAATATACGAAGGAGAGTTTTAGCTTGTGTGTGTGTGTGTGTGTGTGTGTGTGTGTGTGTGTGTGTGTGTGTGTGTGTGTGTGCGCGCACTCGCGTGTGTGTGTATATGGTGTTTTCATTATTTAAAATGAATTACGGAACTTACTGCTAGATCCTTCTTGTAGTAAAGGAAGAAAAAAGAAAAGTGTCAGGACTGCGTAAACTATGTTAAACACCCACCCGACAAACAGCTTGGCTAAAGCGTTAACTAATCATATGCCTGGAAACCAGGGTCTACTATATCAAGTCTCTTTAAAAAGCAAGCAGAACTCGTAGCGTTATTAATTTTTGGGAGAAGGACCGTGTGTGATCAACCTGAATGTGGTCCAGTCGGTGAGGGAGGTATTATAAGACCCGAAACCCCACTAAGACCCAGCTGTAAGACATAAATGATGACGTTACCCAGCGTTTTTTAATAACCAAACAACCGTTAGATCTAATCGTCTGGTCGAGATTTGGTGATCCGGGGTTTTTTTGTTTGTTTTTTTTTTTGTTGTTGTTGTTGTTGTTTTTAATAATAATAATAATAATAATAATAATAATGTTGTTGTAGTTGTTATTTATACCTCTGTCTATCTAAACTTGTTTATATCTTAATCAATTTTTCAATCTAGTTTTATTCATACATATATCTGTCTCTCTATCTTGCTAACTTTATTTCTTAGTTTATTCGTAGCTGTCAAATTTTCAAAAATCCCAAATGACTTAAGACATCGTCGTGACTTTTTATCACTCGATTCGTTTTGTTGCCTACCTGAGCATTGAAATATGCAGTTTAAGAAGTCGGAAAATGTTCGTGAGTTTTAACATTTAATATTATTTCTATCCTAATAAACTGAATGTTTTTAGAAAAATTCATATAATTTGAGTTGTACAGGGTGTTTTAGAAAAATCGATATAATTTCGCATTCTAATAACTCGACCATTCTCGTCCAAATGATCTCAAATTTTAACAAAGTATGAAGTGTTACGCCGCCATGTGCCCAGCGGGCTTGCATGGTGCCGTTCGTACCTGCCATGTCCACCAGTTAAAGCAGGGCACACACGTGGGCTGTGGTTCGTCAACACTATTTAGTATTACAGATATTACCAACTCCCTAGCTGAACCACATTTTAAAGCCAGTAGGTGAGTTATAGATGAGTTATTAAAATTTAACACAGCTAACTGGCTAGTTTTCTTCCTCAAATACAAGGCCTTCGACAAATACAATACTTCGACAACAAAAGAAGTCTCTGAACTGCCGTGTTTGGGTCAACAAGATTAAAATAATAGTTCGTCTGAGCGGTAGGTACGGCCCGCTTTCCTTCAGACTTTGGGGTTTAATGGCAGAGCCCGAATTCAAAATTTCAAGTTTATCATTCGGAGATTATTCCCTCTTCTTTTCGCCTCTATCTTATCAGAGCTGTTCTTTCCTTCTGTGATTTGCTTTTTATTCACGTCAGCATGAATACAGCAAGAGAAATTTAAATATACTTCAATTGTATGTTCACTTACTTGGGGTTTTGCAGAGTATTTTCTCTTCCCTTTTTCCTCTCGTTACTGAGCTTCCGTAACACGTTGATAGAAAGATGCACGTCTTATTTCAGATAAGGTTAATTATTATCTCTTTCCTCGTGGACAAGTCTCCAGCTTTGGGTATTTCATTTAACGAGGACCACTAGACCCCGGAGTGCAAATTCATTCAAGAAACTTTTTCTCTTTAATGTTCAACTACATGTCTTCTCTCTCCAACGGACAAACGGCAACTAATTATTTTCCGTAGTTTGAAAGATGACTACGTGTTGGCTTTTTGGCGGTTTATTCCGCCGCACCAATCATGGTCGCTGTCTGCCTTTCTCCGCTGACGCATACATGGTTAATAGTGAGTGGAATTCTCTCATGACCATCAATACCAGCGCCAAATCTAATACCATAGTGGACGAAAACATTTGTAATTCCAAATGTAATAATAATGTGGTCTTATCCTTGTAGCCGCGCCAAATACGGTTCTATAGTTGTCATGGTACTTTTACTTTGGTCTTATCCTGATAACGACGCCAAATGCGTTTTCAGGTTGTCTGTTTATCAATGCCCACGTTGTGTTTGAAAAATCCACAGATAGAAAATGACACAATTCATCCAGAACTTCTAACGGTCAGGGTTATTCGTTGAAACAAAGTTGCCTGGGTGTTGGCAGCTCAAAGGCAAGAAGAACTCTCCGTCAACTAATAACAATCATTTATTGGAACTTATTGGTGTAACAGTAATATGTCCAATATATTTATAGAAATTGTCGCTTCATTATCCGGATATACTGTTCGATGACTGAAAAACTGTTAGAGTGTATGAACAGAGACACAAGGAGACACCCTCCCCCGACCCGACTGACGTCTAACCCCAACTGCTTCTAAGTTCTAATTTCTAATAGACCTTTTTTGAATTGGCTAATTTTTATATCGAAAATCAGAATATTGGTAGTGTGATTTCATCTCATTAAGTTATTATGTCATCTCACACGTGTCCCCAATATTTTACCGTGTTTTTCATTTACTCAGTCAAACTTACGACAAGACATGAATCTATTTTGTCAACATTTGGTCTTCCTGTGTAGAAATGAGAGTCCCCCTATCTTGGTTAAGATGCACTCGTTTGAACTTTCCAATTTGACTTACATTTCCGTTCAAAGATTTTATCTAACTTAACAGCAAATTGAAAAACTTGCGGTCCGACCAAACCAGATTATAAAATAATTAATACAATCGTCCATCACGGCAACTAGGTTATATATACCCAAAAAGAAAAAGACATAAAACAACTGAGTGTTTCAGAAAAATTGATACAATTTTGTAATCTAATACTTTGATGAATTTTTGTTTAAATGATCTCAAATTTTAACAGAATGTGTAGAAACAACCCAGACTTTAACGTTTAATGTTTAAACGTCTTTTCTTTTCCTGTGAACGGCATTTCTATCCCTGGAAGGAAAAAGACATAAAACAACTGAGTGTTTCAGAAAAATTGATACAATTTATAATCTAATACCTTGATGAATTTTTGTTTAAATGATCTCAAATTTTAACAGAATGTGTAGAAAAAACCCAGACTTTAACGTTTAATGTTTAAACGTCCTTTATTTTCCTGCAAACGGCATTTCTATCCCTGGAAGGAAAAAGACATAAAACTTTAAACATAGAATTTTGAATTGTTTCTACACCAAATTTGATAACATTTGAACGAGAATTGGTGAAGTTATTAGATTACGAAGTATACAGAAAAACAAACTCATTATACTAAATGTTTGCTTACATACCTAAAACTAAACTAGGATGTATTATTCTAAACGGGAAAACATTACAATTCATAATTCATTATCTACAGGAACCTGTAACTTTGGTGGAACACGTCTCACCCCAAACACTTCTCTAAAAATAACTTGAATTTGCTAACCTTATCGTAAAGTTCTCTGATAGTAAACCTTTTATCCACCTTCAACAAAGCACGCTCTTTTTCACCTTCCTAGACGCTTGTAATAAGTTCCTGGCAGCCGAAGAATATTCATCCTTCCTGGAAGATGTTCTTCCTTCTGTAAAGGGTCGGTGACAGCCAAAGAACCAATTGCAGCATATCCATTAGTTTATTTCAATAGTTTCGGAAAGACTTCAAAACAGGTCGATTGTTAAACATCTTTTGGGAATAGGTTTACGGTTAAAAATTAATACAATAAAGTAATGATGTCGAGATGAGTGGCCAGACTTTTTCAGTGCTTATCCGAAAGATTATGAAACCAGTCGAAATACTTTTTGAACACTTCTCTAATAATCTCATGATATTTTGTTCTTTTTCACACCAGTAATAATGATTGGGGGGTTTGCTGAAATCCAAAAGACATCAAATCTCGTCAGATCTCCAGGACTCCTCTGAGTATCAATATTTACCCAACCCCTCCGCTTGGGCAGGATATGACACAAGGTCAATTTCTTTAAGCGGAGTTTAACAGGTTTGAATTCAGAGTTTTCCTTCTCCTAGACTAGTTGCCTTACCAAGGCTGAAGAATATAGTTTGTCCTACTATTTACCATAGCTGGAGGAAGAATAATTGGATTCATACCTTTCCCAAGGGTATTAGTGCTATGAGAAATGCAATCAGTCTCGTCCAGGATTTGAACTCGTGTCCATTTTCTACGACGTTAACCATTACACCACGGGCACCTCTTCCGAGTATCTTACCTGATTTTGAAAGTATTGTGGTTCAGTGGGTCTCGATTCTTTCTCTGACTTCGAGTTTCTTTAACGTTCCAAGGACTCCAAATCCTATTGGTATCTCTGTTGTATCAAGTTAATGATCCACAACTTTTCCAGTTCTCTGGCAAGGTCCAATTATTCGAGAATTAATTTTTTATTGATTGCGGGCTTAAAATTAATTTTCAGATTAAGAAGCCTCATCTCAAAATGATTCAAATTAAAGACAAGTCCAATTATTTGTTTATCTTTTCTCTTTCTTTTATTTTTACTCCGTAGTAAAAAAAATATTTCCCCTTATTCCAGCTGGGAATGGGTAATCCGTTTGAATCTCAAAATCCATGATTATCATTACTTTACTCTGACCAAGTTTTTCACACCACTGTTAGTTGATAGTCTTTCACAGGAGTTTCAGTGACAGCAAGTCCCCTCGAGTCTCCAGGACTTTACTGATTACTGTAGCCGATCATAACAATGCTCTGGTCTCGAGGGTCTCGATTTTTCTTCTGATTTCCAATTCCTCAAGTCTTTTTTCCGAGCCATTAGAGAACATTCCTAGTGCACCAACTACAATAGGTATCACCGTCATTTTCATGTTGACTTTTTAGTTCACTCGCAAGGTCTACGAATTGGTTGTTCTTTTCGCTTTGTTTTTCCTTCGTTCGTCCGTCGGAACAGCAAAATCCATTGTTAATTGACACTGTGGCAAACTTTCCGGTCGGGATTAGGTAATTCGTACATCTCAGAGAATCTTATGAATCACATCCTCTAAAATAGATTCTGGTTTGCACATATATCATTTGGTTGTAGTTCAAATTTTATTCTCTTGCACAATTCCCAGTGGATCACCTTTCCCACTCAAACGTGTCCATTTTTGTATTCCATTTGTGCTATTTTACTGTATTCGCTTATTATGTGATTAACTGTTTCATCTCAATGTTCTAATCATCAACCGATTTACATTCTATTGCATATCATCAATTCTCACCTTGATATAATTGATCCTTATTGCTTTGGTTTTTGCTGCTTTTAAAAGAGATTCAGTTTCGTTCTAGAAGATTCCATTTCTTAGCCATGTCCAGATCTTCTCGTGTGCAATCTTGCCAGTTTGTTGCTTGCAATATCCCATACAGTTGTCTTTCTTCTTATCTTTGTCTTCGTTGCTTTTTATTCTTTTTCATATTTACCCAACCCCTCCGCTCGGGCAGGATATGACACAAGGTCATATTTCTAAGTGGAGTTTAACAGGTTTGAATTCAGAGTATTCTTTCTCTTAGACTAGTTGCCTCACCAAGGCTGAAGAAACTAATCTGCCCTACTATTTGCCCATAGCTGGAGGGAGAATAATTGGATTCATACCTTTCCCTAGGGGTATTAGTGCTATGTGAAATGCGATCAGTCTCGTCCAGGATTTGAACTCCTGTCGCCGTGTCCATTTTTGTTTAATCTTTTTGCCCTTTCTCCTAACAGATGCCATTACTGAGTGCTGTAATTAATCTTTCTTTCATCTTTTAAATGCACTCCACGGTTCCTTTATTGATGCGTCTACGCTATCCTCAATGTTTGTGAGTTCTCTTCCTCCTTTTCTTGACATTTATAGTCTGTCAATGTCACCATTTGAGTTTCAGACCGTTTACATCGTCATCTGTGTCCTTGTCCTTTAGTCCATTTATCTGAATTTTTCCCTTTTCCATTTTAAGAATTGAACAGAATATCTCAAAAAAGGGTTTATACTTATGTTGTTTTTTTTTCCTTTGATGAGATTACTGCTGTAGAACAGGACATCGAGAAGCTTTCCCGTTCTTCTTAGGTTATTCTTTTCTTATTTTTTTTCTTTCATTTCTCTCTTTTTGATGGTGTCAACTTCCGATGTTCTAAAATACTTGTACTTTTTCTTCTCTCTAAGCGTTCTGATGCTTTCCCAATTTAGCAATTCTATTCCTTCCATTCGTTCTGTTTTCTCACTTTTCATTATGAGTATGGTATATTTTTCAATACCACATTCTATTCCAGTATCTTAAATGTGTATTTCTATTGTTTCTATCAGAGTATGTTCTTTTTTCTTATTTTTTCTTTCGCAAATATCTAGATGCCATCCATGTACATAATGCGATTAATGCATTCTTGTGGTTTTGTATATGTGTCACCACCTGTACAGTTTTAAAGTGTATAATTTAGTAGCCTCATTGTTCTAACAAATGGAATTGGCACTTAAGAGATTTTCATAAAGATGCCTCTTTGTATTTTCCCTCTCTGTAGCTAATTCCTCGTTCCAGTTTTTCATGGCTATCGTGAAGTTTACGACTTTGAAGGATGTTTTGAATATTTTCAGTCATTCTATAATCCAATTTATCAAGACTAGATCATTGGGTTTTTTTTATAGTTAATACTTACCTTGTCTATCTATTTTCTGCCTTGCTTTGAGCTCATTGATTATTTGTTGATGTACATGTAATTGATCACCAGTTATACTTGTTTCCCATGCAGAAATCTTTCTGTTCTTTCGGAAATAGTTCACGGTATACCGATGACTAATATATTCTTTGGAGATCCTTCTGGATCATGGTAGGTTTTTCGTCATCCATTCGGGTAGACTTGCTTCTTGTCGGCATTTACTCACTTGCTTAGCTAATCTGTTGTGGATGGACGTGAATTTTTTAAACTAGAATCCACGAATACCATCGTGACCAAAGTGTTTTTTTTATTGGATACGTTCTTGAGTGTTACTCTTGACGAGTCCAGGTGTGTGTTCGCCTAGGGACCTTCTTCAAGTCTTTGTAATTCTTTTTTCCCGTAATTTATTTATTTGGCTTTTCTCTTATTTCTTTATGTTATGATATCTTACTCCAAAATTGTTTGGTTTCTTTTGCATCCGGTGATTAAATTGTCCTGGAGCATTCTCCACCAACTAGTCTGTAGAATTTTATTTATTTATTTGGAAGATCCTGCTCTGCTTTTATTGCTTGATTCTGCCCTGGTGTCTTTAGAGCTTTTCGTCCCTCACCAATATTTTTTGGTGTATATCTTTCTCTTCTATTGCCAGACATGTCTGCTATAGTTTTTTTTTTTTTGTCTTTTCATTCCAACGCGTCTTTGAATATTATTGCTCAATGTTTTTGCTGGTTGTAGCATTTTTTATTTGGCCTTCTAACCTTATTCTCATCCAACTTTCATATTTCTTTTCGGGTTCCACTGGGGGATAGCAGTTTTATCATTGACTAGTTTTGCACTTACACTGATTATACTCCCCCAAAGAGTGTCCTGTATATGACACTAAACACTCAAATGATGAAGCTCCAGTTATCCTGAAGCTTTGGGAAAATCGAAGTACTACTTCATCGCCATCGCTCCCGGGTCCACCCTGACCCGACGTAGTAGCTAATGATAGAGTCTTATTTGTGGGTCAAATAGAACTGCTTCACATTTATAACGAGTGCAAACAAATGACTTATGCTAAACTGAGTTGCTTGAAATAGAACTGTTTGATAATTTTAATTGTGTGTAAGCAAATGACTGATGTTTAATTAAATCGTTTGTATTAAATAGCAATACTTGAAAATACTTAAAAGTTTGCAAATAAATGATTAATAATAAATAGAATTATTATTAGATAGAAAAAAGTGAATCTATTTATCGATATGCAAAAAATAAGCTCAGACTCTTTTTAAAATGTTATCTATAAAATGAGTTTAGGAATCATATATTTAACATATATGAATAAAAATGATTTGGTATTAAATAACCTACAATGGTTGACGTGCCATAAAGCCAATCATTGTTTTTGTCTAGTCGGCTGGGGCTGTAGAATACATCAACTGCTTCTCTGCAGAGGGGTAAGACCCCCGAAACGAGTGTCCTGGATGGGACACTAAACAATGTGACGATGAGGTTCCAGTAATGCTGGAGCTTTGGGGAATGCGGAGTACCCCTTTATTCCCCTCGCTCCCAGGTCCACTCTGGCTCAGAATGATAGCACTTGATAAGAGTCCTATCTATGTGTTAAATAGAACGAAACCATGCTTTCTTTTTTTGCATTTAAACTGGTTATTTATACTAAACTGAATTGCGCGAAATAAAACTGTTTTGACATCTAAACTGTGTACTTGAAATGTTTTTGATTATTAAACTGTGTACTCATGAGGACTGAATTGTTTGAAATAGAACTATTTGCTTAAAAATGGATTTGGTGTTAAATAACCTACAAAGGTTGATACGCCATAAAACCCGACCAACCAAACATTGTTTCTATCATCTTGTGGTAAAATTGATGTTGTATAGTTGGGTTTTGTGGTATTTTGATTTTCAATATTTTGTGTGTCAGATCGTGTAGGGTAAGGTGCTTTTCTTGAACATATTCTTTTCAACTTAACTATCCACATATTTTTAGTATCTCAAGGTCAGAAATCTACCTTTTATTTAAAATCACCTTGCTTGGTCACCAAGTATTTGACGTGTATTAAGTTTAGCAGATTCTGACTGGATTTCCATAACCCTCTTCCTATACTCTCTTTTTGTAGGATTTTAAAACAATAGATTACATTTTTATTGTCTTCGCTTGTCTATTTAAGAATTTTCTGGAATATCCAAGGAAATTCTTAAATGCTACTCTTTGTAGCAAACATCATTTGCAATTTTACTTTAAAAAATTAGGAAAGTAATGAGCTTTTTCGTTTACCAGTGAAATATGTAGTATTACATTCAGGATTAAACCAAGACACATATAGTTCATATGATCAACTCCGACTTTAACGAAACACAGTAAAGATTCCTTGAAAATGTATAAATTAGAATTTTCTAGAATTTTCAAGTAAATTCCTAAATGTCAAGATTTCAATCTTTATTAGCAGTGGCATTACTATTATTATTATAATTATTATTGAGAGTTTTTCACACCAACGTTAGCTGATGGTTTTCCACTGGAGTTTGAGTGACAGCAAGTCTCCTCAAGTCTCTTGGACTCTTCCCAGTATTCTGGCCGATTTCAGCAATGCTAGGTCATTTACATACAAACAATTAAAATTGTCAAACAGTTCTATTTCAAGCGATTCAGTTTAGCATAAGTTATTTGTTTGCACTCGGTATAAATGTGAAACAGTTCAACAGTCTCCACTCGTCCTGTTATTTCTAAGTCCTCCAGTCCTTGTATCAATCCTTTGGTGATTATCATTTTACTCTTTTGAGAGTTTTTCATACCAGCGTTGGCAGATAGTTCCTCATCGGAGTCTGAGTGACATCAAGTCTCCTCAAGTCTCCACGACTCTCCTCCGTATTCTGACGATCTTAATAATGCCATAGTCTGAATGGGCACTACTTGTCCTCTTGTTTCCAAATCTTCCAGTTCCTTTATAAATCTTTTGAGGATTGTTCCAGATGCACTAATTACAATTAGTATCACCGTCACTTTCATGTTCCATGGTTTGTTTTAGTTTTCTTGCACGGTCTGGATATTTATCTTATTTTTCGCTTTCTTTTGATTTTATTCTGACGGCTCTGTCTATTACACTACAGGTTCTCTTTTTTTTTTTGTTGTTGTTGATTAGCAATGGTCGTCTGGACGAGATTAGGTGATCTGGTTGTATCTCAAGATCCCAGTGAACTTTCTACGTCTCATTCTCGAGGAGGGATTCCGTTTTGTGCATATACCACTTGTTCGTAAGGTTAAATTTAGATTTCTTGCACGATTCTCAGTGGATTACTTTTCCTACCCAGTCGTGTCTTGTGTTATAGACATTTTGCGCGAATTTGCAGCGTTCACTTAATTTATGTTTGATCCTTATTATCATTATTTAATCTTCAACTTTACATTGAGTTTCTTTCAATCCTTTACCTCGTCTTTACCCATCATATGTGTTTATATTTTTGCGGCTACTTTTGGGAGTTAGTTTTCATTCACTTTGATAATACTCTTCTAAGGAGATGAGCTGTTCCGCAAAGTGCATTTTTGTATTTCTTATAGACTAGGACTGCCAGTAAATTTGTTAATATGTTTATCAGTCCCTTTCTTGATCATACCCAGTGCTCCAACTATTATCGGTACGGTGGTAGTTTTAAGCTGCTACGTTTGTTTGTTTGTATTTTCAAAAATAACCGGACATTGGCATAATGGTTAGAGTGTTCGCCAATGGCCCGGGAGGCCTAGGTTCAATCCCAGGTCGAGTCATACCAAAGACTTTAAAAATGGTACTTGATGCCACCTTGCTTAACACTCGGCATTATAAGGTACGGATCAAGGGTAAAGTAGAGAAATCCTAGGAAAAGAGTAGCGCCCTTCCCTACACCCCTGGTGTAGTAGCTATCGAAAAGGGAGCCTTCGGGTCACCCTCGACTATGGTCGCCAACTTTTACTTTTACTTAATTTATTATAAACTTTGACTAATATGTTATTATCTATTGGCACAGATATTACAATTAAGAGGCAAGTTTGTTTTTTTTATTTCATAGTCCTTAAACACTATATCTGGTCTATTGAGGTGCCTGTGGTGTAATGGTTATCATCGTAGGAATTGGACACGACGATACGAGTTCAAATCCTGGACGAGACTGATTGCATTTCACATAGCACTAATACCCTTGGGGAGGTATGAATCTGATTATTCTCCCTCCAGCTATGGGTAAATAGTAGGACAGATTAGGTTCTTCAGCCTTGGTGAGGCAACTAGTCTAGGAGAAGGAAAACTCTGAATTGAAACCTGTTAAACTCCGCTTAAAAATTGACCTTGTGTCATATCCTGCCCGAGCGGAGGGGTTGGTAAATATGATATCTGGTCTATTGAACTTTATCTTTTATCAGTTTGGACAGCAAAGTCCTTAGAAATGGAAGCTCCTCTTGCTTGTGTTATTGGTTCTGGCTGATGTTTATACCATTTTTCAGATTTCAATATTCCATAGAATTTGCATATTTTCCAATTAATATATCCTCTTTTATCGCCCTACATATTGGGTTTGATTCGTTTTTATAATGTTTATCTGTTTGATTCTAATTCGTATTTTCTGATTCTGTGCAGCAAGTATTAACCCCTCTGTCTCCACCTTCAGTCCAGCACTTTTAAAACATCGATTAGTCTTAACTATATGTATATCAGAATTTTAATTCTTTGTGCGTATCATCCAAGTAAAGTTTTTTCCTTTGCGTTTTTTAATTGATTTAGTTCTTGTGCTTTTTCATCTATGTGTTCTTGCAGTCTGTTTATTCATCTTTTATGTTCTTTTCTTTCGGTGTGAGGTCGAGTTGTTTAGCAAATTTATCGATTTCTTTACTAACTGAATATTTTTGCTTCTTGTGCGTGTTTAAACGGTAGCATCCTCCCAGCTATGGGTTGAATAGTACCACGACAGTTCTAAAAGGATTGATTAGGCATTAAATAACTCACGAAGGTTGATACGCCATTAAAAAAAGAAACCTATAGCATCCAATCTAGAGGTGCCCGTTGTGTAATGGTTATCGTCGTAGGAAATGGACACGGCGACACGAGTTCAAATCCTGGACGAGACTGATTGCATTTCACATAGCACTAATACTCTTGGGAAAGGTATGAATCCAATTATTCTCCCTCCAGCTACGGGTAAATAGTAGGACAGACAAGGTTCTTCAGCCTTGGTGAAGCAACTAGTCTAGGAGAAGGAAAACTCTGAATTTCAAATCTGTTAAACTCCGCTTAAAAATTGACCTTGTGTGATATCCTGCCTGAGCGGAGGGGTTGGGTAAATATATATAGCATCCAATCTGTTGTTATTCCAGCCTATTTCTTTAATTGTATAGCAGTTGTAGGTCAATTCTAGTTGAATTAAATCTCTTCCACTATTTTCTCTCTTGTTCTTAGCTGATTCATTTTGTGCCAGGTTATTAGTTTCCTAACATTAATATCCAACTTTCGATCTATTTGTCTACAGGGTGGAACGATAAAATTGCCGTCCTAGAAAAGACGACATGATTCCATTTATGTTTAATGAAAACCGGTTTTCTTTTTTGTTGCAGACTATCTACTAGTTGGCCAGTTGTGTACAAACCCCAAGAACGATAGGATCCTTCTACAGGGTGAAACTATAAAATTGTCGCCCTAGAAAAGACATGATTCCATTTCCGTTTAATGAAAACCGGTTTTCTTTTTGTTGCAGACTATCTACGAGTTGGCCAGTTGTGTACAAATCCCAAGTGCGATAGGAGTCTTCTACAGGGTGGAACGATAAAATTGTCGCCATAGAAAAGATGACATGATTCCATTTCCGTTTAATGAAAACCGGTTTCCTGTTTTGTTTTTTGTTTTTTGTTTTGTTTTTTTGTTGCAGACCATCTACTAGTTGGCCAATTGTGTACAAATCCCAAGAGCGATAGGAGTCTTCTACAGGGTGGAACGATAAAATTGTCGCCATAGAAAAGATGACATGATTCCTATTCCGTTTAATGAAAACCGGTTTCCTGTTTTGTTTTGGGTTTTTTTTTTTTGTTGTAGACCATCTACTAGTTGGCCAGTTGTGTACAAATCCCAAGAGTGAGAGGAGCCTTCTATCATATCTGAAAGTGACACAATGTTCAATGAGCGAGATCGGAGATGCGCCGCTGTACAACTCATGCAGTCTACCGATCCAAAATATGACAACAGGGCCATTGCCAGCACCCTCAAAATGCAAATCGGACGGTTCAAGGAACAGCACATCGCATCGGATGACCTTTTGGAGGTGGTGGAGCGGAAGGTCACCGCCAGGAAGACCCGGACCAAGGAGTTCATCGAAAAGGTCCAGGCAATCATTGATGAAACTCCCCAGCGGCCTATTAAGCAGATTGCCAGAGATTTAGGCGTCTCACACACAATTGTGAATGCATGTGTGAAGGAGGACTTGAATTGTAGGTCTTAGAGACGCCAGACAAGCCAGATCTTGATTGAGAAGACAAAGAACCTAAGGCTGATCAAGTCCATCAGGCCGTCCTCCCCCGCCCTGAACCCGCTGGACTACTTCGTTTGATCATACGTCGAGAAAATCACCAACATGACCTCCCACAACACCAAAGCCAGCCTGATCGCAGCCAATCGCCGAGTATTCGCCGAGCTCCCGCCGGCACTTGTGGAAAAGATCCGTATCGAGGCGGTGATTGAGGCTGAAGGCGGCTACATTGAATAGATGTCATCTCTACTACATAATCAAGTTACCAGGATTTATTTTTTCAACAAAAGTTTTAAAATAAAGTTGTAGTGTTGTTTTCTTTAGGACGACAATTTTATGGTTTCACCCTGTATTTGATATTTTACTTATTTGAGAGTTTTTCACACCGGCGTTAGCTAATTGTTTTCCACTTGAGTTTGAGGGACAGCAAGTCTCCACAAGTCTCCATGACTCTTCTCAGTATTCTGGCCGATCTTAATGCTGTCGTTTGGATTGTTTCCACTTACCCTATTATTTCCAAGTTTTTTGCTCCCTTTATCAATTCATTCGTGACTGTACCGAGCGCACCAATTACAATTGGTATCACCGTCATTTTCATATTCCATAGTTTTTTTCATTTCTCTGGCAAGGTCCAGAAACTCATCTGTCTTTTCGCTTTGTTCCAGTGGTCAGCCGGAATGGCAAAGTCGGCAGGTTCCCTTTTTTTCTTATTTTTTCTTCTTTTTGTCAATCACCAAGTCTGATTGTCTGGCCGAGATTAGGTGATCCGTTTGTATCTCAAAATCCCAGAGGAGTATCTGCGTCTCATTCTCCAGGACAGATTCTGTGTTGTGTATATACTATTTGTTCGTATGGTCAAATTTTAATTTCTTGCATAATTTGCAGTGGATCACCTTCCCCACCTAGTCGTGTCTAGTCTTATACTCTTTCTGTGTCAGTTTGCAGTTTTATTATTATTATTTCACTCTAAGTCACAGCAAGTTTCATCAGATCTCCAAGACACTTCTAAGTATTCTTGCTGGTTCTAACACTTTTGTGGCCTGGATTGTTTTGATTCTTTCACTGATCTCCACTATCCATGCTCTTTTCCTGACCATAAGGGGCCGTTCCAACGACACCATCTTGAAATTATATTACTGTCTTAACTTCTGCAGTGTCAAACATGTCTTGCTCGTCTCTTTTCCATGGTTTCCAAGATGGGAGGTGATTGGACTTACAACTGCTGTTTTTTGAGGTGCTGCTTCCAAAATTAGCTTAAAACAGCTCACAACATATTTGTGTGGGTCCCCTATAGCTTTTTCTTCAAGCGTCTTGTGAAAGTCCAAATAGTGCAACTATACTATAGTATTGACAAACTTTACCTACGCTTAAAGTCTGGAACGAGCCGCTGCCAGCATGGACCTCCATATCAAGGCACACAAGACGGATTACGTGTGCTTTAATCAAATAGGCAACATCTCCACACTAAACGGTAGCGCTCTGAAACTAGTTGACAAGTTCACCTACCTATGGAGCAGTGTCATATGAACCGAGACAGACATCGACACGCGACTAGCAAAGGCATGGACAGCTATCCATAGCCTATCGGTTATAGAAGTCAGACCTGATTAAATAAAGCGCAGTTTCTTCCAAGCAGTGGTCGTGTCGATACTGCAATATGGATGCACCATATGGACGCTAACAAAACGTAGAGAGAGAAAGCTGGACGACAATTACACAAGAATGCTACGAGCAATATTGAACAAGTCCTGGAGGCAGCACCCAACAAAGCAGCAGCTGTACGGCCACCTACCACCCACCACGAAAACTATCAAAACTAGACGAACCAGACATGCGGAACACTGCTGGAGAAATAGGAACAAGCTCATAAGTAATGTACTCCTGCGGACCCCTTCACATGGACGAGCAAATGCAGAAAGTCCAGCCCTATGCCGATACGGGATTTAGCCTTGATTGGTTTGGTTTTTTTATTGTTTAATGGCATATCAACCTTTATAGGTTATTTAATGCCAAAGCCATTCTCCTAGAAGAACAGTAGTGGGACTATTTAACCCATAGCTGGAAGGATAAGGGGGTTCATACCTTTCCCAAGGGTATTTGCCGAAAGTGAACATAATAGCGCGACTGGAGTACGAACTCGCATGCTACGATTCCGCAGTCCATCACTTTAACCATTACACCACGAGGACACCCCCGATTTAGCCTTGAGGACCTGCCGGGAGCAATAGGGAGGTGTGGTGAGAGATGGACAGAAATATCCGTGCTTATAGCGCGACATGATGATGATGATGATATCGGGTTTATTAGAAGAGATACTACTACCCGGGTATATGAACTAGTCTACTAATGTCAAAGATTTGCCATTTAATGAGGAGATGTCGCCATAGTCTAAAAGATCCCATCTTCTCTTTAGATACCAGTTTTTCATCAGCATCAAGTCACACTGACAGCAAGAACTTCATTGACTCTCTTTCGCTATCTGTTCCTTTCATCCATCGTTCCGATGAGGTCCTCTAGGCTGTATCCAGTATCCGAACAGTGCTGATATCAGACTTTCTTGATCAACCAACAGTGGCTCGTCCATGTGTAGGAGTACATTAGAAAACGTCGCTTCTGAGTTCTTTCTTACTTCTCCAGTTGTCCCCAGCATGTATTGTTCATCTCACTTGTATGGTTTGTGAGATAGGAAGTGGGTGGCCAAGCAGCTGATGTTTTGTGGGGTATTGCTTCGGGGATCTGTTCAAGATAGTACGTAGTGTTCTTGTATAGTTCCCATCTAGCTTTTTCTTTATGTTTTGTTGGCGTCTATGAGGTGCATCTATATATAGTAGAATAAACCCTTCCACAGCTCGGAAAAAATCCCTTTTTATTTTATCAGATTGATCAGATTCCTATATGATCGATAACCTGTCAGTTGCATTCCAGGCCTTCGCTGAAACTATTCATATTGTTTTAAAACATTCCATTTAAACAGCTTAATACAATATTTATTGATAAAATTTAACTCATTTTCTATTTCAATATTGTCCTCAAGCATTTTGTTTCAAATTCCATAGCATTTTCAAGAGTGTTTTCGCGTTAACCCCCACGAAACAATATAAATGTAAATTTTCTGAGAATACCAAGTCGGAGAGCCTGGGGGTTGGAGGAAGGGAGGGTTTGTTTGTTTGTTTGTTTGTTTTTATTTTGGGGGGTGTTGTTTGTTTATTTAGTTTTTGCCCTTTTTTCAGGTAGTAGATATAATAAAGATTTTGATATCAGATTTTGGTCATTTTTATGTTGAAAAATACAGCGTGTTTGTGACAGCCTCAAAATTGCTTTCAGAAGAGCAGAATTTTAATGATTTTTAGCCAGGATCTCTTCACTGGTATCAGAAGGATTCATGGCAAGATTCAAATATTCAAGTTACATGCAAGGCAAAAATGTAACTTACTAAGCTTTTTATTTAGATGTGGCACAAGGTCTATGAACGGAGCACCCAATAAGACTCGGACTTATTCGTGAAGGTTTTCTAGTCTAGCTAGCTAATCATTACATAACAAAAAAGATGTCAAATAAGAAAATATATCTTAATAATCAAAAATGACTAAAACAAATTGTGCGATTACATTTAAATACTCCAACACAAAGAATAAAACAATTTCTAGTTTTATTTCATCGTCATCACCATCACATCACAATGATAGTACAGATTTCCTTGACTCTCTCTCTCTCTCTCTTTCTCCCTCTCTCTCTATCTGACCGTATCATCCATTAATACAGGTAGGTCTTTCAAACTTCATCCTATGTCCGTAAAAAGCTGTTGACACAAATATTTCAACACAGAATAAAACAATTTCTGGTTTTATTTCATCGTCATCATCATCGCGTCACAATGCTAGCACGGATTTCCTTGCATCTCTCTCTCTCTCTCTCTCTCTCTCTCTCTTTCTCCCTCTCTCTCTATCTGACCCTATCATCCATTAATACAGGTAGGTCTTTCAAACTTCATCCTATGTCCGTAAAAAGCTGTTGACACAAATATTTCAACACAGAATAAAACAATTTCTGGTTTTATTTCATCGTCATCATCATCGCATCACAATGCTAGCACGTATTTCCTTGACTCTCTCTCTCTCTCTCTCTATCTCTCTCTCTCTCTCTCTCTATCTATCTGACCCCTATCATCCATCACTACAGGTAGGTCTTTCAAACTTCATCCTATGTCCGTAAAAAGCTGTTGACACAAATATTTCAACACAGAATAAAACAATTTCTGGTTTTATTTCATCGTCATCATCATCGCGTCACAATGCTAGCACGGAATTCCTTGACTCTCTCTCTCTCTCTCTCTCTCTCTCTCTCTCTCTCTCTCTCTCTCCATTTGACCCTATCATCCATCACTAGAGGTAGGTCTTTCAAACTTCATCCTAAATCCGTACAAAGCTATTGTAGGTAAGTTCTTGCTGGTCAGCCAACACTGCCATGTCCATATGAAGGCATCCATAGGAGAACGTCACTTATGAGTTTGTCTTTGCTTCTCTAGTAGTGTCCAATTTAAAACTTAATAATATTCTATGAACCTCTTTTGTGCTCATCCCAATCATTGTAATTTTTCGAGTACTCTTTCTTATTTATCCTCCTCTTACTTACGTGGTGCCTTCAATAAGTTTCCAGACTTTTTTGTGTAGGCATTTAAAATTGTTGTAGACTCTTGAAAGTTCAGTAAGTTATTGCTATACGTCGTATGAGTTGACAGACCAATTTTTATGATTTCAGGTTCAAGTGAACAGTTACAACAGGAAGTGGAATATACACTACTAAAGACTGATTGTCACAACTGGTGAATTTCAAAAATGCAATCTGGACTTTAGAAGAACGATATGCAATAAAATTCTGTTTTAAACTTGGAAAAAATGCCATGTGATGAAAGCTGGATCTACTGCTATGACCCTGAGACCAATAGACAGAGTTCCCAGTGGAATCATGCTGGCTCTCCTCGACCCAAGAAGGCTAGATAGAGCAAATCCCCCCACAAACATTTGATGTTCCCTTTTTTGACAGCACTGACATGATCTACGTGCACTGGGTTCCCACTGGACAGACAGTCAACAAGGAATACTATGTTGAGGTTTTAAGGGAGCCCAGGAAAAGATTCTGTCGGAAGAGGCCAGCACTCTTCAAATTGGGTCAGTGGCATTTCCAGCAGGACAATGCACCAATCCACAACTTCATCCTTGTTACAGACTATTTGACCAAGATTGGCATCAAAACAGCTCCTCACCCTCCCTATAGTCCAGACCTTGCTCCCTTTGACTTTTGGTAATTTCCTAAACTCAGAGGCTGTTGTTATGAGACAATTGAGGAGATGAAAGAGGCTGTGACGAAGGTCATTAACACGCTCACACAAGAGGACTTGCATGGGGCCTTCCAGAAGTTATTGGAACGGTACAACAAGTACATTGCAGCTGGAGGAGATTACTTCGAAGGGGACTAGAGTTTCATCTGTGTACTACGAATAAAAGTGACCATACGAAAAAAGTCTGGAAACTTATTTAATGATCCTCGTATCTTTCGGTCACATTATCTCGCACAGAGGATATATAGTAGAAACGTTGCGTTAAATCAACAGTCGTGGTAAAAAAAAAAATCAAGGATCTTTTTCCATTTCAAATTGAGATGGATTACGTTGGATTTTCTTAATCTATATATGCGAGTATTTTTCGTTATTATACTCTATACTCCTATACACTATACTCCTATAATCAGTGCAATAGTAATTCTTAAACGCCACATTCTTGCGATTTCTATCTCCATGTATCAGTATTTTTTAAAAGATTTTAATTCTTTAGCTGATATATTTTCATCAGATAGTATGGATATGTCTTCGAGATAGCATTGACGTTTTTTTCAAATCTTTTATTTATATCTGGCCTATGAACTTGTATATTGCGGTAGGTAGGTATGTCTGGTAAAATCCCCGAGCACACTAACTTCTTTGAGAAGGAATTCCCCGTGGCGTAATGGCCAACGTGCTAGACTGTGACATCGTTGTAAACGAGTTCGAACTCTAGTCGCTCTATTACGTTCACTTTCGGACTAATAACCATGGAAAAGTTATGGCCCAATGCATCCGCCCAGTTGTGAACTAAATAGTACCACTACTGTTCTTCCAGGATTAATTTGGCATTAAATAATCCACGAAGCTTGATATGCCATTAAACGAACAAACCAAACCAAAAGTTAATTTAGACAAAGGCAGAGTAACCAGAAATTAGATAATCAATAGTTTCCTCCCGATTTGCCCCCAAATGACATTTTGGATCTGCCCTGTTTCTTTGAATGTGTGCCAATGAGAATCCTGTTAGTAGATTTTGGTCTTTAGTGGCTAAGATAAAGCCTTCTGTTTTTGGTCTAAGCACTGTTTTGCAACTACCGAGAGATCTGGTTTTGTTTTTTGTTGTTTTTGTCAACATTAGTGACTGTTCCTATTAGCCATCAAAGGACTTTTCTTTTTATTTGGTTTTTAGGTTAGTTAACCTTTTTTCTTTTCTTTTTTTTTTTGTTTGTATTTAGCCTCCTAGTTCTTGTTAGTGTAGATATAGTTCTTGTCTAAAATTATGATATGTTCATTATCTAGTTGGTTAGTTTGTTTGTTGGGTTTTATGGCATATCAACATTTGTAGGTTATTTAACACCAAATCCATTTTTATGTAAATAATCTGTTCTATTTAAAACAATTCAGTTTAGCATAAGTACACAGTTTAATAGTCAAAACATTTCCATTTCTAACTATTCAAGCAGTTGTATGTAACGATTCGGTTAAGTGTAAATACAGTTTTAATGTCGAAAAACAGTTCTATTTGAAATAATTCAGTTAAGCATAAGCACGCAGTTTAAATGTAAGTACGGTTTAATTGTAAAAGTCATTTCTATTTCAAACTATTCAGTTTTACTCAAACAATTCCTTTTAGTATAAGTATGCTGTTAATTCTATTCAACCCATAGATAGGACCCTTATCAGGTGCTACCACTCCGGGCCAGAGTGGACCTGGGAGCAATGGCATTGAAGGAGTACTCCGCATTCCCCAAAGCTCCAGCATTGCTGGAACCTCACCATCAGATTGTTTAGTGTCATATCCAGGACCCTTATCAGGTGCTACCACTCCGGGCCAGAGTGGACCTGGGAGCGATGGCAATGAAGGGGTACTCCGCACTCCCCAAAGCTCCGGCATTGCTGGAACCTCACCATCAGATTGCTGTCTTCTCATACCATTTGTTTCCATAATCGTGAGCTCATTATCATACGATTTCATGATCAGGTGCTCATACCATTTGCTTTAATTTCCATGTGCTTACAATACTAAGCATGTCTATACCATTTGCTTATATGATCGTGTACTCATACCATCCAATCATTTGTGAAGACTTAGTCATGACTAGTTGGGTCAATCCTCAACTCAAATCGTACCCAGTCGGCTGGTGCTGTAGAATACACCGACTACTTCTTTGCAGAAGGGTAAGACACTCCCAACAAGCGTCCTAGATATGAAACTAAACAATCTGTTGGTGTTGTTCCAGTTATGCTGAAGCTTTAGGGAACGCGGAGTACCCCTTCATTGCCATCACTCCCAGGTCCATTCTGGCCTGGAGTGGAAGCATCTGATAAGTTGCTATTCATGGGTCAAATAGAACTAAACACTGTACTGATGCTAAACTGAATTGCTTGAAATGGAACTGTTTTGATATTTAACTGTGTGTATGCAAAAACTATACTTATACTAGACTGAGTGGTTTGAATTAGACCTGTTTGACTAAACTAAATATATTGAAATAGAAATGTTTTTTACAATCAAATTGTGAAATTATGCTTAACTCAATTGTTTGAATTAGAACTGGGTTTGTTTGTTTTTTTATAAAAATGGATTTGGCATTAAATAACCTACGTGGTGTGATGGTTATCGTTGTAGGAAATGGACACGGCGACATGAGTTCAAATCCTGGACGATACTGATTGCATTTCACATAGCACTTATACCCTTTGGAAAGGTATGAATCCAATTATTCTCCCTCCAGCTATTGGTAAATAGTAGGAAAGACTGGGTTCTTCAGCTTTGGAGAAGGAAAACTCTGAATTCAAACCTGTTAAACTTCGCTTTAAAATTGACCTTGTGTCATATCCTGCCCGAGCGGGGGGGATAAATAGGATTAAATAACCTACAAAGGTTGATATGCCATAAAACCCAAACAAACAAACATCAACTCGTATCTGCTCAAGTCAGGTACTGAAAATCTGCATCTGTTTGGGGGTGGTGAAAGTTATACAGACATTATCATTACTTTTACACATTTTCGAGTTTTTCACACCAGCGTTTAAGTCTCCGGGACTCACCACATTATTCTGGCCGATCTTAATAAATCTGTTGTTTGGATGGTCTCTTTACTCGTCCTCTTGTTTCCAAGTCCTTTACTCCCTGTATGAACCCTTTGCTGACTTTACAAAGAGCACCAATTAAAATTAGTATGTGTCACTTTCATGATCCACAATTTTTTCAATTCCTTGGCAAAATCCAGGTATTTATCTTTCTTTTCGCTTTCTTTTAATTTTACTTTGTGGTCAGCCGAGACAGCAAAGCCCACACTTCCGCAAGTTATCTTTTTCTTGTTGATTATTATTAGGTCTGGTTGTCTGACCGAGATTAGGTGATCCGTTTGTAGCTAAAAATCTCAGAGGAGTCCGCGCGTCTCATTCTCCAGGACAGATTCTGGGTTATGGCTATACTATTTGTTCGTATAGTCAAATTTAAATCTTTTGCACAATTTCCTGTGGATCATCTTTCCCATCCAGTCATGTCTGGTTTTATACTTTTTCTGTTCTAGTTTGCTGCATTCGCTTATTATTATTGTTATTATTATTATTCCTTATAAGTTTTTCACATCAGTGTTAGCTGATGGTTTTTCACTAGAGACCTAGAGACAACAAGTCTCGTCAAGTGTACAGGATTCTTCTCAGTATTCTGACCGATTTAAGCAATGCAGTAGTTTGGATTGTCTCCACTCGTCCTTTTACCAATCCTTAGGTGACTGCACTAAGAGTACTAATTACAATTGACACAACCGTCGCTTTCATGTTCCATAGTTTTTTTTTTTTCAATTCCTAGCAAGGTCCATTTTCTTATTATTATTATCATTATTACATCAGATGAAACCGGTAGTTTTTCTTTGAAGAGTGGTTGTCAGCCAGTCTTTCCCGATCACCAGCTCTCTTCTAAGTATTCTAGCCGATTTTATAAGTACTTTAGTCTGGATGGTTTCGATTCTTGCTCTGATCTCTTTTCACATATTTGGGAACCCTGCCAAGGGCTCCAATTACGTTTGGCATCACCGTCACATTCATGTTCCACAGGGTTTTAGGCTTCTGAGAAAATCGAGATATTTATTAATCTGTTTTCTTTATTTCATATTCTATCTGTTATATGATTAAGGAATGATTTTTTTCATATTAATAATTTTTCGTTAATTATATTTTATCATTCAGTTTGGTAAGGCTTTGAACTATTCAAGTCTCTGAGTCCAGGTACATACTCATTTGGTGCAGTTTACACTCGCGCGCAAAGTATATGACAATCACCATTGACATAATAAACCCCCAGACAGGAAATGGGGCTTGAGTGTGGATGGTGTCATGCCCAGAAGAGATGATCCTGAGAATTTGAGGATTTTGAAAAGACGTCAGCTTGGTATTCATGCTGTTGAGGCGTGCAGTTTGGTATTCATGCTGTTGAGGCATGCAGTTTGGTTTTCTACCGTTGAGGCATGCAGTTGAATTTTTCGGATCTGAACCAGCAGAGATGAATTTAGATCTTAAACACCATAAGATGTGCCGCACGTTGGGGGTGGGGTCAGCATTGTATGGATAGCAAAGACTTTTAAGAATTATGTCTCTCTCCTGATGTCGCTTTGGACCGAAGCCAGGGATTCATAAACCCGTTCGTATCTGAAACGAATGAGTCCGCCTGTATGTATTGTATTACTGTTGTGGTTGATATCATTATGGCTATACAACATATCTAGTGTCCACTGGAACGGCAAAATTCACCGGATGAGGAGTTCTTTCCTTCTTGCCAATCAACACAACGTCTGATCTTCTAGTCCATATTGAGTGATCTGATTCTGGTTAGTGCCAATACCATTTGTTAGCATTGCCGAATCTTAATCTCTTGCACAGTTCCAGCGTATTACATTTCCCATCCAATCATGCTTATTGTTTTATTTCTCTTGTAAAAGTTTGCTAAATTCTCTTAACTATGAAGATGGTTTCTTTGTTTAATGGCATATCAATCTTCCTCGGTTATTTAATGCCAAATCAAACCATAAAAGAAGAACAGCAGTGGTACTATTTAACAAATATCTTGGAAGATAAGGTAATTTACAAAGCTCTTTGCTTCGATGTGGCACAAAGCCGAATGAATGTAGGTTTGCTAGTCTAGCTTGCTAACCGTTACACCACCAGAGGTGCCCCATATCTTGGAAGATAAGGGGGTTCATAGCTTTCCCAAGAGTATTTGTCCAGAAAGTGAACGTAATAGCGCGACTGAAGTTGAAACTCTCTTACTACCATTCCACAGTCCAGTGCTTTAACCATTACACCACGTGGACATCCCCTTAACAGTAATGAGTATTTTCTTTCGTCTTTGGATTTCAGTCGCTTTTCTGTTTTCATTGCACTTCATCCGTGTCGACACTTACTCGATAACTGCGAATAACACGACATGAATGACGAGAGTGGGAACTTTCAACTTTTTTTATTATCTAATCTCACCAACCCGCCATACTTCGTGTGGGTCCCAGTGCGAATACCAAAATATCAGGGCTTTTTTAAGGTTTTCGTAATCTTGTCTTACTTTCTGTACATAACGCCCTCCTTGTGTGAACTGTAAAGATGAATATCTATTCAGTTCAAACAATGTTTTTCAACCTTTGTCCCTGATTTCGTCACTTTTACACATCATACTTCGAGTGCTCGTACAATACAACTGAAGGAAATAATATGTTAGACTTTAAAAAAAAGTTATTGTTGGATTTGCACAGAATAATTTTTATTAGGTTTGCATCTTGTGAATATTAGCCACAGAATGATACTGATAATCCTGTGCTTTTAAACTGGGGAGGAGTCTAGCCTAACTAATCTGTTAATCTTAACTTCGTACAACACAATGCTTTCAACTTTTTTATGAGAGGATATGGGATAAAACGGAACAATAAAATGACAAGTAAAAATAAAGAGCACAAATTCTTCAGTTAAAATTACCTTATCGCAACATCAGGCATTGGGTAAGGCACCTCGAGTAATGTAATGGTTAGCAAGCTTGACTAGCAAACTTTCAACAGTGTGTTCGAGTCTCATTGGGTGACCCATTCATTCGGCCTTGTGTCACATCTTAGCAACGCTTAGTAAATTGCTACAAGCATTGGGTACCTATTCGATGGTGACCTGAAGGCTCCCTTTTCAATAGTTACAACACTGAGGTGTTGGGGAGGGCGAAATAGCTTTTAATTTCTTTATTGGAGGGTGTGTGATAAAAAGGAAGGATAAGATGAAGAAAAGACTGGCAAAATTTAACTGGAAAAGTTTGAATTTTGTATTTTTTTAAGTGGTGTAATGGCTAAATTATTGGGCTGCAGATTTGGTGTATGCGAGTTCGAACTCTAGTCACCCTATTACGTTCACTTTTAGACTAATACCATTGGGAAAGGTATGAAACTCATTATCACCGCCCAGCTGTAGGTTACATAGTACCAGTACTGTTCTTCTACTAGGATGGCTTTGGCATTACATAACACAGCAAAGTTGAAGTCTCATTAAATAAATAACCCAAATCCATCAAGTAATAAAATAGTGACATGAAATATACGAAGACTAATTCAAGTGATGAATACTCATTTTGAATAACTAAATTTTTCTTTTTTTCTTTTCAATACAAACGATTTAATTATACCAATATTTGTAATATGATTGATTTTTTTAACATTTTCTGATCATATAAGAAAAAGAGAAAATAGTTCAAAATGGATAAAAAAATAAGAAAAGCATGACTGGAGTTGGAACTCGCTTACTACGATTCCACAGTCAAGCGCTTTAACCATTACACCATTACAACCCCCTTAACTGTATTTTCTTTCGTCTTTGGATTTTAGTTGCTTTTCTGTTTTCATTGCACTTCATCCGTGTCGACACTTACTCGATAACTTCGAATAACACGTTATGAATAACGTGAGTGGGACCTTTCAAATTTTTTTATTATCTAATCTCACCAACCCGGCATACTTCATGTGGGTCCCAGTGCGAATACCAAAATATCAGGGCTTTTCAATGTTTCAACGCCCCCTTGTGTGAAAAAAAGAAAACAGACCATAACAATAGTGAACTGATACTACGCTATGTAAGAATCTGATTGAAGGCATATTATTAAATGAATAATCTCGTCAGTAACGCTGATTTATATATAAATGATCTCATTAGAAATGATAAGGAGGAGTCTATAAATTTACAAAATCACAGGAAAAGGTCAACCGCCCGATGTATAAGAATTATATAAAAGTATTTACCAAAAACTAGGAATTCTGATAAAAAAATATATATATATACGACTAGTATATTGGAATGGAATTCGGTATTGAAAAATGTGCCATGCTTATAAAAGAGAACGAATGGAAGGAATAGAATTGCAAAATCCGGAAAGCATCTGACTGCTTGGAAAGAAGGGAGGAAGTACTTAGTAATAGTGGAAGTTAACACTATCAAGCAAAGAAAAATGAAAGAAAAAATTAGAAAAGAGTATCGCAGAAGAACGAGAAAGATACTCCAAACCCAGCTCAGCTGCAAGAATCTCAACAAACGAATAAAAACGTAGGCAGTCCCTATAGTAATACTCTCTGGTCTATTCTTGAAACGAACAAGGGAGGAACTTAGACAAATGGACCAAAGGACAAGGACTAAGATGACTATGCACACGGCCTTACATTCAAACAACATAGACAGATTATAAATGTCAAGAATAGAGTATGTAAAGTTGGCGACCGAAGTCGAGGGTGACCCGAAGGCTCCCTTTTCGATAGCTACTACACTAAGATGCCGGTGAGGGAGCTGGATTGACCCACTTTACCCTTGATCCGTACCTTATAATGCTGAGTTTTAAGCAAGGAGGCATCAAGTACCATTTTTTGAATTTTTGGTATGACTCGACCTGTGATTGAACCCCCAGGTCTCCCAAGAAAACTTCAAGAAAGAAACTGAGGCTAATAAAATTCACAGGGACAAACGGATCACCTAATCCTGGACAGAAGGCCAGACTTAGCGCTAATTAACAAGAAAAAAAAAGTTCTGGTCCTTGGTGGATTATGTTATTCAAGGGGACCACACAGGGAAAATGAAAGAAAGCAAAATGAAAGAAATTGTTTTTGTATTTTATCAGAGAGCTTAAAAGCTGTGAACGGGAAGACATGATAATAATTTTTGGTGCACTAGAAACAGTCCTCAAGGGTTTCGAAATGTGTCTGGTGGAATTAGCGGTAAAATCGGATATATACAGACTACAGCATTGTTAAAATCAGTTAAAATTCTCAGTAGAGTCTTGGAGACCCGAGACTCAGACTCCACTAATGCTGCTTTTATAAACCAAGATTGGAAAACAGTCAAGACAGAATCGGAAAAAATAAACGACTTATTACCACATATCTCAACGAACTACATCACAGAATTAAATTACTTAATCTATACGGGAGCGAAATTAGTCTGAGAAAAATTCGGTGTTCCCCAAAAGAACAAGAACAGAAACTCAAAACCTGTATGGTAAATTCGACTGGGAACGCAGATAAGAAACCTACAACAATAAGCAAAAATGATAAAACAGAGGAAAAACGCTGGAACAGTTTGGGACAAAAAGAGAAAAGCAACACAATTAAAACAAATGATTACACTTGAAGAAATAAACCAGAAGCTACTGGCGAAAGAAGAGAGACAAAAAGATATCGAGAAAACAATACAGAGAAAATATGACATTCCAAAACAACGAAAAAATCTAGCAGAAAGTAGGGGGAATGCAGGAAGACAAACCAACGCCCGGTTGACTAAGAAACAAAACAATATTGGAGCAAAATGTGGGAACGAAGGGAACATAACAGAAAAAATGAACGGATAAGTAACATGTGAAGAGTTAACTCTCGAAGAAACACCGAAGACGAAAATATACCTCAACTCACTAAGAGCAACATACAAAAATGTACCAAATTGGAAAATGTCAGGCCATGATGGCATACATAGATACTGGTTTTAAAAAAATTACTTCCATTCATGACAGACTAGCTATTGAATTATCTTGACCAGACCTAGTGATTGTCAACAAAACAGAACAAACCGAAAAATAGGCTTTGCCGTTCCAGTTAACCACAGGGTAAATCAGAAGGAAAGCGAAAAAAGAAACAAATACCAAGACCTTACTAGAGAACTGATAAAAACTATTGAACAAGTTGACGGTGATACCAATTGTAATTGGTGCACTCGTAATAGTCACCAATGGACTGGTACAGGAACTGGAGGAATTATAAATAAGAGGACGAGTGGAGACCATCCAAACAACAGCACTGTTGAGATCGGTCAGAATATTGAGAAGAGTCTGAGAGACTTGAGGAGACTTGCTGTCACTCATATTCCAGAGGAAAGCTATCAGAGTTAGCTGATGTGAAAAACTCTCAAAAGAGTAAAATAATAATAATAAAAACTGAAAGAATGTGGAAAGAAGGATAAGTACCTCGACCTAGCTAGAGAATTGAAAAAGCTGTGGAACATGAAAGTGACGATTGTACCAATTGTGCTTGGTGCTTTTTGCATAATAACTAAAGGATTATTAAAAGGCCTGGAGGACTTGGAAGTTGGCGGACGGGTAGAGACTATCCAAATGACAGCATTACTGAGAACGGTCAGAATACTGAGAAGAGTTCTAGAGACTTGAAGAGACTTGCTGTCACTCAAACTCCAGTGAAAAACCATCAGCTAATACTGATGTGAAAATCTCTAAAGGAGTAAGTAATAATTTCTTTTTAATTTTACTCTTTGGTCAGCTGGGACGGCAAACTCCACAATTCGGCAGATTCTCTTATTTCTTTTCTTTTCTTTTCTTTTTTTTTTTTTTTTTGATTATCTCTCGGTTTGGCCTTCTAGCCGGGATAAGTGATCTGTTTATAACTCAAAACCCGAGAAAATTTTGTGAGTCTTAATCTCCATGACGGATTCAGGTTTTTGCGTGTACTATTTGGTAATATGGTCAAATTTCAATTTCGAGCATCGTTCCCAGTGGATCACCTTCCCCGCATGGTCATGTCAAGTCTGCTATTCCTTTCTTACAAGTTTGCAACATTCGCTTATTATTATTGTTACTCGATGAGAGTTTTTCACATTAGCGTTAGCTGATGGTCTTTCACTGAAGTTTCAGTGACAGCAAGTTTCCTCAAGTCTCCAGGATTCGTCTAAGTATTCTGGCTGATCTCAATAATGCAGTTGTTCAAATAGTCTCCTTTCGTCCTCCAGTCTCTGTAATAATTCTTTGGTGACGGTACGAAGAGCAGCAATTAGAATTGCTATAATCGTCACTTTCATATTCCACCGCTTCTTTAAGCTAGCAACCTAAAGGTGTAATATAATGGCTGAGGGATTTCGTTTCATGCCTTTGGGTTTAGTTAGGCTGGGAACCTTTCGGCTCAGTGCATGGGCTACTTAGGTGCAACATTAACGCAGGTTTTCACGCGCACGCGCGGACAGAGCGGACGTGTCACACAATAGCCCGAGATGGGAAACGGGGCTCGAAAGTGCGAATGACGTCACACACCGGAAGCGCGCGGAGGATTTTGGGAATTTGAAAAAAGTTAGTAGAGTTGAGACTAGACACCGGACGCGAAGGGTTGACTTTCGCTTGCTCGCGGAGGCCTGAGGCAGGTGTCGCACGAGATGTGGGGGGCGCTGATGAAAAAGCCAGAATAGAAAGATTGTGCCTCTCACTCCTTATGTCAAAAAACCTTTAAACTCAAAGGTAATAAAAAGTTTCGTACCTGAACTGAGAAGTCGTTAGTGTTTTTCGTGTTTCGAGATTCCTATGTTATATGTTATAAAGGTACCTATCCTTTTGTTTACTTTCTTTCAATTTTACTCAGTGGTCAGCCGGGACAACAAAGTCCTCAATTCTGAAAGTTCTCTTTTTTTTTTTTTTTTTGTTAATTATTATAATCTCTGGTTGTCTGGCCGAGATTAGGTGATCCGTTTGTATCTCAAAATCCCAGGGGAGGTTGTGCGTCTCATTTTCCAGGACAGATGCTGGATTAGGCATTTTTTCGTATGGTCAAATTTAAATTTCTTGAACAATTCCCAGTGGATCACCTTGCTCACCCAGTCGTGTCTAGTCTTATACTCTTTCTATGCCAATTAGCTGCATTCGCTTATAAATTTGATTCGTTTCTTTTACCACATAACCTACATCTGCTGTTTTGTTGCGTCTTATCTATTCTTGCTTTGATATGATTGGTCCTTATGGCGTCGTTTTTTGTTGTTGTTTTTTTTTTTTGCTGCTATTAGAAGAGATTTAGTTTCTCTCTAAAGTTTTCCCTTTCTTAGCCACGTGTTGTTTATTAGTCACTTAAAACGCCCATTGAGTTGTTTTTCTTCCCATTTTCGTTCTGGTTATTGTCGTTCATGTTTTCAGTATTGTCCACATGTTTTCAGTATTGTTTCTAGTGGCTGTAATCAGACTTCTGCAGGCTTGTGTATGCAGTCTTCAAGTCGGTGTATCGCTACTTCAACATTGTCTTCAATGCTGGCAAGTTCTCTTCCTTCCTCTTTTCTTGATACATATAGTCTGTCAACGTTATCTCGGGAATGTAATGCCTTATGCATGGTCATTAATTTTCTTGTTCTCTGGTCCATTTGTTTAAGTTCTTCTCTCGTCCACTTCAAGAAAGGTCACGAATATCTTTCCAGGAGGAAGCCCAGGTATCTATCCCTTTGATAAGGTTCCTACTATATAGTTTTATTTCGAGTAGATTCCTGGTTTTCCTGAGATACTCTTTCTTAATTTTGTCTTTAATCTCCACTTGTTTGATGGTGTCCGTATCCAATATTTCCAAATATTTGTAGGTTTCATTTTCTCCGAGCGATCTAATTTTTTTCTTGATTTGGTAGTTCTACTCGTTCCATCATGTGCCGTTTGCTGCTTTTCATTAATAGCATGGCGCATTTTTCTATGCCAAATTCCATCCCTATTTCCTGACTGTATATTATCACTGCATGTATTAGAGTTTCTAATTTCTTTTCCTTTTTTGTAAACAGTTTGAAGTCATCTATGTACATTAGATTATTAATCTTTTCCTGCGATTGAGTAAGTTTGTATCCTGCTGTACATTTCCTGAGTATGTAGTGGTGTGGCAGCATCGCTATTACAAATAGTAATGCTGATAGTGCAACTTCTTGAAAAATTCCCCTTTGGAATTTCACTTCAGCGAAGCTTTTTCTTCCTGCCGTCAATTCCACTCTCCAGGTTTTCATGGTTTTCTCAATAAATTTTATGACTTCATCTGATATTGTGTACATTTTGAGGCAATTTATTATCCAGCTTTGCGGGGGCATGTCATATGCCTTTTTGTAGTCAATCCAGGCCATAGCTTGATTTTTCCGTCTCGTCTTCCTCTCGAAGAAGATATGCTAACTATTATTATTATTATTATTCACTCATTAGAGTTTTTTACATCAGCGTTAGCCGATGGTTTTTCACAGTATTCTGGCCGTTCTCAACAATGCTGTCGTTTGGATGGTCTCCACTCGTCCGCCAACTTCCAAGTCCACTAGTCCCTTTAGCAATCCTTTAGTTACTGTTCCAAACGCACCAATTACAATCGGTATAATTGTCACCTGCATGTTCCACAGTTTTTTTTTCAATTCTATAGCAAGGTCGAGGTACTTATCCCTCTTTTCACATTCTTTCAGTTTTATTCTGTGGTCAGCCTAGTCGACTATTTTGCAAGTTCTCTTTTTTTTTTTTTTTTGTTGATTATTATTAAATCTGGTCTTCTAATCGGGATTAGGTGATCCATTTGTATGTTAAAGTCCCATTATTATTATTATTATTATTATTATTTCACTTTTTACAAGTTTTTCCCAGTAGTTTTAATTGTTGCTTTTTTAGTTTTAATCCGAAATTTAATGAGAGCACGTTTCCTCAGAGCATCAGAACTCTTCTAAGTATTCAAGCTGATCTCTATTGTGCGACATAATCTCGATTCTTCCTCTGATCTTCAATTCTTTCGGTCTTCTTTCCAAGCACAGAAGCAATGTGAGTGCTCTAGTTACAACTGGTATCACCGTCAATATCATATTTCGCAGCCTTTTCAGCACTCTAGTAAGATCCAAGTATTTGTCTATCGTGTTGACTTTCTTTCTATTTCACTCGATGAATTAAACCAACGTTGTCCAACCCGATGACTTTCCACAGTCTAGTAATGAAATGCAAATCATTTTATGCTCTCTCTTTCTCTCTCTTTCTCTCTCTCTCTATCTCTCTTGATATATATATATATATGTACTGCGACACACGTATGCACACACACACACACACACACATATATATATATATATATTTATATATATATATATATACATGTTCTTTTCACCGCTAAATCAAGCAGAAGGATCTATTTGCAGTTGTGCGTTCGATTCACCGTTAAATCACCCCGTGATTTAGGCATTCAAAAATGCATTGTCCTCTTTTCCCGCCGGGGGACCCAAACATGTGGACCTGTACAACATGAGAACAATTCAATTTAGTCTACCTTTTTGGTGAATCTGTTTTTCCCTTTTTTCGGCTTGAGAAAGAGCAAAAACCAGAACCATAATCTAGTATTCTTGGGGAAAATCGTTCATCTCTCCCCATCAGTCTTAGAATATCTGGACCACTAGTCGCCTTCTGTACCAAGTTCCCGTCAACTAGTACAACGTATTCGTTCTGCTTCCCAGCATGAAGACTCTTCACTCATCAATAGCTGTTCCCCTAAATCCTGCCAGAGTTCGTTCTACTCCTTACAACCTGAAGACTCTTCACTCGTCTTCAGTTGATTCAGCAAGTTTTGTCAGCATTCATTTCGGTATATTATAGCCTGAATATTCTTCATTCATTTTCAGTCGTTCCAGTAAGTTTTGCTAGCATTCATTCCGGCATATTACAGTTCGAAGACTCAGCAAGTTTTGCCAGCATTCATTCCGGCATATTACAGTTCGAAGACTCAGCAAGTTTTGCCAGCATTCATTCCGGCATATTACAGCTTGAAAACCTTTTACTCATCTTTAGCGGATTCGGTGAATCTTGTCAGGATTCATTTCTGCAGCTTACAGCTCAAAGACTCTTCACTCATCTCTAGCTGTTCATATAATCCTTGCCAGCACTTTGTCTGTTTGCTTTCAGCTTGAAGACCTATCATTTCATCTCAAGCTGGAAATAAAGCTTAGAAACTCTAAAACTTGATATTTTCGTTATCCTTTTCATTTCTTATTTCGATAATATAACGTGAAAGTAATCAATTCTACTTTTTCCATTACCCTGGCGTTATAATATACATACATATATATATATATATATATATATATATTGACCAAACTCATTGGTATGGTGGGTAAAGTATTCGCCAATACTCAGTGAGCCCTCGGTTCAATCCCAGGTCGCGTCATACCTAAGACTTTGAAAATAGTACTTGATACCTCCTTGCTTAACATTCAGCAATATAAGGTACGTATCAAGGGTAGAGTGGAGCAATCCAGGGAAAGGAGTAGCGCCCTCCCTTACACCTCGGTGTAGTAGCTATTGAAAAGAGAGCTTTCCGGACGCCCTCGACTAAGCTCGCCAACTTTACTTATATATATATATATATATATATATATATATAAGGATCATTCAAAAGGTTCTAAACCCCATCTTGATTTTAAATTTGTTGCACATCTTACATATTTGTATGGAATTAACCTGCACAGAAATTAAGACAGATATCTTAATTAGTTTGTCTAGTTTAAAAAAAGTAATAGGGTACTGCCACAATAAAAATGTTCTTGTAAGAGTTTTTGAAGGACCCTCATATATATGAGAGTTCGGGTGACAATAGGAAACACTAGTGACTGATGAAAAAGACAACGCAATCACTACATCAACAAGAAATGGGATTCGCACCCTCAATTTTGCGGTGGAATAATATGACCACTTCAAAAACAATGCCGAATCATCTCATAAAAATTGATCTCTTGTGCAGTTAATATCGTCAATATCGTCAATCTCAGACTACTATTGTAAATCGATTAAACGGATTTAGAAACCGAATTTTCTGACAGCACAAAAGATTTCTTTGCTTATCGGTTCATGTTACCATTTTTTTTAAATTACTCATTTGAAATTGAACTATGAAGAACGTTGTCTCGAATTTCCAATGACGTTAGCATTTCGTCGCACAATTCAAATTAACTTCGCTGAATTAACGATTCGTTATAGAGACACAGCGCGTAGATTTCACGTAAATTCTATTCTCGTTCACAATCAGTGTCAGATTGCCTCTTGATTTAAATCTTTCATCATTGAATTAACATTTCTGGACTGAAAATATTTTAATTCAAAAAAGGATTATACGAAGTAGCTGCACCTTGATCTGGCATTCCCACGACGTGACGGAACACCGGCAAAGTCTGGTGGTATTATAGGATAATGCTGCCTGGCTCTGGGTTAGTGCTAATCATGATTCGGTGCCAAAATTAAGCCTGATCCCAGAGGTAATATCTGATTAAGACTTTGTTGATCACATAGCTATTGTTTGTGGGGATTTTGAGTCAACTGGCATCTCTCTCTATATATATATATATGTATACATGTGCGTGTGTGTGTGTGTGTGCATATATATGTGTGTATATATATATATATGTACATATATATATGCATTAATATGTGTGTGTCTGCATGTGTGCATGTGTGCATGTAGCCGTTTTGTTTGCTGCACACACACACACACACACACACACATATATATATACGATGCAAACAAATAAATTGCATAAATCGAACTACCACCATATATATATATATATCTGTGTGTCTGTGTGTGTCTTTGTGTATGTCTCTGTGTGTCTGTGTGTGATGCAATTAATAGAATTGAATAAATTACGTATTTGACGGCTTATAAGATGCACGGGTGTATAAGACGCGCTCCAATTTCAGCAGGTCAAATCAAGAAAAGATTTTATTGAAACAAAGAACTAATATTAAACGTTATAAAATCAATATAATGAATATTATCAATGATAACACTTTTAATCCTCATAATAGTCTTTTAAATAATGACAATAGGTATATGAAAGTTTAAACGATTTGGAGTTGCCAGGTAGCTAATTTTTGCCGACTATAGCAAATTTAAACCTACATATCGTATGTAAGACGCAGGTGAGTTTTAAAAGATATTTTGATTTAAAAAATTGCGCCTTATCTTCCGTCAAATACGAGGGATTTATTCAAGAAAATATTTTAATATTTTAATATTTCAAGATAAAGAATATCTTTTAGAAAAAAAGTCCTTTTTTAGTGTCCTGATTTTCTTCAAATTTGGATTGCACAATTGTCACTTTAACACTAAAAATATATGAAAACATTTTTAAGATCTGAACATTCTAACATCTTCTGGGTTTTTAGTAAATGTTCATATTTATAGACTATCATTACACCCCACCATCTAAAACCTCTCAATACGTGAAAATTTGATATTTGTGATTTGAATATAATTAGATTTTATGGAATTTAAAGTAAAACAATTGTTCTTTAAAATTCCACGAGGTTCTAAGTGGCTGGCTTGGAGCATAAGTTTGGCAGTGAGAATTAATTTATACACCATGTGTTGTATACCCTCATACATGATTTCCGAACTTCAATGAACGAACGAAACACTTCTTTATAAAATATATCTCTTGTTTTATTCTCGAAAAGGGCACAGTGTTTGTTATTAGTTTGAGAGATAGATAGAGAGACATATACTCAGATATGAGACTTCTTCTTGCCTCATATCTTCTTCCGGGAGCCAGGGAGTGTCAACGGTTGAACCCTCTTGCAAGCTCGTCAGAGACGACCTGATCGGCAGCATGTCCCACGCTCGACTGCGATTCTGAGCAATCTGTCTAAATCTGACCACGTGGTTCTCATCACGGAGTCTCCTTCGGGTTACACACCTGTTGTACCCGACTGCCCTGATGTGCTCTCATATCTCTGTTTACTCATCACAGCGTGACAGTTTGTCAAAGCATACGGGATCACAAGGAACAAACCGAAAATCCATGTCATATGTTATATAACACATGTCTCCTGCTCAAGATAGTCATTTATTAGTAGTTTTTGTCGTTTATTTTAGAATAAACAACAATTTTAAATCAACGAAAACTGGGGTAATTTTTATGCCAACATAAAATTAGACGCGTGTGTCTCACATGGTGTAGTGTTTACCTTGATAAGCGGGGTGTCCTCGTGGTGTAATGGTTAAAGCGATGAACGCGAGTTCGTACTCCAGTCGCGCTATTACGTTCACTTTCGGGCAAATACCCTTGGGAAAGGTATGAACCCCCTTATTCTCCCTCCAGCTATGGGTAAATAGTTTCTTCAGCCTTGGTGAGGCAACTAGTCTAGGAGAAGGAAAACTCTGAATTTAAACCTGTTAAACTCCGCTTAAAAATTGACCTTGTGTCATATCCTGTCCGAGTGGAGGGGTTGGTAAATAGTACCTTGATAAGCGAGCAGACCATTGGTTGTAAGTTTGATTCTTACAAGGTGCCACACGCGAATTTGAATAATGAGCTGAAGGATTATGTTCAGGTGTCGCCTGACAAAACTTTCCACGGATATTTGGCCCCAACAGTTACTTTTACTCCGGGTCAGAGTAGGCCTGTCGATAATGACAATGAAGTGATTGTCCACACTCATCAGATCTCTTGTAATAGAGCCTCGCCATCAGGTGCAGTTTAGTGTCATATCCAGGACACAAAGAAAGAAAGAAAGAAAGAAAGAAAGAAAGAAAGAAAGAAAGACCCATAGTAACTGTGAAAGAAAGAAAGAAAGAAAGACCGATACTCGCTATGAAAGAAACAAACAAACAAACAAAAACCGATAGTAGCTGTGAAAGAAAGAAACAAACAAACAACCTATAGTAGCTGTGAAACAAACAAACAAACAAACAAACAAAGACCGATAGTTGGTGTGAAAGAAAGAAAAAAAGAAAGACTGATAGTAGCTTTGAAAGAAAGAAAGAAAGAAAGAAAGAAAGAAAGAAAGAAAGAAAGAAAGATTGATAGTAGCTTTGAAAGAAAAAAAGAAAGAAAGAAGCTGATGGTTGTTGTGAGACTATTGTTTGTAAGTCTGATTCTTATTGAGTGTCCTATGCTTTTAGCCTTGTGCCAAACTAGACTCATCTCGGTAAATAGCAGTCTAATATTAATTATTTTCAGTGTTATCATTCTTTATTGTCCTTGTCGCTGGCATTGTATCAAATAATATACAGTTTTCTTCTTCTGCTTTGATAATATTGTCCCTCGTCTGATTTTGTCAATTATTCTAAACAATATGATGATACATATGATTTGTCACTCTGTATTGTGCATTTAATCGTGAAGATGACTGAAAATTTCGCGTGAAATTGTAACTGCAATTTTTTTTCTTTTTGAAGGGTGGAAAGAGAGAGAGAGAGAGAGAGAGAGGGACAAACTCACAGAGAGACAGAGACAGAGAGAGAAAGAAAATCGCGTGCAATTGGACGTATTGACGTGGAAGTTGATATATAAAAAAAGAATTAAATATATAAAACTCAAGTGCGAATTTTATTTTAAATGCAAATAATTGCGAGATCTCTCTTCAATTTTACAAAAGGATACGTAAAATGAAATCAAGTGTATGAAATTCCATCATTGCCTTTGAAAAACGTTTAGTACATGTGCACACATGCACATACAGAGAGAGAGAGAGAGAGAGAGAGAGAGAGAGAGAGAGAGAGAAGAATAAAACTTTTATATATTTATATATAAGAGGTGCTTGTTATCGTCGTAAGAAACAGATATGGCGAAATGAGTTCGAATCCTGAACTTAGCTATTCGCATTTCACATAGTGCAAATACACCTGGAAATATATATATATATATATATATATATATATATATATATATATATATATTCCCAGGTGTATTTGCAGTAAGTGAAATGTGAATGGCTAAGTTCAGGATTCGAACTCAGTTCGCCATATATATATATATATATATATATATAAATTAAATCGCGAGTCGAAATTTTCCTACTAAAGTTTCGCCTCAACGAAATTGGCTCTACTTTGTATTGAGCACTCTTGTAAAACGCTCTACTTCGTATTGAGCACTCTTGTAATTGTAGTATGGCAGCAATTTACGATGGGTTTTTCTTTTTCTTTTGACCAACTGATTGCATATCTCTTGATTTTTTTCTACTGGTGTGACGAAGTTGGCCTTTTCTTATTTCTTTTTTTTTTTTTTTGTCCTATGATATTTTTTCTTCCCCCACCCCGGGCGGTTATTCGAGATATTGTTATCTCTTGTTCCTGGCGGGGTTTTTTTTCTTTTTTCCTGGTAACCGGGAATGCTGGTAGATAGTAGGTTAGTAAATATATATATATATAGTTCGCCGTATATATATATATATAGTTCGCCATATGTATATATAAATATATATATACATGGTGGAACGATAACATTGTCGCCCTAGAAAAGACAACATGATTCCATTTCCGTTGAATAAAAACCGGTTTTCTTTTTTTTTTTTTTTTTGTTGAAGACCATCTACTAGTTGGCCAGTTGTGTACAAATCCCAAGAGCGATAGGAGCCTTCTATCATGTCTGAAAGTGACACAATGTTCAACGAGCGAGATAGGAGGTACACTGCTGTATAACTCATGCTCTCTACTGATCCAAGTTATGACAACAGGGCTATTGCCAGAATTCTCAAGGAAAGGAAAAAGCATAAAACATTGAAGGTAGAATTTGGCGGTTTCTTTTTGTTTTTTGTTTTTTTTTGGGGGGGGGGTGTTTTGTTTTGTTTTGTTTTTATTCACATGCTGTAAAAGTTTGACATCATTTGAAAGAAATTTGATCAAGTTATTAGATAACAATACGATATCAATTTTTCTGAAATACATTATAACGTGTATTAGGTTTTTAAAAAAATATCTTAACATTTCTATGAGAGTTCGTTTATGATATCATAATCTAAGAGACTCCACCTGTTCACCATTTCTGTCAATACCTTGCTGGATTCTTCCCTTAATGGTTTCAGTTATCATCATCATCATCTCATGCCGCTAGCACGGATATCCCTGACCCTCTTTCGCCACTTTTCCCAATCGTTCATCGCCTCTGGCAGGTCTTCTGTACTACATCCCGTATCCTCACATAGTTGCTGAATGTATGTTCGTGCTGGTCGTCCTGCTTTTGCCCGGCCATATGTGGGGGTCCATAGGAGTACATAACTTATGAGCTCGTCTCTGCTTCTCCAGCAGTGTCCTGCATGTCTGGTTCGTCTAGCTTGGATAGTTTTCGTGATGGGAGGCAGGTGGACGTATAGTTGGTGTCTTGTGGGGTGTTGCCGTCAGGACTTGTTCAATATTACTCGCAGCATTCTTGTGTAATTGCTGTCTAACTCCTTCTCCAGCCGTTTTGTTAGCGTCCATGTAGTGCATGTTAGCGTCCATGTATAGCAGTATCGATACGACAGCTACCTGGAAGAAACTGCGTTTCATTTTATCGGTTAGGTCTGATTTCCACATGATCGATAGTCTATTGATAGCTGTCCATACCTTCGTAAGCCCCGTGTCGATGTCCTTTTCGGTTGATGAGACGCTGCTTCCTAGGTAAGTGAATTTGTCTACTAGTTTAAGAGGTGTTCCGTATAGTGTGGAGATGTCACCTGTTTGATTATAGCACATCAACCACTGTAGGTTATCTAATGCCAAATCTTGTTTATACATATATATTAGAAATACATATGATTTGTAAACACATGTTGTAGATAATATTCTTAAATGAGCCTGAGATCTTTTTTGCACACAGTTAAATGGTTTCAAGTATTGCTATATAACAGTCATAAACTAATATCAGTCATTTGTTTTCACACAGTTTGTTCTATTTGACCCATAGATAGGGCCCTACCTGGTGCTAACATTCCGGGCTAGAATGAACCTAGAAGCAATGGTAATGAAGGGGTACTCAACCTTCGTCAAATCTCTATGGCTTGAGCCTTGCTATCATATTGGTTGATATCATATCTTGGACACCTTTTGGATGTGAAAGGTGTTGTCTTACACTTCTACAGAGCTGCAGTCGGTGTATTTTACAGCCCCAGTCGACTAGGCTTATCTATCTCTGTCCTGCAAATGTATTTCTCTTTATTTCTTTTTTTCTTTCCCGTTTTGTCTGTATTGTTTGATCCTATCTCGGTATCTTTTTAGTTTTTCCTTCTGTCACCAATAATTTCGGATCTATTTCCTAGACTTGTATCGTTTGTCTTAATTGTTGCTTTGCTTTTCACTTTTTGTCCCAGTATATTCGCACATTTTTCTTCGTATCATATTTACTTGTTATCAATTTCTTATCTGTGTTTCCAGTCTAATTTCTCATCCAGGCTTTGAATTTCTGTTCGTGTTCTTTAGGGGAACACCGATTTTATCTAATTTCGCTCCTGCATAGATCAGTTCATTTAATTCCACAATGTTGTTCGTTGATTTCCAGTCTTGGTTCCTAAGTGATAGTAATGTCGTCTACTTTTCAGACATCATTCTCTTCATAATCAATACATTCATTTTTTGTTTCTTGTGTTAGTGTTTGTTCTATGGTGTTTGGGTGTGTAGTGCTTTTATTACTAATACGTTGCGTTTTTATTCGGTGAGAGACTTCTTGCTTTTCAGAACTTAGTGTCTCGATTATTGTTTTAGGGTCTTGTTAACATGATTCCCTGATCATTTCTTCGAGTATTTCTAATATTTCAAGCTAAGAAAACCGAACTTTCTTTATTATCGTCCTAGCTTTGTCTACGGGTCTTTGGCTTGTTGTCTTAAATCTACCACATTCATCTATCATTCTTTTTTTTTCTATACGCTTTTTGTGCCAGGTTACTCCTAAAATAACAGTGAAGTGCAAGTTTGTTGTCTTCCCAAGTCAATTTTCTGCATTAGTGTCTTTGATTTGAATGGTTGCTTAGTTCGTCGTTTGTATACCTGAAAAAAGAACAGCCAAAATTCACAGGATGCCAATCGGATCCCTCAAGGGAGCACCTGCCGATCATGACACCCAAACCTGTTGTCTGAGTCCCACGTTGGGTTATGTTTCGATTTCTCTTTTCTTTTTTTTCTTTTTTTTATGGGTAGTATATTGTAGCTATACCAGATCCAGGGGTCGTTTATTATCTATGCTCCCCTCACAGATGAGATCAATACCTTTTAAGTAAGATATCTCTTAAGCGGGTCAAAAAGAAAAACTTTTGGGTTGTGGATACTTGTTAAATCTTAATTTAATTAAAAGACCAAAGTGGATTTTTTTTTTCCTTTCTAGTCTGCTGTATTTATTTATACCTGATATTTTGTACTTTAAACTGTAAGCTACTTTGTAGCATTGTGATTTTGGCTCTGCTTTTAAATACTTAACTTATTTCTGTCTTTGTTATTGATTAGTTTTTTCGATTAAAAGATGAAAGCGTATCTCCACAGATTATACCTCACTGGGTTTTCATCTAAGCTAAACTTTTTCTTCCAACTGCCAATTCTACTCTCCAATTTTTCATCGTGTTCAAGATAAACTTTATGACTTCATCGACTATATTGCACATTTTTAGACAGTCTATTATCCAGCTTTGCGGGACTATATAATTTGCCTTCTTGTAGTCAATCCACGCCATAGATACATTTTTTGTCTCGTTTTGTTGTCATTGAGAATGTGTTGATCATTTTATAGTAGACCTTCAGTTTCTCTTGTTACTTGACTTGTAAGATTATTCTATCCTTCTTCCACAGATATAACTTCCTTTCCTCTAATTAATTACTATTTCAAAACATTTTAGCATTATACTGAATCTATGTTAAATCTTTTTACATTCAGAGATAAAGTAAAATTATTTAAGGACAAAAAATCCAAATTTTTCTATAACACAGCAAGAAACAATTGTTAACCTATTTAGCTCTTTACTCCTCAATCATGAAAAATATCGTAGATAATATAGCAGTCCTTCCTCATATAATATAGCAGTCCTTCCTTATGCAATATAATGATCCTTCCTTACCATATTTACCAACCCCTCCGCTCGGGCAGGATATGACACAATGTCAATTTTTAAGCTGGGTTTAACAGGTTTGAATTCAGAGTTTTCCTTCTCCTAGACTAGTTGCCTCACCAAGGCTGAAGAACCCAGTCTGCTCTACTATTTACCCATAGCTGGAGGGAGAATAATTGGATTCATACCTTTCCCAAGGGTATTAGTGCTATGTGAAATGCAATCAGTCTCGTCCAGGATTTGAACTCGTGACACCATGTCCATTTCCTATGACGATAACCATTACACCACGGGCACCTCCATAAGGTCCTTCCTTACAGACATTTTTTTAAGTCTGTCTTTGTAAGAGTGTCATTGTTGCTTGGGTTTTTTATTCGTTATAAAGTTAATCACGTGATTATCAAGGTTATTCTATCTTTCTTTTACCCAGTCGGCTGAGGGGCTGCAGAATACACCGACTGCTTCTCTGCAGAGGGGTAAGACCCCCTCCCAATGAGTGTCTTGGATATGACACTAAACAATCCTTTGGTTCGGTTCCAGTAATACTGGAGGTTTGGGGAATGCGGAGTACCTTTTCATTGCCATCGCTCCCATGTCCACTCTGGCCCGGAGTGCTAGTTCATGATAGGGCCCTATCTATGAGTCGAATAGAACTAAACTATGTACTTATACTAAATTAAATACCTTGCAATAGGATTGTTTTGACATTTAAACTGCTTGCTTAGGCTAAACTGAATTGCTTGAAATAGAACTGCTTTGCCATTGAAAATGTATTAACACTAAAATGAATTGTTTGAACTAAACTGAATTGCTTGAAATAGGACTGTTTTGGCATTTAAATGTCGTACTTAGGCTAAACTGAATTGCTTAAAATAGAATCGTTTTTGACATTAAAACTCTACTTACGCTAAACTGATTTGTTTGTCATAGAACTGTTTTGACATTTAACTGAGTATAAACAAAAACTGTACTTATACTAAACTGAATTGCTTGAATTAGAACTATTTCATTAAATTGAATAGCTTGAAATAGAAATGTTTTTGATAATTAAACTGTGTATTTATGCTAAACTGAAATGTTTGAAATAGAACTGTTTATTTATATAAAAATGGATTTGGCATTAAATAACCAACAAAGTTTGATATAAAACCCAAACAAACAAACAATCTACCTTTCTTTTATATTAATTCTTCTTCTCATACGTCTTCCTATCTTCCTTTTCATTACCACTTCAAAATATTCTAACATTATATTATTATCATTTTACTCCTTTGAGAGTTTTTCACACCAACATCAACTGATGGTCTGTCACTGGAGTTTGAGTGACAACAACTCTCCTCAAGTTTCCATGACTCTTCTCAATATTCTAGCCGATCTTAATAATGCAGTCGTTTGAATGTTCTCCAGTCATGTTCTTATTTTCAATTCTTCCAGTTCATTTAAGAATTCTTCGGTGACTCTACTGAGTGCACCGATTACAATTGGTATCACCGTCACTTTCATGTTCCATGTTTTTTTTTAGCTCCCTATGTAATTGTCTCTCTTTTCACATTCCTTCAATTTTACTCTTTGGAAGTTACAGGTCGGCAGGTTCTCTGTTTTTTGTTGACTATCACAAGGTCTGGTCGTCTAGCCTAGATTAGGTGATCCATTTGTAATCTCGGTCGGACGATTATTATTATTATTATTATTATTTAGTTTTTATGCCACCTTGGGACACTCCCCCTGTCGGCTGAGGCTGTAGAATATACCGACTGCTTCTCTGCCGAAGAATAAGACCCCACCCCCAACGAGTCTCCTGGATATGATACCATACAATCTGATAGTGAGGTTCCAGTAATGCAGGAGCTTTGGGGAATGCGGAGTATTCCTTCATTGCCATCGCTCGCAAGTCCACTCTGGCCCAGAGTGGTAGAATCTGATAGGGTCAAATATCTATGGGTCAAATAGAAATAAACTGCGTACTTTATGCTAAACTGAATTACTCGGAATGGAACTGTTGTGTATTGTAGGGGTATACCGATTATTCGGTCGGTAATCGGTAATCGGCCTCATGTTGTATAGCCACTTCATATATATGCATGCAGAATCATAGACGAGCGACACAGTTCTTTAGAAAAATATACCTCTCACTTTATTTGAAAGGGTTCGAAAGGGTTACTAAAGGTTTTACTGAGAGAGGGAGTTGGAGACTGAATAGAACTGCAACCTATTGAACACCATTTTATTGGCCATAACAGCGTTTCGTTCTCGTTCTCCTGTGCTGCTCAACCGGGGTCTGGGGGCCCACTCTACTGGGTGCTGGTTTTCTCCACCGCATCTTATATCCAGCTGATTGAACTTCCGGTGCACCGAGTTATATAATAGTTCGACATCCACCTTCTTCTTGTGGGCGTTACAAATCGCACTCATTCAACCCGTCCACGATCAAGGTTATATCTTGATATTCCTCGACCAGATGCACCTGTTATTTACACAAGTACATTTTCTATTTTGACAGCCCGGCCGGGTCGGAGGTCACTATGCAACACTCATCAGCCACTTTACAGAGTAAAGTAATTAATCGGTCGCTTTGCCGATTAATTACTTTACTCTTTCCTATTAAATTTAAACCATTCCATCAATACCAAGTGACTCATCAGATAGCTTTGACACATTAGCACAGTAACTGCCAATTTGACTCGACATTTGTTTAGTGTCTACCTACTATTATGGCTTTTTGCCTTTTTTTTTTTGCTTTATTAAATAAAATTACTAAATACAAAGTACAATTTCCAATTCTTAAATGAATATAATTAAACAACTGTTGTATATTGACCTCCGACCCGGCCGGGCTGTCAAAATAGGAAATGCACCTGTGTAAATAACAGGTGAATCCGGTCGAGGAATATCAGGATATCATAACCTTGACCGTGGACGGGTTGAATGAGTGTGAAATTGTGACGCTCGCAGGAAGAAGAGTGGACGTCAAATTTTTATATAACCCGAGTGAAGACAGGAAGTCAATCGGTTTGGAGATCAGATGAGTTGGAGAAAAGATGCGGTAGAGAAAACCAGCACCCAGCAGAGTGTGCCCTCAAGCCCCTGATTGATCAGTTGCAGTTGGAGAGAAGATGCTGGAATAAGGAACATGTCCCAGAGAGGCTGAGCCCCCAGGCCCACGGTTGAGCAGCCCAGGAGAACGGGAGAAAAACGCGGTTCGGGCCAATAGAGTGGGGGTCAATATGTTGCAGTTCTGTTCGGTCTCCAACGCCCTCTCACACACAACCATTTCAATAAAGTGAGAGTTATATTTTTCTAAAGAACTGTGTCGCTCGTCTTTATTGTGTGCTTGTTATGATTCTGCATGCATGCATATGTATTATGTGGCTATACAACACAACTAGATAAGAAAAAAAATTACAAACAAACTACAAAGTGCAAATTCCAATTCTTAAGTGAATAACTATAAGCTGAAGTTCTGCTTCAACTTGAGCATGCTACAGTGGTTACCTCTGCTCTGCACCTGCTGCTGCTCTACTTCCTCTTCTATTCTTGCTGCCTGCCTCCTCTGCTCTCATAGTCTCATCAATATTCAAAGTTGAATACTCTTAAGTTGTAATGTAAAAACATTAGAGTTTCTCCATTCTCAGGACCCAGCCTGTTCCTCGTAGGTTCATACACATTTCCACCTGTACTAAAGAGCCTCTCACTCTCTACAGATGAAGGTGGTGCGCTTAAATATTAAGAAGACAGTTTACTCAGCAGTGGTAAGGTCTCCTGTGTCTTCTTCCACCACTGAAATGGATCGTGACCTCTTGCGAGTTGTGCTAAAGCTACATAATGATCAAGTTCTTTAGTGCACTTATGAATAAGGGATTTACTCCTTTTAAGTTTAGATTCTGCTTCTCATATGTTTGTTGTACTTGCGGTTGCAGTCTCCAGGTTTAACTCAGCCTCTACCTGCTCTAAGTTTGGATTTGTTACTGTAGGCTTATTTGAATCTAATTCATCAAACGGGCTTGAAAGAGATACTATTTTACTTTCACTTTGATCTTCTTAACCCTCAGCAGAGCTTGAACAAGTGTATCCTGAATATGCTTCATTATCATCAGTAGAAATAAGATGTAGAATGCAATTCTTAATGGTGCTTTCCTTGTTATTTTTTTAAATTTAAATTTGAATCTTGGATCAAGGAAAGTAGACACACACAAGTTCTTATCATTAAGACAGGATGAAAATTTTGTTTCCATTGATGCACTGAATTGCTCGACAGTGGTAAGAAGGATCCCATTAAAGTCAGAAATATCAGAATTAGATTGGACAGCTTTTGACAGAAATAACCTCGGAGCTAAAATTGTAGGTATTATCATTGATATGGTTGAAGTTCTGTTACGTACTTCATTGATGATTTCTTCAAATGGACTAACTGGACAATTTTTTAAACAAGTCCCCATTGGTAAGTTGTTATGTTAGGAATCTTATTATCAACAGAGTACATTACAAGAGCTTTTCGTTGTTCTAAATTCCTTTTCGGCATATATGTTGAATTCCACCATGTGGTCACATCTTGAATGAGTTTATGTTTTTCCAAATAAAGCTGATCCTTTATTTCAGTTAATTTGCTAATTGCTAATGGAGAGTGATTAAAGTGAGAGACTCTATTTCTGTTAGTTGTAATGATTGTCTTCATAGCTTGTTGGGAAAATAAAGAGTCATTTATTGAGAGTTGCAATCTATGTATGAAGCATGATAGTGACTCTAAACGACATTCCCTGACACTAGCAACCATATTTGCTCTTGAATCCTGCTAGACTAAGAAAACTTTATTGGAGATTTTATACTCATCCAGAACATTGTGCAATTCTTCACTTATTCTTGCACCTGTGTGTGTACGAGGGAATGGAACAACTCTAAGCACATCTCTGCGCTATTCAAAGTCATTTGAAAGCCAATGACCTGTCAAACTTAGAAAGGGAGCATTATTTGTACTAGCTGTCCAAATGTCGGTAGTCAAAGAAATTCTGCTAATTTGATCCCGAGACGATTGAATTTTTGTTTTTATTTTTGTAAATATACCTGGAATTACTTTTTCAGCGAAATACTTTTTTGATGGAATACTGTAATTTGGACAAAGTTTTGCAATAAGCTTACTAAATCCAATGTCTGATGTTACAGAATATGGTTGAATATCAACAGCAATCATTCTTCTATCTCTTGGGACCTGTGGTCATTAATATCTCAAATGTTCTTCTTGGCCAATATTGATTCTATAGTAGTTTGCTGTTTCGCTGGAGGCTCGTGGTTGCTGCCACTTGTTCCTAGAATGTCTGTCCTTGAACATTCAATGTGTTTCCTTTTCTTATCTGCACCTTTTGTTTCTTCTGGATGAATTGTTCTATGATAGTTTAACATATTAGTCATTGTAAAAGTTTTTGCTGATTTGCCACCCCTTGATATGATGGCTTGACATAACTTGCAGACAGATGTATTCTTATTCATGGGATTGACATCAAAATACTTCCTGCAGATACTGGTTGCCATAAAGGTTGATATCAATATTTAATTATTTTTTACGTATTTAAATTACTTATATCTGAGATCTAATTAGTAATTTATCTCAAAATAATAGGGATTATCTAAACCAGAAAAAACATATGTAATGGTAGCACAGATCCAAAAATGAGGAACAAGAGTATGACTGATGAAGAGTGCTTTATTTTCGGTTCGCACGTGGTCGCAATTTACCGTACAATTCCTCAACGTGAAAACTGAAAGATAGAGTAATAATTGTCTTTGGCAGTGATTTAAAGTACAAAATAATAATGTTAATTTGATAGGAAGTGAAAGGAAAGAAATTTTCCATATGCTTACTTCTATTTGCCTCAAATTCAGTCCAGTCGCAAAAGGCTACATGTCCCTTCGGTGAATTTTCACTGGCAAACAAAAAGGGTTTTAACGTGTCTTCGTTTACGATATTATTAATACCATTTATGAGCAGGAAATTTGCTGATAAATCGGCATTAGAATTCGTCGGAAGAGAAGACTAACCCCTGAAGATAACACACAGCAGCCCACAGTGGGCCTCATGTTGAATACTGAGAAGTAGAAGAAGTGTTAAGTGGAGCCTTGAACGTGGTAGGGTCAAGAGAAGAAGTTATGGGTCAATATGGCAATCTGTACTCGTCTCCGTCCGCTCGTCTACCGATTACCGATTAGTTGGTCTTTGGTGATAATAGATTAATCGGTCGATTAATCTATTATCGACCAATTACCAAAGACCGAGTAATCGGTAATCGGTAGTCGGCCAATTTGCTTATCGGTGCATCCTTACTAAATTGTCTTGTTTAAAATAGAACTACTTGATTAAATTGAATAGCTTGAAATAGAAATGTTTTATGAAAATTAAGCCGTGTATTTATGCTAAACTGAATTGTTTAAAATAGAACTGTTTATTTACATAAAAATGGATTAGGCATTAAATAACCTACAAGGATTGATATGCCATAAACCCTAAACTTTGGGACACCTCCACTTTTTACTATCTTCTTACGGCAACCTTTAAAAAAGAATCTGTGCACAGATCACATTCACTATCTATGTACAGATCAAATTCTGTTAAGTAATTTATTCGATAGTTCTTAAAAATGTCTTTAATTATCCTCTTACCATTTTTTAATTCTTCTTTTTACCATTTTTTCTGAAATCATCCAATTTGATCTTAGAATATTCAACACTTTTGCATTTTTTTTTTAATTTGATGTGGCAGTTTGTTCTAAAGATATATTACTCTGATAGCAAAAAGAATCCAATAGGTTAGTAAACGTAATTTTTGAAAACTGTCTTGACAGTAAATGTCTGGTTCGAGAGGTAATATTAAAAAAATATCTACCATGATTAGAAATTCCATTATTTTAAACGTATCAATTAGATCATTGCTCATTCTGCTTTCCAGTAAAGTTGTAAATAGCAATTTCTCCAATCTCAACCAATTTACTGTAATCTTTCACTCTTTTTTTATAGTTCTGTCATTCTTTTCCGCATGCCCTCCAATCCCAATATTACACTCCAATTTCCATATTTCAACATTGAAGGAACACATTGGATAGACTTTTACAATATGAATGCATCGGAAACGATATGACCTAGTTGGTGAGTGTTCGACAATGGCCCGAGGGACTGGGGTTCAATCCTAGATGGAGTCATACCAAAGACTCAAAAAAATGTAATTGATGCTATCTTGCTTAACACACAGCATTATAAGGTACGGATCAAGGGTAAAGTGGAACAATCCAGGGAAAGGAGTAGCGCTCTCACCTACACGTCGGTGTAGTAGCTATTGAAAAGGAAGCCTTCGGGATACTCTTGACAACGGTCGCCATCTTTACTATATGAACGCAGTGGAAACGGTTTTTACAATAAGATTGCATTGGATAGGGCTTTAGATATGCGTTGAAAATGGTTTTACTAAAGGAATGCATGAGATAAAGTTTGACAATAGACATGAATTGGACAGGGTTTAACAATAGAAATTCATGGGGAAGGGTTTTACTATAGACATGCATTGGATAAAGCTTTATAACAGAAATGGATTAGATAGGATGTGAGTATAGGAATTCCTTGTATAATTACTATATTCCAATGCATTTCTTTAGCAAAATCCTGTGTAATTTAATTCTTCTTTTTCCAATAGTAAAATTCTATCCAATCCACTTCTATAGTAAAATTCTATCCAATGCACTTCTATAGTAAAAACAGTTTTCAATGCATTTCTGCTGTAAAGACCATTTCCAAGACATTTTACCTCAATCTTTTGAATGTATCTTTTTCATTTTCTTCATTTAAGATGTTTTTGTTTTCATAAATAAAATACAATCTTTATTATTCCGACTTTTTTTTTTATTCCTGACGTCTTCATTCTTTTTATTCATTAATGTTTGGGTTTTATGTCTGTTTTACGACCAGACATATAAAGGCCTTCATCTGACAATGTCATGTTTAGAAGTTTTTAAATTGACTTCTTTTTTTTTTTTAAGAAGTTGTTTATTAAATAAGTTTTTTATTTTTATTTTTTTTATTATTTGTTGTTGTTTTGTTTTTCTTTTTTGTTTTCTGCGAAAAAAATTATTTTGGTTTGAACTTTTTAGATTAAAAAAATTGTTTGTTCTTTCGATCTTATTGTTTTGCAGAATTTGCAAATAATCATTTTCAGATTTCTCTTGAGAATTCCGATTTCCGAATCTTATCAATTTGGGAATTTATAATCTTCGGCCGGGTGGGGGGTAGTATTATTGTTTTTCACTAACCTATCATAATAACTATGAATACACACTAAGCAAAAAATTGAGACCCATTGATTAGAAAGAAAACTAATACATAACAAATAATCGAATCAATTTTCATAAAATTCATGTCATCATAAGTAATTGGGAGCAATGCAATGAAATAATTACTGGGGTGATGCAAAATTTTGGTAATATTTAGGTAGAACGTGCATACAGGGTGTTAAACAATACTTTTGTGGAGGTGCCTGTGGTGTAATGGTTATCGTCGAAGAAAATGGACACGGCTACACGAGTTCAAATCCTGGACAAGACTGATTGCATTTCACATAGCACTAATACCCTTGGGAAAGGTATGAATCCAATTATTCTCCTTCCAGCTATGGGTAAATAGTGGGTCAGACTGGGTTCTTCAGCCTTGGTGAGGCAACTAGTCTAGGAGAAGGAAAACTCTGAATTCAAACCTGTTAAACTCCACTTAAAAATTGACCTCGTGTCATATCCTGCCCGCGCGGAGGGGTTGGTAAATATGGTTTCACAATACTTTAAGCAAAACAGTAGGCTTTCTTGTTGACGTCATTCTCTTTCTTTTTGCAGATTATTGTTGGGAACCAAATCATTTCTTTGACGATGGAGGAGAAGATCTTAGGTTTGGTTTTATGGCATATTGTTGTATACCATGATGAAAGAAGAACCCACAACATTTTGTAATAATGATATAACTCTTTTTATTCTTTCTTGGAGTCAAAGTTTCAGTGGTGAGAGAGAGACAGACGGGCGGAAGGAGACGAGTACAGATTGCCATATTGACCCACAACTTCTTCTCTTGACCCTACCACGTTCAAGGCTCCACTTAACACTTCTTCTACTTCTCAGTATTTAACCTGAGGCCCACTTTGGGCTGCTGTGTGTTATTTTCAAGGCCTTAGTCTTCTCCGACGAAACATACTCAACAGGTCCTCGCCAAAGAGCCGATTGGCCCCCTGCAGCCACGGTTCTCTGTCTGCTGACTCGACTGACCGCTGTAAGCTGGCACCAACAGACTAAGACTCCGACTAAAACTCTCACGTGGGCATTTGCATATATTATTTCATAACGCCCACGATTTTCATTCAACATGTGACGGCTTCTGCCTCTTTTTCACAGGGGCGTCCTGAGCAGAGAATATCTGTTTGACAGATCATTCAATTGTCAATATGCAACAATATCAACCTTTGTTGGTTATTTAAAGGAAAATACTTACATATATATATATATGTGTGTGTGTGTGTGTGTGTGATTTGTAAACACATTTTGTAGATACACACCGTTAAATGAAAAAACAATTCAATTTCTAACTATTCAATTTAGCATAACTCAACCAAGTATTGCTGTACAACACTCACTATTCAATTAAACATTTGTTATTTGTATGTACACAATTAAATGATCAAACAGTTCTATTTCAAGTAATTCAGTTTAGCATAATTCATTTGTTTGCATTCAGTTTTTATGTCATAGATAGGACCCTATCAGGTGCTACCACTCCAGGCTTGATTGAACTTTGAAGAGATGTCAATGAAGGGGTACTCCGCATTCCCCAAATCTCCAGCATTACTCGAGGCTCACCATCAGATTGATTAATGTTATATCTAGGACACTCCTTGGGAGTGGGTCTTACCCCTTTGCTGAGATGCAGTCAGTGTATTCTACAGCCCCAGCCGACGGGGATTAAGATCTTTTTTGTGGAGACGTATAAGAAAATTAAGTCTTTCAAGAGTGTCCAAGCAAAATACAGAAGAAAGTTTATTTTCAAAATATTTCCAAACAGTAGTCTGATTTTCTTGTTGTTCAACGACTTTGAAGCTCATGACACTTGTAAATATCGTAGTACAACAGTTTCTTCGTCATCTGGGCCTCCAATCACACGGGAAGAATCTGCATGTTTTATCAACAAATTTGCATTCAACAGTCTTCAACTGGACGGCGGACATCTGGAGCATGTAATCTAGTAATACTCTTGACATCTTTTATTCATTTTTGAAACTAAATCAATCATCATCATCATCATCATGTCGTGCTGGTAGCACGGATATCCCTGACAACATCCCGTATCCTCACATAGTTGCTGAATGTATGTTCGTGCTGGTCGTCCTGCTTTTGCATGGCCATGTGTGGGGGTCCATAAGAGTATATCACTTATGAGTTCGTCCCTGCTTCTCCAGCAGTGTCCTGCATGTCTGGTTTGTCTAACTTGAATAGTTTTCGTGATAGGAGGCAGGTGACCGTACAGTTGGTGTCTTGTGGGGTGTTGCCGCCAGGACTTGTTCAAGATTGCTCACAACATTCTTGTGTAATTGCCGTCTAGCTCCTTCTCCAGCCGTTTTGTTAGAGATCATGTAGTGCATCCATATAGCAGTATCGATGCGACCGCTGCCTGGAAGAAGCTGCGTTTCATTTTATCGGTTAGGTCTGATTTCCATATAATCGATAGCCTATTGATAGCTGTCCATGCTTTCGTTAACCTCGTGTCGATGTCCTTTTCGGTTGATTCGACGCTGCTTCCTAGGTAAGTGAATTTGTCTACTAGTTTAAGAAGGGTTCCGTCTAGAGTGGAGATGTCCCCCGTTTGATTATAGCACATATATTCCGTTTTGTGTGCATTGACATAGAGGCCTATACCTGCGGCTGCTCGTTCCAAACTATGCAGTAGTATTTCGGCTTGGTTGGGTGTATTTGCCAGTATCGCTATGTCATCGGTGTAGTCGGCGTCGGTAATTGTTTTTGCGGGGTACCTTCTGCTTCTTTTCTTTGTCAGCTCGAAGCTGTTCTCTCTGATTTTGTCAATCGATGTTCTAAGTACGTAGTCTAGACAAATGATAAAGATGTATGGGGCTAGCGTGTTCCACTAAATCATCACGGTTACTTTAATGGTATCCTTTTCTCTTTCAATAGATGTATTCTTAATTATATTATATAGCCACATAATACATATGCATGCAGAATCATAGCGACGACACAATAAAGACGAGCGACACAGTTCTTTAGAAAAATATACCTCTCACTTTATTGAAAGAGTTGTGTGTGAGAGGGAGTTGGAGACCGAACAAAGACTGCAACATATTGACCCCCAACTCTTCCGGCTATCACAGCCTTTCTTTCCCATTCTCCTGGGTTGCTCAACCGGGGGCCTGGGGGCCCAGCCTCTGCTGGGACATGTTTCTCATTCCAGCATCTTTTCTCCAACTGATCTGAACCTCCTGTCGCCGGGGTTATATAATTTGACATCCACCTACATCCTGCGAGCGTCACAATTCGCACTCAATTCAACCCCTCGACAGTCAAGGTCACCCCCTGATATCTTCGCCCGGATGCACCTGTTATTTACACAGGTGCATTTCTTCTTTTGACAGTTTGGCCGGGTCGGAGGTCAATATGTAACAATTACTCTATCATTTATAGTCCTTGAGTTGTGCCCGATCATTTTGTTTCTAAAATTGTGAAACACTCTGTATCACGTGAGGTGGTCAAGTCAGACAAAAAGAAAGGATTCCGAGGCCGTTTACCATATTTACCCAACCCCTCCGCTCGGGCAGGATATGACACAAGGTCAATTTTTAAACGGAGTTTAACAGGTTTAAATTCAGAGTTTTCCTTCTCCTAGACTGGTTGCCTCGCCAAGGATGAAGAACCGAATCTGCCCTGCTATTTACCCATAGCTGGAGGGGGAATGATTGGATTCATACCTTTCCCAAGGGTATTAGTGCTATGTGAAATGCAATCAGTCTCGTCCAGGATTTGAACTCGTGTCGCCGTGTCCATTTCCTACGACGATAACAATTACAGCACGGGCACTTCCTTATTCCGAGGCCTTTTACGAGACTATAGAGTAGTACTCTGTAAGTAGCAAGCGGGCACGGCATATCACAATCCAGTGTAGTTTATCACCTTCGTAATCTTGGAAAAAGCACTTGGAGCTGCCTCCTAATTGTGCCTCAAATTACTAAAATACTGCAAAATCTTTGACTGCTAAGTTGTGCTTCGCGTTACTAAAATACTGGAAAAATTTAACTACCCAGGTATTTGATTATAAAGAAATAGGACTATTTATTTTCTGAGGTTAATTTCTTTAGACACATTTTCTTTACTCGTGTAACGGTGCCGTTAACGCTACCTGACCGTGATGAAAAGAGCGTCAAACACATGATTCCGTTGGTTGCATGATACGAGTATTTACTTGGGCTGGGCAATTTTACAGTAGTCAGCTGAAAAGAAATAAAGAGATAATGAATACGTCAGCAAGTAGATATACAGTTGGAAAGGCGAAAGAGATAAAGACGACTTTCAACTTGCCGGTTGTTCTGTGCATGCGTGACTTTTGCAGTCTTCTGCTTCGGATTTCTCCGTGTCTCCCTCTTCCGTGTGTTTTCTGTGGGTCTGTCCTGGGGATCTTTTCGGAGTCTCGCTCCGGCGAGACCTCTCTCATGTCTCTGCGCCAATGTCTTCGAATCCGTTTCTTATATTTACATCTTAAAATTAATAGTTATGCAGTCGTTAAATGACACGTCTGCTAAGTCCTCAAGCGACTTGTCATTATTAAGCCCCAAATATCATCTGATTCTATACAATTGTTTATCTTAGAATATTAAATATCAGTTGATTCTAATACAAATAGTCCATCTTCGGATTTGATTATAATTACATGCTTGTAATCTCCAAGTAAAACAAATACCCACTCCAGCCTTGATCTAGATCACAAATGAAATTCGGCAACTTTAAATCCCTAGTTTAATAAGAAAAAGAACTTACTACTAAAATAATTAATTGAAACAACTAATTATTTTACACCTGTAAGTTATTTTGGCTTTGTGGGTGCTACTAATCAAAAGTGTCTTAAACTGGAAGAATATGGTGGAGCCCATCTCTTTCCAGAGCTACAACTGGTTTGAATTCAATTTTCCTTCTCCTAGACTTGCTTTCATACCAAGAACTCAGTCTGCCCTACTATTTTCTCACAGTTGGAGGGAAAATAGTTGGATATATACCTTTTCCAAATGTGAAAGACAAACAGCTTCGTTCAGGTCTTGAACTCAGGTTGCTGAATCCACTGCATCCTACGAAAACCTTTACACCATAAGTGCCTCCTTTAACCACTAAGCCAACACGAGGTCCCTCAACCATCCATTCAAGCTGAAAATCATACCCAGTATGATATGTCAGAGGATAATAAACACAATACTTTACTTATAAAGATTCTTTGCAAATTATTTTTCTATAGAAATGCATCGGACTGGGTTTGACCATAGAACAATATTGATTAGGGTTTTAATATATGAATACCTTGAATAGGTTTTGACTACAGAAAAACAGTGGACAAGGTTTGTACAATAGAACTTCATTGAACAAGGTTTTACTATACAAATGAACTGAATAGGGTCTTACTATTTGAATACATTAGATGAGATCTTACGATAGGAAAGTATTATTTTACTCTTTTGTGGAGTTTTTCACTCCAAGATTTTCACTCCTGGTGTTTTCTCATTAGAAATTGAGTGATACTAAGTCTCCTCATGTCTCCATGACTTTTCTCAGTATTCCCAAGTATTTATAAGTTTTCATTTCTCCGAGTGTTCTCATTTTTTCTAGATTTGATATTTTTTATTCCTTCCATCATTTGTCGTTTTCCACTTTTCATTATTAACATAGCCCCTTTTTCTATGACAAATTCCATATTTTAGTCCTTGCGACTTTATGATAACAGCATCAGCTGGGGTAACAATGCTATTGAACAAAGTACACGAAACCGAAAATATCTCTTTGAGGATATCCTAAGACAGATTCTATCAAAGATAAGTATACTTGTGTGTGTGTTTTCGCCGCTTTAAGAAATGTGTGTTAGCAAGTATTGGCCTCAGTAATAAATCTTTTTTGCCTTCATTCTAAATTGCTTACTAAACAATATTGCCATTGATTATTCTTTCTGTATCACATTTTCTCCACGAAAATTTCTTTTTTTATCATTTATTGTATAAAAACTATTTGTAAACGAAAAAAATTTTTAAAGAAGCAAATTTTGCCTTTTTCTACAAAACGTTCGTCGGTTCAAGATTAAATGGCTTCTTTTTTTTTTTTTTTAATTTCCAGTGATTGAAATGATGAAAATATGCCTTAAACTATTTGAAGCGATGTTTATATATATATATATTATTTTTTTTTTTATAATCACTATATATGTTGCGAAGACAGGGGTAGGGTTCCTACCCCCAATTTTCAAAAGTGTGCACCTGACAAATAAATAAGCCGTCTCGATTAAAAGAAATTTAATATTTATAAATCCTTAGAAATAGGTTTTATCTGTTCTAGACACCAGAATATGAAATAAACTTTATCATCGTTTTGTTTTATAATCAAAAATTAATGATATTTACTTCTTTTTTTTAATTTATCTTAGTATTTCCTTCGGCAGAGATGGACACTGGAGTTTTCCACACCAGTCATTTCAAGGTTGGTTGGTTTGTTGGGTTTTATGGCATATCAACCTTTGTAGGTTATTTAACGCCAATTCCATTTTTATGTAAATAATCTGTTCTATTTAAAACAATTTAGTTAAGCATAAGTATACAATTTGTCGAAAACATTTCTATTTCAAACTTTCAAGCAGTTATATGTAACAATTCAGTTAATTGTAAATACAGTTTTAATGTAAAAAACAGTTCTATTTCAAATAATTCAGTTCAGCATAATCCCGTAGTTTACATACAAGTACGGTTTAATTGTCAAAAACATTTCTATTTCAAGCTATTCAGTTTACTCAAAACAATTCATTTTAGCATAAGTATGCTGTTAGTACTATTTAACCCATAGATAGGGTCCTATCAGGTGCTACCACTCCAGGCCAGAGTGGACCTGGGAGCAATGGCAATGAAGGGGTACTTCGCATTCTCCAAAGCTCCAATACTGCTGGAACCTCACCATCAGATTGTTTAGTGTCATATCAGGACACTCGTTTGGGGGGGGTCTTACCCCTCTGCAGAGGTGCAGTCAGTGTATTCTACAGCCCCAGCTGACTGGGCAACAGTCATTTCAAGTGGTTTTCACAAGAGATTAATCGACAGCAAGTCTTCTTCAGATCCGAAACACACTTCTAAGTATTCTTTATACATACTCGCTGAATTCTCACCAGTAATATGACAGTTTTTACAAGAGATCAAGCGGCAGCAAATCACCTGCAGATCCTATATACGCTTCTTTTTATTTTCTTTTATGGTGGTTGAGTTTCCTCACACGTAGTATTGCCCAGTCGGCAGGGGCTGTAGAATATACCGACTGCTTCTCTGCAGAGGGGTAAGAACCCCCCAACCATGGATATGACACTAAAACAATCTGATGGTGAGGTTCCAGCAATGCTGGAGCTTTAGGGAATGCGGAGTACCCCTTCATTACCATCGCTCCCAGGTCCACTCTAGCCCGGAGTGGTATCACCTGATAGGGCCCTATCTATGGGTTAAATAGAACTAACAGCATACTTATGCTAAACTGAATTGTTTGAGTAAACTGAATAGCTTGAAATTGAAATGTTTTTGACAATTAAACCGTACTTACATTTAAATTGCGTGCTTATGCTTAACTGAATTATTTGAAATAGAACTGTTTTTCGACATTAAAATTGTATTTACACTTAATTGAATTGTTACATATAACTTCTTGAATAGTTTGAAATAGAAATGTTTTTGACAATTAAACTGTGTACTTCTGCTAAACTGAATTGTTTTAAATGGAACAGATTATTTACATAAAAATGGATTCGGCGTTAAATAACCTACAAAGGTTGATATGCCATAAAACCCACCAAGCCAAACCAATCACATATAGTATAAGATAGTTTTCTCAAGATATCAAGCGAAAGCAAGTCTCCTTCAGATCTTAATACGCTTATTCGTATTCTTTAAACGTGATGGTTGAGTTTGTTCACTTGTAATACATGACGGTTTTCACCAGAGATCAAGCGACAGCAAGTCACCTACAGATCCTATACATGCTTCTTTTCATTCGTTTTTATGGTCGTTGAGTTGGCTCACTTGTAAAATATGACGGTTTTCACAAGAGATCCAGCGACACCAAGTGTCCCCATCGAATAGTTTTCTTCTAACCTTTTACTGCCCTGTCAAAGTTGTAGGACCCTCCACAATAAGGGGTGTCCTGGATATGACAGTTAACAGCATCTGATGAAGATGCTCTAGTTCTGTAGCTCTGTGGGGAATAGTGTACCCTTTCATTACCATCACTTTCAAGTTCCCTCTGAACGGAGTCGTAATACCTGCTTGGATTCCATTTATGGGTTATATAGATCTGTAAAAAATGATTCGTATTAGGGAGGAGTACTTGACGGCATATAACCATAAATTATTTGTTTTAAGAATAATTACCTGAAGTTCATTAAGGATTATAATTAGTTACTTGAAACCAGCTCATTGGCCTAGTGGGTAGAGTGTTCGCCAATGGGCTGGGAGACCTGGGTTCAATCCCAGGTCGCGTCATACCAAAGACTTTTTAAATGGTACTTGATACCTCCTTGCTTAACACTCAGCATTATGAGGTACGTATCAAGGGTAAAGTGAAGCAATCCAGGGAAAGGATTAGCACCCTCCCCTACACTCCGGTGTAGTAGCTATGGAAAAGAGAGCCTTCGGGTCACCTTCGACTGTGGTCGCCAACTTTACTTTTACTTGAAACCATATAACGGTGTGCGAACAACTAATTATTATCAAATAGAAACTAATTTTTGAAACTCATCATCATCATCTTGTCGTACCATTAGTACAGATATCCCTGACCCTCTCTCGCCACTCCTCCTTATCGTTCATCACCTCTGGCAGGTCCTCAGGGCTACATCCCGTATCCTCACAGAACAGGTGTATGTAGGTTCGAGCGGGTCGCCCTACTTTTGCTCAGCCATGTGAGGGGGCCCATAGGAGAACATCACTTATGATCTCATCCCTGCGTCTCCAGCAGTGTCCTGCATGTCTGGTTCGTCTAACTTTAATAGTTTTCGTGTTGGATGGTAGGTAACCGTATAGCTGCTGCTTTGTGGGGGTTTTGCCTCCCGGACTTGTTCAATATTGCTCGCAGCATTCTTGTGTAGTTGCTGTCAAGCTTTTTTCTCCATTAGTTTAGTTAGCGTCCATGTAGTGCATCCATAGAGCAGTATCGACACGACTGCTTCGTGGAAGAAACTGCGTTTCATTTTATCGGTGAGGTCTTACTTCCATATGACCCATAGGTTATAGATTGCTGTCCATGCCTTCGTTAGCCGCGTGTTGAAGAGAGTTTCCAAAAAGTCTTAAGAAACAACTGTACAAAAAATGTAAATACGAATGTTCAATGAACACGATTCACAAATCATTCGGCATAACCTAAAATGCTTGTCGTATCGATAAATCAATCAATCAATTAGTCAATAACAAATCACAATGGTTTGTTTTTATACGAAATAATTGATTTATTTTAACTTGTCACGCCAGCAGAATAGCAACAGTGTTTACTACTTACAATGGCCAGTGAGATGTGTTGCTTGGTTTGGTTAAATATATTATGTAAGTCTTTCTACAGTTAAGGCCCCTTGATAAGAGAACTTGTGTGATTAGTTATGGCCAGTGTCGGTGACCAATCAGAACACACAAGACATGCATTCATTAGGCTTAGATTTGACGCATAAATTTAAGTGCAAGCGGAATCTCTGTCTCTTTTGCTGCGACCGTCCGAGAAGACACATTCAAGAAGCCAGCCACTTCGGACCCGTTGACTACGTTAAAGTTGAAATTACAAGCGGAGCAGAATTACAGTACGAGAGACAAGATAAGATAAGCGAGGACAATTATTTGTTACTTATAATTATAAGATACATCTACGAAAGAAGATCATCTACAAAGCAGATGCCTGTAAAGCAAAATTAGTTTGGTTTAGTTTGATTTGGTTTGGGTTGGTTTGGGTTGGTTTTGTGGCATATCATCTATTGTTGGTTATTTAATGCCAAATCCTGTTTTTACATATGTATCAAATATATGATCTGTAAACACATTTTCTAGGTACACAGTTAAATGATCAAAAAGTTGTATTTCTAACAATTTAATTTAGCATAAGTCAACAAAGTTAAATGGTTCCAAGTATTTCTATGTATCAGTAATAATTCAATTAAACATCAGTGATTTGTTTACACACAGTTAAATGATCAAACAGTTCTATTTCAAACAATTCAATTTAGAATAAGTCATTTGTTTACTCTCAGTTTAAATGTCAAACATTTCTATTTGACCCACAGATAAGACCCAATCTGGTGCTACCACTTTGGAAACAAAGTGGACCTGGGACTGATGGCAATGAAGAAATACTCCACATTCGCAAAAGCTCCAGTATAACTGGAGCGTCACAATCAGATTGTTTAATTTCATATCCAGGACACTCGTTGGGGATTGGTTTAACCCTTCAGCAGAGATGCAGCAGGTGTATTCTGCAGTTCGAACCGACTGGACTGCAAAATTTGTGTACTAACCATTGTTTTCGTGCTCTAACAATTCGCTTAAAACCAAAATTATTTACCCATAAACTATTCGCTTTCAAACTATATATATGTGTGTGTGTGTGTGTGTGTGTGGTTTGCTATATTTATGAATAAAGTATCGTTGATAGAGCGTAAATATTTAAGAGATTGTGATGTTTTGTAACTGTCACTTTTTCGCTTTTTGTTCGTTAGATTGTTATATATATATATATATATAAAGATTTAACATTCGATAACCCACAAGGGTTGGTATGCCATTAAACATCAACAAACGAATAACTTGTCATTTACTAAGCTTAGCTTAACATGTTTTTTTAGTTTAATGTCATATCAACCTTCGAGGGTTATTTAATGCCAAAGCCTTCCTTGTAGAACAGCAATGATACTATTTTTCCTGCTGTGGACTTAAGTCTATAGCTGGAAAATTAAGGGGTTCGTACCTTCTCGAAGGTTATCAATCCAAAGTGAACGTAATAGGACGACTGGTGTTCGAACTTGATTTCTAGGATGTTGCAGTCCAGTTTTCCACTACGTCACGGAGACTCCTGTTATGTTTTGACCTTTTGACCCGGCCAAAAATGCCATTTAAGGTGACACACCGGAAGGAAGTGACACATTCTAATGGCAGTTATGAGAGGAAAACGCGTGGGCGGAAATTGGCCGATGAAATGGGACGAAGTAAAAAAAATCCCATTATACTCTCATAGACTGATGCACCGGTAGAGAGTGACCTCTGAACTGCATGACAGTTATTTCCGCTCGATGACGATCACACAGGCCTTTCCAAAGATAGCGGAAGTGACACATCCCGATTGCCAGATATCGGAAGAAATTGCAGAGGCGTGGAGGCGTGTCCATATCACCGCGTGGGAGTTTGAAGGTAATATAAGGCCGACAAATTGAACAGAAGGACAGTTGAGGACAGGCGAGTAGAGTTGGAGAAGGAGTTAGACGAGTTGTAGTAAGGAAAGCCAGCACGCAGCAGAGTGGACTCCAGGGCTCCGGTTTAGCAGCCCTGGAGAACGAGAAAGACACAACGCTGACGGCCATAATTTTGGGGTCAAAATATTACAGTTTATGTTCGGTCTCCAGCTCCCTCTCACAGTAAAACCCCACACAACCTTTTCGAACCCTTACAAATAAAGTGAGAGGTAAATATATTTGTAAAGAAGTCTTCCTGCGTGCGTCTTCATCATTGCGTCAGTAAGAATATAACACTCCCACCATGTGGTTTATTTGATGTCAAGGCCATTTTTGAAGAACGATCGTGGTACGATCTGACCTATACCCGGGGGGATAAGGGGATTCCTACTTTTTCCAAAGGTATTAATACTAGAGTGGGCATAAAACCACAACTGGAGTCAGAACTCGCTTACTATGAAGTCTCAGTCGAGCTCTATACCACGGCAAGTCCTCCCCACCTGAAATGCCAACTGAACAATAAGAGTACAAACGATTCTGATATCACTTCATCATATTCAGTCCATTCCAGTGAGGAAATGTTCTGACAATTGTGCCACATATGGAACTTCTAGAGCATCATCGTGGATAACACGCGAACATTTCTTTTTTTTTTGTGAGGGATTATCCAATGAGATTGTCATCTACTGACCTCGAATCTAATTCAGAACCGACACCATTCTCTTCATCCTGATATGAAACACTGGTACCAAAAACGATATGGTTCACGATTCAAATAATCTTTCCGTCCCTTTCACCGACTCCCGCAACTCACCGTTGTGATATTAGAAAAGTTTTTTTACCGGGTTTGAAACAGAATTAAAGCCCAAACATCCGCCATGATTCCTCTTTTGAAAAAGTGGTAAGTGCAATACTCGTACGTTCTTGCTACGATGACAACGATGTCACAACCCAGTGCGTCTGCGACAACAACATGGAGACTCTTCCCCTGCGTTCACTCTCGTTCAAATAATAACCAGTGTGGTTATTTGTGGCGCGCCCCACCAAACGGGCGAGTATGGCAAAAGGCCTCTTTTAAAGGTGGGTCCAGGCGCAGAGCCGTAGCCCAAACAAGCCCGCCATTCCCAAAAATGACTCGAGTCCCATCGGTATTCCCCTAAAATGGGCGCCTCAGACACCAGGCGATAAACTAAGCCCTTCCTAAGAGGATGAGAGCCTGTGGGGACGGTTCCCTGAAGCTGGAGGTGTATGTCCGTCCCGGCCGAGAGATGCTAATAATAATAATAATGATAAATAAATGTATTAAAAATAATATATAATTGGTAAAAAGCCTCATAACAAGAAGGAACTGTCCTTGTACTACACCGTTTTTATTACACCGTTTTTTCTATAGGTAAACAAAAATTTGAGAAACTAATATTTGATTTATTTATATTATAAGTTAGGAATTATTAGTTACATTAATAAAATATCTATTACATATTAATTTTTTGCTTATTTCGATTAACTTAACATTCAATATGTTAATTTCTTCCTTATATAAATAACGTGAATTTTACGATAGTTTTGTGAATTAATATCAGCAACGAATTGTTATATCCTGACAAAAAGAATTATTTTATTTGATTTTTATTATGCATAATAGTTCCAAAGAAAGTATGAATGCATATCTTATCCCTAATTTTAGATAAGTCGCATGCTGCAATTTAATTTTTCCAGAATTCGTTTTTTTTTTTAATTTTCAGTAGTATTTAAATTAATGGTAACGTTTTGTTTTTTGGGGGGGGGTTGTTTTTTAAAGGAATGTATAAACATTGTATAAAAAAAGATAATAGATATAATATCTCCACCGTAAAAACTTTTTCTCGATTAAAGATCTGATTATGATAAGAAAATATATTGAAAAAATTATTCTAATTAAAAAATCATTTACATTAAAAAATCCATTTTTTTTTTCAAATCCCATTCTTGCCGGAAGCAATATAAGAACACCTAAATAAATTCTTTTTCGTAAATCATCTGATGATGGTCGTCGTGACCAGAAATAGATTTACAATGACACTAAAGAAGTGATTTTTTTCTTTTTCTTTTTAGGTAAAAATTATACATATATATATATATATATATATATATAAGTATTATTTGGTCAAGTTAAGCTGGAGTTGGGAGTAGTTCCATCAGGACAAGAAAACTATTCAAGACCGAACATTTAAATTGTCCTGGTAAAGAGCTCAATGTAACAGACAATACAGAGCAATAATTTCATTATAACAGTGTTGGTTGTCACTAATTCACTTTGTGTGTTTGTGGCGAACAAAGTGCAATATAATATGGAGAGTGCTCAATATCTAGGATAGAGCTATTATATAATAATAATGATAATAAATTTGCAAAATATATATTATATATATATATATATATATATATAATGTCATGAAATTTAGACTGCAAACCCTGGGTTTCATGGAGTTTTTTACAAACCCAGGGGTCACAGTGTAAATTCCATGGCAATAAATATATATATATATATATATATATATATACACACATATATATATATATGCGTCTATTTAAAGTCTGGCCAAAAAGAACTTATGATATTCAAAAGAGTTACCTTATTGAGTCCCAAAGAAATTTATTGAGGTGTTCAAGTTCGAGTATTTCTATACATTTCTTTAATCATTAGCGTCGATACCTGGTAAATTGAAAGTTTACCAATCAACTAAGAAGTGGTCGACAGCAATGTGCTGGGAACATAAAACGTGTGGTTTAAGGATTTCATACCACATAGTCAAACGGTTTTGTCACTCTTCATATACAATGAAGAGTGACAAAACTTGTAAAAAATGATGTTGCAATCTCACGTTGATATCAATGTATGAGAACTAAAGATATGAGTTGTTGGACTTCATGTTGCACATAGACCTTTAACAAAGCCGTCAATCAAGGATTTCTAAAACAGCATATTCCAGCTGTGTAAACAAGAGAACAGCTCACGTGGGTTGACAGCCGGTAGCGGGTCAAGTGAATTGACGACTGGAAAGCGTAAACGTTATGAAATTATATATACACAGGTACCCACGACAGTGACGGTGACTTTCGGTCAGTTATAGTCAGTCAGTCGGCTAGTCAAGAGGTTCGGAGGGTGGACGACGAATGCCTAAAGAGGGCGGAGCTAAAGGAACCCGGTTGAGAAACTCTCGTCAAAAAATCAAGAACATAAGGTCCTGAATTTTGGATCACAACGTGGGTTAAGAAAATGTCAATATAGCAATCCTCCGCCAGTCTGTCTCCCCATCTCCCTGTCTCTGTCTCTCCCACTGTAGTAGTCGAGGGCGACTAGAAGGGTCCTTCTTTAAAAGCTACAACACCAAGGTGTAAGGGAGGGCGCTACCCCCTTCCCTGGATTCCTCCACTTTACCGTTGATACGTACCTTATATTGCTGAGTGTTAAACAAGGAGGCATCAAGTGCCATTTTTAAAGTTTTTGGTATGATGCGACCTAGGATTTAACCGAGGTCCCCCGGACCATTGACGAACACTCTACCCACACGTACTCGGTGGCATCACTGCTACTAATGTTGTAGCTGCTGCTGTAGCATTGTAGTGATTGATCGTTGTATCGTCTCTCCCACACTTACAGACAATTTTGGACCTTTTGAGAAGTAATAAAAAGAAAAGAATTATATTTTTGTAAAGGATCTGTGACGGTCTTATCATTCCTTCATTATGGTCCTTCATTCATCTTTTACAACTCTACAGAATTCATACCCAGTTGATTTGTTAAGAGGTGAAGGTTTGTGAAAAACCTACTACAATTGGATAAGCACAGAAGAATGCAGGGTGATACATATTCTTTTCAACAAAACTCCTCAAGTTTTCAATTCAGAATTTTTTCATCCTCAGTGTGTGAGGGGGTTGTGTGTTGCTCTTTTACTTTGCGATAATACCCTAAAGAAAAACATAAATGCACCTCTTTTCCACAAAGCTATGCGTAAAATAGTAAAGTTGAAAGAGCTCTTTATCCTTGGTATGGCCACCAGTCTAGGAGAATTCAAAACTCGAGAAATTTTGTCCAGAATGATCTGAGGTACATTGATACACCATTCTTATGTCATCAGCTTATTAAAAAAGTAAGGCTGCTCCAACAGAAATCTTTATCACTATAAACAAATCATTTGCGTAGTTAGTCCAAAAGTTCATATCTTTAACTGAATGGTTAGACCCTCCTACGTCAAGCACAAGGTAAGAGTCCAAAATATATATATATATATATATATATATATATATAACACAGTAGTTACTCTCTCTTTCTCTCTCTCACTCTCTCTCTCTCTTTCCCCTCTCTCTCCCTCTCTCACGCACACACACCAAGTCGACTGGGGATGTATAATATACCGACTAAATCTCTGCAGAGGAGTAAGACCCCGCCCCAACCAGTGTCTTGCATATGACATTAAACCATCTGAGGACGAGGCTACAATTTTGAAGATTTGGGGAATCCTGCGTACTCCTTCATTGCCATTACTCCCGTGTTCTCTCTGTCCCGGAATGATAGCACCTTATAGGGTCCTATCAATGGGTCAAATAGAACAAACAAATGACTGATGTAAAATTCTGACGGATATATAACGATAATTGAAACCACTGCGTGCCAAAAAGAGCTCCGAATGTGCTTACAAAATGTGCTAACAAATCGTATATATCTAATATCTATGTATAAACATGATTTGGTATTAAATAACCTACAATCTCTCTCTCTCTCTCTCTCTCTCTCTCTCTCTCTCTCTCTCTCTCTCTCTCTCTTTTAAATTTGATTGATTTTTCGTGATGCCATAACTGAATTTCTGGTTAATCGGTAGTGAGACCCATAAATAACATAATGGTTTGGTTTTGTTATTTAACGGCATATAAACCTCTGTGGGTTATTTAATGCCAAAGCCATCCCTTTAGAAAATAGCAGTTATACTATCTAACCCATAGCTGAGAGGATTAGCGGGTTCGTGCCTTTTCCTAGAAAAGTGAACATAATAGCTGGAACTAATAGTTCGAACTAGCTTACTTCGAGGCTGAAATCAAAAACGTTAGTAACTACGCCACAGGGATAACATAATAGTATAACGACTGACAGTACAATACAATAGACATGGTAATAAAAAATTATGAAGAAACAGTACTGCCTAGACGAGACAAGACAAACCTATTAAACTCCGCTTCAGAATTGACCTTCTTTCACACTCTGCTCGTACCGAGGGATGAGTAGATATATAATATATTAAAGAATTTGCCACTTCCTACATCAATGGAGATGAATTGAAGAGAGAATATGGAAATAGTCAGGTTCTTGAAACTTGCTTCTGGGTTGGAGTTATAAATAATCACGAGAAAGTCAAGAATAAAGTTTGAAGCAATGATTCTTTCGTAAATCCCGGAAAATTATTATCTGCAAATCTACGAGGGTGGCTAAATAAGTCTATAACCCCTACACACAGATTTGGTGCAAAGTTCTCATGCTCCCGACCCAAATTTAAGCTACTATTATCCACGCCGAATCTGTGATATTCTCCCTCCAAAACTATCATACGGTCTCCAACTCTATCATATATTAATTTTCATAAAGTAGAAAATACATGAAACGCATCCTTCCGGGGCTCCCAAATAAATTGCCCCAACACGTAGTCATATATTTGTCGCTGCCTCCCACCAGACACGACTTGACACAAGGTCAAAAGCCCGAAGGCCAATTAAAGTGGGGATAAAGGGGAGGGGAAGGTCGGGAAGGAGCCGAGACTCGAACCCTGCTTGTCTGTGCTGCTCATCGGCTCACTTAGTGCAATGTGAGCCTGATGAGGCAAGCAGTTTCACGAACCCAAATGTGGGTCCGGGCACGTATGCCAGTTAACGGCTTAAACTAGACGCTTGGTCTAGTGCCGTACAAAGGGGACAAAAGTGCAGCTCGCCCACCCGAAGGTTGCCCAGCCGAAGCTGGGGGCCTATTCGGCCCCGAGTCTGCTCTTGATTTCGAGCACCCATAGAGTCTCCGTCACGTAACGGTTAATGTGCTGGATACGACCTAGGAATAAACAAGTTCGAACTCAAATAAAGCTATTTCATTCACTTTGGAACTAGTACAATTTGGAAGCGTATAAACCTCCTTATACTTTCAGTTATGAGTAAAATAATATTACTGCTATTTTACAAGGATAACTTTTGCATTGAATAACTCATAAAGGTTGATATGTCATTAAACAGCGCAACAAAGCCTAAATGAAAGTTTATCTGAAAAATATTCGATCTAAAACCAACTCATTGTCTCGGTGAGTAGAGTGTTCGCCAATGGTCCGGGAGACCTGGGTTCAATCCCAGGTCGCGTCATACCAAAGACTTTAAAAATAGTACTTGATACCTCCTTGCTTAACACTCAGCAATATAAGGTACGTATCGAGGGTAAAGTGGAGTAATCCCAGTGTAGTAGCTATCGAAAAGGGAGCCTTCTTAACGCCCTCGACTACGGTCGCCAACTTATCACCATTTAATTAAATACATTGATAATAAAGAAAACTATGTTTTCAAATGATTATGTAAAATAGATGCATTTTATCTGAGTAGAAGCATGTTAAATGTATTGCTTTAATAAAATTCTCCCTATAGTGTGACATTTTTTTTTTCTGGATTTTGTTTGTATATATAAACACATACACATGAGAAAAAAGAAGTTTGTATAATAATCCAAGCTCCTATTCAGTCTACTTTTTAGCATAATTGCAAGAATAAACATTGTTGGTCGGGTTTCAACCAATCAGAGATTTTGAGATCCTACCCCCCACCCACCCGATCTTAGTTTTAATCAATGAAGAGCTCAGGTTACATGCGTCTCTCTGATCAATACCATGTAAAATGTTAATTTTTTTTTTCGATTTTCAAGGTTAGTCATATTACTCTTGCTATATATACTTCAGATTGGTTTGAATTGCCCTTTTTTAATTGATTCAGTTTATAGTTATCAGTCCTTTGTTTCCCTTCCTTATAGTCAAAACTTTCTGAAGCATAACTCACTATTATTGTTACGAAGATCCTAAAACGTTTCTCTAGGTTTTATTTTGGTGTTACTTAAAGAATCCTGCCAATGTTAAAATCGAACTTTTTCTCTCATCACTGTTCTTGATGTGGGCATCTTGGTAGGCTCATCGTGGATGGCCGAAGCAGGGATCACGTGATAACTTAGGGTTCAGTGGAGTGCCCCAAACTCTGCTTCTCATACGTCTCCCTAGAACTTAAGTGTGTACACTGTAATCGACTACTTAGAGACAGATATTTCATTCGGCTTTGATGTAATTTGAGGCCTCTCACATTCTAGCAGATCTACCCGCGGAAGCATACTTCACTCTTATTGGGCGAAGATGAGTCCGTGTAAACTTCCTCCCTCTCGATAACCAATGAGGATTTTCAGCGGGTTGATATATATATATATATATATATATATATATATATATATATAGCTGTTTCATAAAACTCGATATCATTTCGTAATCAAATAAATATCCACGTTCAAATGATTTCAAATTTAAGTAGCATGTGTAGAAAAAATAGAAAATTCTGTTTAATATTTTATAATTGTTTTCTTTTCAGATAAGGAAATGCCATTCACAAGAAAACAAAAGGTTTTTAAACATTAAACATCGACTTTTTTTACTTCTTTCTAAACTGGCTATTAAAATTTCAGATATTTTGGACGAAAATTCGTGAAAGTATTTAGATGATGAGATAATTGTTCTGAAATATCCTACACATCTTAAATAATATTAAAATGTTTAAAACAACCTCTTTCTCTCTCTCTCTCTCTCTCTATCTCTCTCTCTCTCTCTCTCTCTGCATATATATATATATATATAAATACGCACACACTATATATATATATATATATATATATATATATATATCGAGAGAGAGAGAGAAAGTCTAAATCAAAACCTGTCAAACTCCGCTTAAAATTTGACCTTGTGTCACCTCCTACTTGTGGAGATGGGTTGGTTAATACATTTATATATATCGACTGTATGAGAGGTAGATTACGCTAAGCTTAGTTTCTATATCCCTTCCTCTCTTATCGAGACAGGAGGGTTATTCTACAGGCTATAATTTTGTTCTTCCATCTTTTGGAAGTATGTTTAGAATAACCAACTATTTTTCAACGGAAGTCGATTATAGCTTACGGATTATTATTACCGAGAGAGACTCCACGAAATAATCAGATCAAGAAAAAAATATCCATTTTCATCAGTAGGAGTAAGCCAGGAATTAGAAACGAACTCTACCCAAACAACTTTACCCCAAGCATCAGGTACTGACTCTACCAAAACAACTTTAGGTTCTCTTGGTTTTAATTTCTGTTTCTTTGTTTAAAGCACAGGAACCTTTGTGGGTTATTTAATGCTAAATCTATTCAAGAAAAAAACAATAACGGTACTATTTAATCCTTTCTTATGGGTGGTAGCCTAAAAGTGGATGTAATGGTGTAACTAGTATTTGAACTGTCTTTCAACGATCTCGTAGTAGTCACTACGACGCAGTCTCCTTCCTATTCTCTTGGGGAGGGGGATCTCGCTGGAAGGACTTTCTCAAGAAATGGAAAACAATTGTTTGAGATTCCCTGATAAACACCAGCCCAGTCTGTAGAATATAATGACTGCACCTTTGCAGTGTCCTGTATATGACACTAAACAATATGAAGGTGAGGTTGCAGTGATGCTGGAGCTTTGGGGAATGCGGAGTACTCCTTTATTGCCATTGATCACTGGTCCACTCTGGCTCGGAATGGTAGTAGCTGATAGGGCCCTACCTATGGGTTAAATAGATTTAAACTGCATACTTATACTAAACTGAATTGTTCGAAATAGAACTGTTTGACTAAACTGAATAGCTTGAAATAGAAATGCTTTGGATAATTAAACTGTACTTACATTTAAACTGCGTGCTTATGCTGAACTGAATTGTTTGAAATGAAACTGTTTTTGACATTGAAACTGTACTTACACTAAACTGAATTGTTTAATATAGAACTGTTTTGCGATACTGCTATATGGATGCACTACATGGACGCTAACAAAACGGCTGGAGAAGAAACTAGATGGCAATTACACAAGAATGCTGCGTGCAATCCTGAACAAGTCCTGACAGCAACACCCCACAAGACACCAACTGTACGGCCACCTGCCCCCTATCACGAAAACTATTCAAGTTAGACGAACCAGACATGCGGGACACTGCTGGAGAAGCAGAGATGAACTCATAAGAGATGTACTCTTATGGATCCCCACACATGGCCGCGCAAAAGCAGGGCGACCAGCTCGAACGTACATTCAGCAGCTATGTGAGGATACAGGATGTTGTCCTGAAGACCTACCTAGGGCGATGAACGATAGGGAGGAGTGGCGAGAGAGGGTCAGGGATATCCGTGCTACCAGCACGATATGATGATGATGATGATGATGATGATGATGAAACAAAACCTCTACTTATACTAAACTGGATTGGAACTATCTGAATAAACTAATAGCTTTAAATAGAAATGTTTTCGATAATGAAACTGTACTTACACTTAAACTGCGTGCTTATGCTAAACTGAATAGCTTGAAATAGAAATGTTTTTGACAATTAAACTGTTTACTCATGCTAAACTGAATTGTTTGAAATTAGAACTGATTATTTGCATAAAAATAGATTAGGCGTTAAATAACCTACAAAGGTTGATATGCCATAAAACCCAACCAACCAACCAACCTGATAAACACATACAAACGCAGCAAAAACCTCAAGTCATTTATTAAGCTTAGAATAATTTGACTCACAGAGAGAATTGAACTCACTAAAAATAATTATATATATATATATATATATATATACGCTAATTATACTGCGATAGGAGCTTTCAAATCTCCATATACTTGTTTTCTACGCTTAGCTTGATTTAAGCACAAGGCCCAAAGTATGGAGCATCCAGTGAGAATCAAACCCGATGTGAATGGTTTGCTAGCTGAGCTCGCTAATCGTTTTACCCTCGCAAGGTGCTCACAAAGAACGAGTCAAATAATGAGTCACTTAGTTTGATCGTTTAGTTTGGCACAAGGCCAGGAGTATGGAAAACCGATGCGAGAATCGAAATAACTAAAATGAGTCCTTTACTAAGTCTAGCTAAATCTGGCACAACGCCAGAAGTAGAGGTACCTCGCGAGAATCGAACTCACAAACAATGTATTCTGTATTAAGCTTAGTTTAGTTTTGGCACAAGGCCAGAAATATGTGCGAATCGAAATCGATAGCAACTGTCCGCTAACTGAACTTGCTATTACACCATGCGAAACGCATACAAACTTCAGGGCAGTCATATAGATTTACATTTTCAATTGTTCCATCCGTGCGCGTACGTAGGGAACCGTGGATGTCTCTTTCTATTTCCAATTGCAGAATTAGAGTAAACTTACGAGGGTAAAATATAAAAAAGAAAAAAGTCAATTCCAAAAGAACATTGCGTCTTTCCTTTTGAGAGACATCTGCCGTTTCTCTTTCCTAGCAAGTAGTGTCTTATAAAAGTTACCATGAAACTCTCTTCAGAAACCTTTTGCTGAGCCAATATGCTTCTTCGATTAAAACTAGTACATATATATATATATATATATATATATATATATATATATCATCATCATCATCATCATGTCGTGCTGCTAGCACGAATATCCCTGACCCTCTCTCGACACTTCTCCCTATCGTTCATCGCCTCTGGCAGGTCTTCAGGGCTATATCCCGTATCCTCACAGAGCTGCTGTATGTATGTTCGAGTTGGTCGTCCTGCTTTTGCCCGGCTATATGTGGGGGTCCATAGGAGTACGTCACTTATGAGCTCGTCCCTGCTTCTCCAGCAGTGTCCTGCATGTCTGGTTCGTCTAACATATATATATATATATATGTGTGTGTGTGTGTGTGTGTGTGTTGACAGCATTTCTTCATTAATACAAATTTTGTTGAATATAATAGACATTTTCTGTCAACATATTTTCTGGTAGAACCTTTCATATTGCCGTATTGATTTTATAGTATTCGGTGGGAATTGATTTATATATTTTCCATAATTGTTTATTTCCCGAGTACTTTCTGCCCGACTTTCATCATCATCAGAGGAATATCTATTACAAAAGTGATGTGACTTTTGTATGTACATTACAACTTTGTAGGAAGAAGAGCGTCTGGGCCGTTGCAGTGTGTAGCGTTTACTTTTAAAATTTTTCTTTAAATAGAGTCAGCAGCTAAAGACATATATATATATATACAAATTTTGCAGCTAAAGACATATATATATATACAAATTTTGCAGCTAAAGACATATATATATATATACAAATTTTGTTGAATATAATAGACATTTTCTGTCTACATATTTTCTTGTTGATCCTTTCATATTGCCGTATTGATTTTATAGTATTCGGTGGGAACAACAACAGAAGTACGGAAAATTCTCACCGAAAACACAACAATATTGGAACATCAAAATAACAAACAAAAACTATAGATTCTTGAATTAATTCTGTTAAGTTTTGGTTGCTTATTTCTAATATGTAGTGCTTCTATTATATTCAACAAAATTTGTATATATATATATATATATATATATATATATATATATATATATATATATATATATATATATATATATATAGTGAGAGAACGAAAAGAATTTTCTCATTTTCTCGCTTTTCATTTCAAAATAAATTTTGATATGAAACACTGAGAATAGTTGGAAAAATTCCGAATCAGTAAATTATTCAAATTCAATATATCCTTTAAATATATCATTCTTTCACACACACACACACACACACACACACACACACACACACACACACAAACAAACAAACGCACAAAAACATTAAACCATTTACTTCCCGAAGACGGCGTAAAACGTCAAAAATACGTGTTGAATAAAAACAAATTACTTAAAAACAAATCCCCTTGTGGACTTTTTATTTTAAAGTATTTACTTTTTCTTTCATTAGACCAACAAAAAATTATATATATATATATATATATATATATGAGCGTTAATTTCATGGTGTAAGATTTGAATTAATTGATATCACGTCATGACATTGACCGTAAGCGAAATTGGAATTTCCGTAAAATTCTTTTGAAAATGTCAATGTACATGATCTCAAAAATCAAACGTTAATTTCGTGATGTTAATTTGAAATATACACTGGTTGGACAAAATAATGGAAACACCTGTAAATTTCAAATTTATTTTGATATGCTTTTCTGATTGCAGCCCTACTGTGAATTACGGCTTTGTGCAGCTCCTTCTTACAGTTTTTGAATAAACTGGGTTCTCGACATGGTCATTAAGCTTTACAGTAATTTTCGGAGCTGTATTCTCGTGGTTCTTCCTAACAATCCCCGTAAGAGTCTGACGGTCCCAATCAGCTTTCGCTTTTTTCCAGAGTTTTGCTTCGGTGAGGAGATTTTTCCTTCTTTCTGAAATGCTGTCATTACTTTCGAGAGAGTTCTCCTTGCTACCCCAAATAATTCAGCGGTTTTTGTTATACAAGAACCTGCCATACGAGCACCAATAATTTGACCCCTTTTAAAGTCAGATATATCTACCATTTTAATGAATTTTGATTATTTTTTTCCGATATCTGTAAAAAAAAAAAAACAATTTTAGTAAAATTAGACGAGAAAAATTATTAATATATATTAAAAAACATAAAAATAACAAACGTTTGATTGTTTTATAGGAGTTTCAAAATTGTTAGTTTGATTTGTTTTACGGCATTTCAACCTCATTGGTCATTTAATGCCGAATCAAGTTAAGGAAAATAAGTCTGAAAAGAAATTCAAAGGAGAGGTCTAAGGAATTAATGATAAACTTTAGATAATTAGTAAGTTATTTGTTTTTTATCAAGAGTTTATTTGTCGGGAATCATGATCATAAAAAAATCTTTGAAACAGGTTGGGGAAGGGATTAGTTTGTTAGAATATATCTAGTAAAGAAAGGGTTTATAGAAGTAATTTGGCCTTAATGTAAATTTCTTTAGATTTTTGTGTGTAACTTCACTGTTTTTAGAAATGATATCACATTATTTATTTCAGTGTTTTAGAACAGTTCCTTCATATTGTTTGCACTATAGAAGGTTTTTCTTATACGGGTTTTGGTCGGTACATTCGATGAGAATGTGCTTCATGGTGTATTGGTCTGGCATGCATAACATATTGGTTGTTGTTTTCCTTCGAGTACATAAGAGTGTGTTATCCTTGTATGACCTATCCGAAGTCTGGACAATGTCATTTCCCCTTTTCGGTTTTTTTAAACTTTGCTTCCATTCTCCCAATGCGGGTTTAATTTGTAATAATTTATCATTTTCATTATTGTTCCAATGTTGTTGTCTTTGCTGTTGTATGTATTTATTCATTTTAAAGTCTGTATGAGGTATTTTAAATTTCTTTTCGGTTGTTAGGTTTATGACAGACCCGGTTGCTTTATCCACTTGGTCATTTCCATTGATACCAGTATGACTTGAGTTTCAAAATTATGATACACAGATTCTAGGTGTTTCTTTTACTTTGTCCAACCTGTGTATGACGTGGTGATAATAGCATTGGAAAGTCGAGATAACGTTCTACATAGTTAAAGTTCGAACTATTAACGTTTTAAACTGGTTACTCGAAGCGATAACCAAAAGAATCCTCTGTATTGTGGGGAATTTCTGACTTTGGAACGATCAATCGATTTACGATCTCGGAACGAGATTTGCGTCGTTATCAGCATTGGCGACCAATTTTTATCGAAATGACTCTGCATTGTTTCCTGGCGTGATAATCTTTTTCTACACTCACATTGTGAGTATCACATTTTTTTTAGGTTGTTGCAATTGCATGGTCTTTCCTAGCATTCACTAGTCTTTCCAAATGTCATCTGAACTTTCCATATATGGTTGGTCGATTGTTTGGGTTTTATGGCGTATCAACCTTTGTAGTTTATTTAACGCCAAATCCATTTTTATGAAAACAGTCAATTCTTTTTAAAAACAATTCTGTTTTGCGTGAGCACACAGTTTAATCGTTAAAAACATTTCTATTACAAGCTATTCAGTTTAGTCAAGCAGTTCTAATTCAGCAAAGTCAGTTTACTATAAGTACAGATTTTGTTTACACACAGTTAAATGTCAAAATAGGTCTATATTAAACAATTCAGTTTAGTGTAAGTACAGTTTCAATAGCTAAAACAGTTCCGTTTCAAATAATTCAGTTTAGCATAAGCACGCAGTTTAAGTGTAAATACGGTTTAATTGTCAAAAACATTTCTATTTCAAGCTATTCAGTTTGGTCAAACAATTCAGTTGAGCATAAGTATGCCGTTAGTCCTATTCAACCCATAAATAGGGCCCTATCAGGTGATATAACGCCGGTCCAGAGTGGACCTGGGAGTGATGGCAATAAATGGGTGGTCTGCATTCCCCAAAGCTTCAGCATTACTGGAACCTCAACATCAGATTGTTTAGTGTCATATCTAGGACACTCATTGGAGGGGGACTTACTCCTCTGCAGAGAAGCTGTCAGTGTATTCTACAGCCCCAGCTGACTGGGCATCTTTCCATATATATATATATATATGTGTGTGTGTGTGTGTGTGTGTGTGTGTGGTTTGCTTTGGTTTTATGGCATATTCACCATTGTAGGTTATTTAATGCCAAATCCTCTTTAAATACACAAGCAGTTCTATTTCGAACAATTCAGTTTAGCATAAGCACACAGTTTATTTCTATTTGACCCATAGATAGGACCCTTTCAGGTTCTACAACTTCGGACCATAGTGGACCTGGGAGTGATGGCAATAAAGGGCTATTCCACATTCTCCAAAGCTCCACCATCAAATTGTTTATTGTCATATCAGGACACTCGTTGGGGAAATTTTATCCTTCACCAGAAATGCAGTCGGTGTATTCTGCAGACCAAGCCGACTTGACCAATGTGTGTGTGTGTAGTATTCCCTATAAGTACGCTTATAACCTTTTTTCAAATAAAATTATGCTAGTTTTCTTCTCGACTAAAGATATACGATTTTATCATTTTAAGTGCAGCATTATGCAATCAAAGTGGATATCATTAAGAATCATTTATTACGAAACTCTACCGCGTTGAAGTCTTTGTTGTCCTCTCAAAGTTTCGAAGATGCTGACTTTGGAATCGAATATCCATAGTTGACTCCTTTACTCAACAAATGATCTTAGAGCACGACAATTTTTTGAGGTAATTATTTTGCCCAAGTGCCAGACAACGGTAAGCTTAGTAAATATCTGGAGATGGCAGACAAAGATTGATGGTTAATCAGCTGGCCCAGTACTAGAATGATTAAAATTTGTAATTCTTTTTTCATTCGTAAAATTAATATTTTAGATTTTTACCAGTTTTATTATTTGATTATATATTTTTACAGTATCATCTGTTTATTTTATCACTTCCATCATTATATAAGTTGCTACAAAAATCAAACTGAGATCGTTCTTTTATTGTATGATACGCAGTTTGGTGGCGTCATTATACAATTAGATTGTGCGATATCTATTTTCAAACGGAATACCGATATTCTAAATTTATATTTAAAAAGTGAGACAATACTCTTTAAACATTGCCCGTCAAAAAAGGTACAGAATACATTTCCATTATATATATATATATATATATATATATATATATCACTCAGTGTCCAATGTTTTTGTAAAGGAAAAAACATGACATTCTATTTTTTTATTCATGTCTAATGTTGTTGGTTAAATACAAATTTGTATTTTGCATCCTTCATCCTAAAATATGCCCGCATAGTATATTGTTATTATTATTATTGTTGTTGTTGTTACTCCCTTTCATGTTTTTTTTTTCACCAGCGTTAGCCGATGGTTTCTTACTGGAGTTTGAGTGACAGCAAATCTCCTTAAGTCTCCAGTCCTCTTCTCAGTATTCTGGCTGATCTCAACAATTCAGTAATTTGTATGGTCTTGATTCGTCCTGTTATTTTCAAGTCCTCCAGTCCCTATACTATTTCTTTTGGTAACTGCACGAAATGTAATATAATGGTCGAGGGATTTCGTTTTATATATCTTGCCTTTGGTTTTAGTTAGGCTGAGAACCTTTCGGCTCAGCACATGGGTTACTTAGGTGCAAACTTGAGCACAGGTGTTGACGCACGCGCGGGGAGGATGTGTCGTTCACAGATGTCAAAATAAGAATCCCAGAGAAAGGTTGACCAGTGGATGTGAATGACGTCATGCACCCGAAGGGCGCGCGGAGGATTTTGAGGATTTTGAAAAAGTCAGTTGAGTTGAAAACTCGACTCCGAACGGGAAGGGTCGACTTTCGGGGCTCGCAGAGGCCAGACGAATTTGCGCGCGCTACGAGCGCTGCAAGAAATGGGGGCTGATGAAAAGGCTAGAATATAAAGAATGTGTATCTCTCTCCTTATGTCGAAGAACCTTTAAACTCAAAGTTAATATAAAGTTTCGTACCTGAACTAAGAAGTCGTAAGTGTTTTTCGTGTTTCGGCATTCCTATGTTCTATGTATATATGTTATGAACATTCTATGTACGTTTCACGTAGCCATATCATGGCTATGTAACACAAAACCACGAATTACAATTGGTATAAACGTACTAACTCCTTACGATCTTTTTATCATCAGCTTTAGCTGGTGGTCTTTCCTTCAAATCTGAATAACAGCAAATCTCCTCAGATCTCCAAGACTCTTCTGAGTATTTTAACCGATATTAACAATCCTGTGGTCTGGATGGTCTCGATTCTTCAAAATGATTTCTAATTCCTCAATTCTTTTTATCCAGACTTTTGGAATGCACTAATTACAAATGGTATCACTTTCGCCTTTATTTTCCATATCATTTCATTGCCAGTTTTACTTTCAGTTTTTTACAATTCTTCACCGAGTGAGGAAAAATAGTGTTAATAGGTATTTTATGTATTAATGTTTTTTACTGCCTCTTTTGAGTGATATTTTTCAGTCCTATTTACAGGACTCTTCTAAGGAGATGAGCAATTCCACAACATGTAATTATCTTACTCTTTGCGAGTTTCTCACAACAGCGTCATCTGGGTTTTTTCTCAGAAGTTTGAGTAACATCAAGTCACTTCAAGTGTCCAGTACTTTTCTCTGTATTCTGGCCAATTTTAGTAACACTGAAGTTTGAATGGTCTCGGATCATCGTCCAATTTCAAGCTCTTTCAGCCCCCTTACCGAGCCTTTGGGAACGTTCTGAAAGCTCCTGTTATAATTTGTATAATCATCACTTGCATGTTCCAAAATTTTTGTTAGGTCTCTGGTACGGTCGAAGTACTTGTCCTTTTTTTTTTCGTTTCGTTTCGTTTACTTTTTTTTCTGACTGGGATTAGGTGATCTATTTCTATCTCAAAATCCCAGATTATTTTGTGCGTCTCATTTTCTAGGACCGAATCTGGTTGATGCATCTTCTGTTTGTTTATACAATCAAATTTCAATTTCTTGCACAATTCCTAGCGGATCACCTTCTGCATCAAACCATTTCAAGTCTTTATTATTTTTCTCTTTTGAGAGTCTTTCACATCAGCGTCAACAGATGGTTTTACACTGTAGTTTGAATGACAAGTCTTCTCAAATCTTTCCGTATTCTGGTCGATCTTAATAATGGTGTAATTTGGATGGTCTTTACTCGCCCTCTCATTTCCAAATCCTCCAGTCTCTTGACCACTTCTTTGGTGACTGTACCAAGAGCACGAGATCCAAATGGTATCATCATCACTTTCATGTTCCACAGTTTTTCAATTCCCGAGTAAGATCGAGATACTTATCTTTCTTTTCGTTTCCTTTCAATTTTACTTTGCAGTCAGCCGGGACAGCAAAGTCCACAATTCGGCAATTTTTTTTTTCTTGTTGATTATAAATAGGTCTGGTCGTCTGGGCGAGATTAGGTGATCTGTTTCAATCTCAAAACCCCAGAGGAGTTTGCGCGTCTCATTCTCCGTGATAGATTCTGAGTTGTGCATATACTGTTAGTTCGTATAGTCAAATTTCACTTTCTTGCCCAATTCCCAGTGGATCACCTTGCCCAAACAGTCGTGTCTAGTCTCTTTCTGTACAAGCTTGAAAACATGAACGTGGCTAAAAAAAAGGAAACTTCAAGAGAGAAACTGAAGCAAGAATAGATAGGACGCAAAAAACCTCGTGATTTACATTTGTTGCTTCTTATCTATTCTTGCTTTAATATGATTGGTCCTTATGGCGTTGTTTTGTGCTGATATCAGTAGAGATTTACTTCCTCTTTGAGGTTTCCTTTTTGTTGTGGTCTTCAGATAAGACCGGTGGAAGAACAACTCAAACAACGGGTGATAGATAGGTGAACGTTATTGTATTAGCAGAAAAAGGAAGTCATACAAAAGGAAGTACTAGCCGTTCTCGGCTTACAGTCTGTCTGTCAAATGTCTCGTAAAAAACAAGAAGTTGTCTTCTCCGAGTGAGCTAGCTCAGAGAATATGTTTAGGTTGGACGAATCCATCTTTGGGGTATGGTAGGATATGTCCCCATAACACTCTTTTTTAGCCACGTCCACGTTTTCTCGTGAGAGATGTCGCTTGTTAGTCCATACAGTTGTTTTTCTTCCCATTTTTGCTTTCTGGTTATTTTTGTTCGGTTGATGTTCGTGTCATCAGTCTTGTTTTTGGTGGCTTTAATCAGTCCTCCTCCACGTCGTCCCATATAGTCTTCGAGTCGTTGTATCGATGCGTCAACGGTGTCTTCAAAGCTGGCAAGTCTTCTTCCTCCTTCTTTTCTTGACACATATAATTCGTCAACGTCATCTCTGGGATTATTATTATTATATAGTTTAGTCTTCTCAAAAATAATGAAAATATCTTTTCATCAAAATTTGAAAACTTATCGTAATAATTATCTTCTTTGAAGTCTTGATTTTGCTTTTAACTGTAAGAAAATAGAATAAATATATTAGGTAAAATATGAAAATTATTTTTGCCAACCTAAGGCAATTTTTAGACTTTTTTAAATGTCGGTTTTTACTATCCAAATTTAACTTCACATACACCATAATTAAAGAATGCCGACAGAAAAATTTAAACTTTGTAATTAAACTTTTTCCAAAAGGAAATAACCAGAATATTCAACGGAAATTCGTTTATTTAATCATTACTTAGCTGGATTTAAAAAAAAAAAATATTGCGTGCATTTTACTTAAAATACAAAGTAAATTAGATTTTTATCGAGGAGCTGTCCATTGCTCGTTACTTCGGTCGACAGTTCAAGTGAGTATTAAATCATTTTCCTCACTTGTATGTAAGACAAGTCCGCTTGCATTTATGTTTCATAGAACAGTTAAAAACAAAACCTAATATCACCCACAACGACAAAAGTATATTCCAAACACTAAAGCACACTCAGGCGAAAGCAGCAATCTAATAGATTATCTCAGAGATAGATGTAACATAGGACCAAAATATGTTGTGTCTGAAAGAAAGGAGTTCGCAGGAAAGAAACACTCAAAACTCGAAATTTAAGGAAGAAAATAGTAGTCGCTTTTATTCATGGGGACTACAGCGGGCGGTAGTTAAAAAAAAGTTTGTTCGATAGCGTTCTTCTGCCTTCCTCCGCTTGGGGTGACAGCAGCGTCGTTATAGCAGCCTTGTCGATAAGTTCATATCAGTTGTATTGTTGACAGGCTGGGTATGCCATGGGTCGAGGTGTCATGGACCTCTGTTGAACCTGTTTAGAAACGTGCCTTGAACTCCCAAAATCTCGCTACTTGATTTCTTATATAGAGATTTGATGGATCAATTCGAAGGTTCCAGAAGGCTCGTTGATCACCAGTGAAAACAATGCTGTAGCACATGAAAGTTTTCGTGTGATTATATTAAAATCACACTTGAACTCTACAGGTCATTCTGCCTGTATGCGCTAAGTTCGTGACATTTTTCAATGATTGATGACAGCTGATGTGCTCGCGCGTTCTCAACGACAGCCCCCGTCCGTAATATTACATAGATAGATAGATAGATTTGGTCGTAAACGCTGGTATTGTTTACGTTATATATCAGAACATCCTTTTATCACTTGGTTCTATACAAACATGTAGACAAACATTATGAATATACAAATGAATATAGTTTATGTATCTACAATGTGATTGAAAACTAACTTCCTATTATACTTTTTCTCTTATTTATTTCTCGTAAAAAAATATCGTAGATAAATGAATTATCAGAATTTATTTTGAAATTTTGAAATTACTTTTCAATCAACTTCTTATAAAGTTCATGCCATACTAGAAATGGAACACACGGATTGTTACCTTTTCAAAATTTTCAAGTGTAGACGTTCGAGTCTTCTTGTTATTTTACTTATGTCTGGGTCAAGATGGTGGAGAAAAAAACACTCAAAAAAATATAAATAAAACTCACAGCAACAATCAACCTAATACAAACCCTGAGCGAAATTGTCAAAAGCGGTCGGGCTAGTAAGGGGTACTTTCTTCATCATCTTCACTCAGACATAAAAAAAGCAAGAAGATTCGAACGTCTTTACTTGAAAATTTTGAAAAGGAAACAATCCGTGATCTTTGACCGAACATGTATATATATATATATATAATTGTTGGATATCACCCACCTTTTTCTACGCAATGATCTAATCCATCTGCCATATATAGCAGTAGCTACTAATGCCAGGGCAGACTAGAAGGTGAAGAGCAGCTTCTAGTAGGAAAAGTATTAGAGCGTTGGAAACTAGAGATCGCACTAGATCACCTTACTTGCTACCGTAATAACGGAAGCCAATTCTATCGTTGGACTATATCTTTATTGTGTATTCACTAATCCTATGTTCTTGTCTACTAATAGTCTCTCTATTGTATATACCTTTTCATGAGAATATATCACTGTTTCCTCTCAAATCGTGGTTTGTCCTTTATTCAATATTAGAAGCGTTCACTTCTACTCGACCAAAGTAAGAACTATTTTCACCACAAGACCTGCCTTTTTGTCTTCTCAAAAGGACGTCTTGCCCATACAAGAACAAAGTATGTTAATTTAATAAATTTCAATGCCAGGGTGAAGCTGACTATATAGATAGGACTATTCAAAGGCTGAAGAAGGGGAATAACTGGATTCATGCCTTTCTCAGGGGCATTAACGTCATGCGAAACCAAAAGAGCCTCGTCCGATACACACACACACACACACACACACACACATATATATATATAAAATAAAGTTGGCGACATTGGTCGACGAAGGTTCCCTTTTCAATAACTACTACACCAAGGTGTGGGGGAGGGCGAAACTCCTTTCCCTGGATTGCTCCACTTTACCCTTGATCCATATCTTATAATGCTGAGTGTTAAGCAAAGAGGTATCAAGTACCATTTTTTGAGTCTTTGATATGACTCGACTTGGGATTGAACCCCAGTCTCCCGGCCATTGATGAACACTGTAACTATTAGATTATCTTTACCATAAGTTTTTCGAACAATTAAAACCCTTCTCTATATTTTTTATTTTGTTCACCAAGCATTTTGGTTGATTCATTCTTCGACCATCACCAGGTGTGTAATGCGTGAGGAAAAAAAGTTTCATTAAAAACAAAACTGCGACAAAAATGTTATTGACTCTATTCCAAGTTATTGACTACATGGATTTTTGCTTCGATCCCTTTTCAGCTGAATCCAGAAATATTTCATCTATTTATAGTATTAACTATAAGTTAGAATTGATATGTGCTCCTATCATCATATTTTTACGATTATTTTTAGACGTTTCTTTCTTGTGATTTGCTGTAGCCTTTATATGAACCTTGGAGGAGAGCAGAGAGATACATTATATTGATTTAACAGATGACGAGGAGGCGGAAAAGAGAAGGAATTATAATATACAATAGGGAAATTTGTGCCGAAAGGTTAGGATATAAAAGGTACTGACTTCAAATACACAAAGCAATTGATAAATCGATATGAAATCTATACGGACATAAATACACCTGTATTAATAAGGGAAATGTTGTTCTAAAAATAGTCCGTTACAACAACCCGAACGAGAAGAGACGCTAAGCTTCGAAAATAATACCTGCGCATCGATTTGAACTTCTGCTTCACATTTAACTTTGGCTTGTAAAAAAGAAAAAAAAAGGTGAGAGATGGAATTGATACTTACATAATACGGATGTGGAAAGAGATAAAGATTCGGTTTGATTGGAGACACTTTTAGGAAATAGGTGTTTCTAAAAGGAACGAATCTGGTAAAGACGTCCAATTACAACTAGCGTGGCACACCCACGGAGATACACACACACACACACACACACACACACGCAATGCACACAGAGACACATAAACACACGAACAGAAACAGAGACACACAAAGATCCTCTACACACTCACACTTGCAAATAGATATAAGGGCAAAGGGGGTGGCTGAAGCACCTCACCTGGAAGCAATGATTAGCATGATAATATCTTTCACTATTAACTGTGCTGTAAGTTCGTATTGCTTTTGATCTTCTCTTCTTATGGCTTTAAGTCAGACTGAATTAAGATTTGTTAACTCACACGTACACACACACACACACAGACAAAAGCACACAGACACAAGATATATACACACACACAAACACACAAACACACCTTCCAGGCAGCAGTTGTATCGATACTGCTATATGGATGCACTACCTGGACACTAACTAAACGGCTGAAGAAGAAACTAGACGGCAATTACACAAAAATGTTGAGAGCAATATTGAACAAGTCCTGGCGACAACACCCCACAAGACACCATACAAGTTGGACAGGCAGGACACTTCTGGAGAAGCAAGGACGAGCTCATAAGTGATGTACTCCTATGGACCCCAGCATATGGCCAAGCAAAAGCAGGGCGACCAGCTCGAACATACATACAGCAGCTATGTGAGGACACGGGATGTAACCCTGATGACCTGCAAGAGGCGATGAATGATAGGGAGAAGTGGCGAGAGAGGGTCAGGAATATCCGTGCTGGTGGCACGACATAATGATGATATATATATATATATATATATATATATATATATATATATATATATATATATATATTTGGTTAAATCGTTTAGACGACTTTTGTCTATATATTTTTAATTCCATCCATTCAAGTTACCGTATGGATGTTAGGATATTCGGCTGGAATTATTTAATAAATTTTCCCCACTTAATTTGTTCCCAAGAACTTTCAGCTCCGTCATAGGCCATCTTCAGGGGGTGGGTGTATATTGCAAAAGCAAAACAACCTTTGCAAGCTCAATACAACTTTGTATGACTTAAGTCTTCTACTTATGCTAGTATAACGTTTTAGCACGCATTTTGTTATATATATATATATATATATTAGTGGATTTACCCAGTTACCTCGATTTCAACTATGTTGAAAATGACTTTACATGATTTATACCGCAAACGCTGCTAGTACAGGGAATTTTGCAACACGTGGTAAGGTACAAAATACATCCTTTTTCGATGGATAACCCCAGCAATCTGGCTTTGTTTATTTTCTAAAAAAGAAACTCAACAATATTTGATTATTAGATAAAAATGACAACAAATGTATTCCAAGGTCAATTTTAATGACAGTATATGCATTCCGGTAAAATGTTATTCATACAGATATTTCGGGAGACGTTCTGTCACCGTATTGATTACTATTGAAGATAAATAATCTTACATTCATTATCCAAGAGACTATCACAAAAGTATTTCATGTCATCTTCAGTTTCATCCCACAGTTGAAATCAAGTTATCACAATATTTGAAATTAATTAAAATACTTTGACGGGGTGGAGGTTAACAGTATATTTTTTTAAAATTAGAAAAGAGGTCATTTTTGGATGACTAATCTAAAAAAAAGTCAGCCTCAATCACAAAACTCTAATTTAATGAAAAGACAGTCGATTTTTATTGTGGTTTGGAATAACGAAATAAGTCTTTTTTGCATTCGACAATTCAATAATCAAGTTTTCCACAAAATTATTTCCTGTTGTCTTGAGTTTCATTAAAATGTTGAAATTTCACAATGTCAATATTTCACTTTTATGAACATACAGTTATTTTAAACGGGTTTTTACATTTTAGTCGTTTTTTTTTTTTCTGTAACACCAATTTAAAAAATTACGATTGCCACCAATATATTGTTTGACTTCTTGCTTTCTTGACTTTATCTAAATTATTGAAATTTCACAATAAGATTATTCCAATTTACTGAGAACTTAAAAAGGATTTTACAAACAAATAAGAAGTGAAGTCTGTATGGCAAATTTCAAAATTAAATATTGCCATAAATAGACTTATACTCGTATTGAGTTTCAACACATATTGAAATTTTACAATCACAATATTCTTTCTGCATCACAAATTACAACAATATATAAGCAAAGAAACTGCAACAAATTTATATTGTGTTATTTTGATTTTCATCAAAATATTTAGAATTTCATTATCACAATATTCTTTCTTCATCACAAATTACAACAATATATAAGCAAAGAAACTGCAACAAATTTATATTGTGTTATTTTGATTTTCATCAAAATATTTAGAATTTCATTATCACAATATTCTTTCTTCATCACAAATTACAACAATATATAAGCAAAGAAACTGCAACAAATTTATATTGTGTTATTTTGATTTTCATCAAAATATTTAGAATTTTATTATCACAATATTCTTTCTTCATCACAAATTACAACAATATCGTGTTATTTTGATTTTCAACAAAATATTTAAAATTTCATTATCACAATATTCTTTCTGCATCACAAATGACAACAATATATAAGCAAAGAAACTGCAACAAATGTATATTGTGTTATTTTGATTTTCACCAAAATATTTAAAATTTCATTATCACAATATTCTTTCTGCATCACAAATGACAACAATATATAAGCAAAGAAACTGCAACAAATTTATATTGTGTTATTTTGATTTTCATCAAAATATCTAGAATTTCATTATCACAATATTCTTTCTTCATCACAAATTACAACAATATATAAGCAAAGAAACTGCAACAAATTTATATTGTGTTATTTTAATTTTCATCAAAATATTTAGAATTTCATTATCACAATATTCTTTCTGCATCACAAATTACAACAATATATAAGCAAAGAAACTGCAACAAATGTATATTGTGTTATTTTGATTTTCACCAAAATATTTAGAATTTCATTATCACAATATTCTTTCTGCATCACAAATGACAATAATATATAAGCAAAGAAACTGCAACAAATGTATATTATGTTATTTTGATTTTCATCAAAATATTTAAAATTTCATAATCACAATATTCTTTCTGCATCACAAATGACAACAATATATAATCAAAGAAACTGCTACAAATTTATATTGTGTTATTTTGATTTTCATCAAAATATTTAAAATTTTATTATCACAATATTCTTTTTGCATCACAAATGACAACAATATATAAGCAAAGAAACTGCAACAAATTTATATTGTGTCGTTTTGAGTTTCATCAAAATATTGAAATTTTACAATCACAATATTTGATTGAAACACTATTATTTTCACTGTGATTTTACAATTGAATAATAAATCAATTCTAAACCGCCTCATTCAGAATGCAGCAGCTTCTACTTTATGTTTAGTTTTCCAACATAAATAATTAAGTAAGTAAAGTTGTCTCCCTTTAGTCAAGGGTGACCCGAAGGCTCCCTTTTCCATAGCTACTACACTAAGGTGTAGGGGGGGTGCAGCTCCTTTCCCTGGATTCCTCCAATTTTCCCTTGATCCTTACCTAATAATGCTGAGTGTTAAGCAAGGTAGCATCAAATACCATTTTTTGAGTCTTTGTTATGACTCGGCCTGTGATTAAACTGAGATCTCCCGGGCCATTGGCGAACACATTGCAAATTTCATAAACTGTAGCAGAAGTATTTTATTTCATCATCAGTTTCAATACAATGCTGAAGTCTCGTAATCATAATATTTGAATACTTAATATAAACAATGTGATTTTCAAATTAAATCTTGTCATTTATTCATTGCCAGTTATTATCATTAAGGGTTTTCGGGCTATTGTCTTCATCGTTATTGTTATTTCAACAAGGTTTCGGCCGATATATCTTCCGGTCTTCTTGAGGTGTTTGTCGAACTCGGGAACCTTTACGGAACTTTGAACTACGTCCTTTATTGAATCCACAGGGGTCGCCTGTTCTGATTCCGTTAGCCAAAGCCAGGTACAAGTGTTCAGTATTCTTGTATTGTTACTCGCCTGCAGTCAGGATTGAGCCTGCAACCTCCAGATGATTGTCTCCTGAGAAGCTGGACAATTCAGGGAGAATTTTTGGGACTTATAAACTTAAGGTTCTTACTTTGACTAGAATTACTACTATTATGTAATGACTTTTTACCTGTGCTCATATTCATTTTTTTTGGGGGGGTGGACGTTGTGGAAATAGCAATAAAGATGAAGACAATAGTCCGAAAACCCTTAATGATAATAATCAGCAAGCTTCGTCTCAGAAATTTAGACAACTAATTCATTAAATGCATAGATCACGAAATTGCCACAGATATATAATACTTCTTGAATATCGAAACTAATCTCAGAAAAAGAAAAGTGTCAATTTAAAAATGACAACAAATAAAAAAGGTCGTATAATTTATGTATTTTTCATACATGTAAAACTATTATAACACAGAATGAAAACAATTACAGTACATTATCTTAGTATTTCAGTGTATACGACATTTGTTTTTCCAAAAATTGCATAATATTGAAATTATTTACGGGGTCGCTCACTAGGTGCCCAGTGATTGGATGAAAAACAGCCAATCACAGGCTACTTTTTTTTTTAGATTTTCTCCAAACCCCTATGAGGGAGTTTCCTAAGAACACCCTTCCTCTTTTGCTTGTGTGATTCCTCACAATCAAGACGTGCCCGCTCGTTCTCTCCGTCTTCTATTCGCCAATACACACTTGTGAGGATTTTTCCAGCAACTGAAGCACAAGAAACAAGGCTCCATTTTCTTCAACCCAACCAAAAGGACACAGGAAATACAGACGCCTTTTACGGAAAAGTTTCCCGCAAACCAACAGTTTGCAAGGATAATATTTTCTTTCCTCTCTTTCTATGTAAATATATGTTTTTTGTAACATTTTAAATCGTGTTGCGTTTCTTTCTTCTTGCCGACGTCGCAATATTGTTACCATATAAAGTTGGGAAAATCCCAATAATAAATAAAAAGATTGTGACTTTCAGCTCTGAAGCGCTCTACATATAAGTGTCCATGAGATAAATAGTCTTCTTTTAAATGGAATCCCATTACAGACATTGACCTTTTGACATATTCATAGACATAGCAAAGTTAAATCAAATGGAAAATTGCACTCACTTAAAGGGAATTGGTATTACTGATGGTATAGAAATTTAAAAACATATTCTTCTTTGCCTCAATCTGTACGAATTGTAGCTTCAATAACATGTAGCATCAGCCTCTTAACTACAAGTCTGCTACCGTTGCAAAGTCGCAGCAGAGTTAAATTGGAATCAATCGGCGTAATAGAAGTAAAAGAATGGAACGCCTTACAGAAATAACTGAAAACTGTTCAATGTGGATATGAAATAAAAGAAACGTCCCGTGGAACATTTCGAAATAAACACGTCATAGCATCACCGGCTCGCGAATGCGCAACAATATTCTAATTACACGAGCAAATATGAAAATTTTTACATTTCGCCGTTAGACGTTGATTTGACAGGATGCTTTAAGTTGCATAAATAAAGTTGCATAAATAAAAAAGATTGTGACTTTCAGCTCTGAAGCGCTCTACATATAGGTGTCCATGAGATAAACAGTCTTCTTTTAAATGGAATCCCATTACAGACATTGACCTTTTGACATATTAGTAGACATAGTTAAATCAAATGGGAAATTGCAGTCATGTGTCCTTTTTTTAAATGATTAACTGATAGGAACACAATGTATACAATTTTATTACCATGAATCGATACATTCACAATTTATTCAATCTTTTAATATATATATATATATATATATATATATATATATATATATATATATATATATATATAAGTGTGTATCAGTTTGTTTTTATATATCTATTATCTCACTTTTTTCTGTCTATCAATCTCTCTATCTATCTCATTCTACATATATCAATAGATCCCTAGTTCTATTTAACCCATAGATAGAGCCCTGTCAGGTGCTACCACACCGAGCCAGAGTGGACCTGGGAGCGATGGCAATGAAGGGGTGCTCCGCATTCCCCAAAGCTCCAGCATCACTGAAATCTCACTATGAGGTGGTTTTGTGTCATATCCAAGACACTCGTTGGGGTTGGGTTGTTGGCGGGGGGGTCTCACTCCTTACTCAGTCGGTGTATTATACAGCGCCAGCTCATTGGGAAATGTTTTAATGTCGATAAAGAAAAGTGTCACTGATAAAGGAAAATGAGAAAAAACAAAATAGAAAAGGCAGTAAAATTGAAGCATTTTTCTTTCATATGAAATTATTATAACAGATTGTTAAAACAATTAGATTACATTATCTCAGTTGTTCAGTGTATACGATATTTTTCTTTTTGTTGTTTTTTTTCCCCGAAGTTGCATAAATAAAAAAAATTGTGACTTTTAGCTCTGAAGCGCTCTACATATAAGTGTCCATGAGATAAATAGTCTTCTTTTAAATGGAATCCCATTACAGACATTGACCTTTTGACATATTAATAGACATAGCAAAGTTAAATCAAATGGAAAATTGCACTCACTTAAAGTGAATTAGTATTACTGATGGCATCAAAATAAAAAAAAATATTCTCCTTTGCATCAATCTGTACGAATTGTAGCTTCAATAACATGCATCATCAGCCTCTTAACTACAAGTCTGCTACCATTGCAAAGTCACAGCCGAGTTGTATTTATCCTACGCCCCACCAGCGTACGAATATGGCACAAGGCCGTTTTTAAGGTGGGTCCTGTCGCAGGGCCGAAGCCCAACGCGATAGGCAGTTCCAAAAATGCCTAGGACCCCGTCTGCATTCCCCTTTTCGGGGCGCCTCAGGCGCCGGGCGATAAACCCAACCCCTCCGAAGAGGGTTATAGCCTGGGGGGACGGCCCCCTGAGGCCAGAGGTGATGTATCCAGTGGTGGAACACACCCGAAAAGACTGTGCAGCTCGCAACCACAGCCGGTCGAGAGCGCCCCACCACAGGACACAAAGCATCGCCAAAAAAACGAGCCGAGTTAAATTGGAATCAATCGGCGTAATAGAAGCAAAAGTATGAAACGCCTTACAGAAATAACTGAAAACTGTTCAATGTGGATATGAAATAAAAGAAACGTCCCGTGGAACATTTCAAAATAAACGCGTCATAGGATCACCGGCTCGCGAATGCGCAACAATATTCTAATTACACGAGCAAATTTGAAAATTTTTACATTTCGCCGTTAGACAGGATGCTTTAATGGGGCTTCATGTCCGTGAGGCGGGGGGGGGTGATGTGCAAATAAAACCGTCGAGAGGAAGGCCCTGAAACGGTGCACATTCTATCCTGATGACCCCAAAACAAGCATGGAGTTAAAACTGCTCGGTGGAAATAAGAAGTGCGTTTTCTATCCGCTCACTTTTTGGTGTGTTTCTCTTACTGGGTAAGTAACTTCCTTCTGGAGCTCCAACTTTCAAGTCAAGTTTATATGGAAAATTTTTTGGTAGTTCCAATGAATTTAGAAGCTCAATAGAATAGGTAATATCGATCAATTTATAAATATGATAATTTGTTGGAATAACCTGCAAAAGGTAATAATTCTTTTTATTTTCTGTGGAACTTTTGGTTGCCAGCACTCTTTTGCATAAACGTTTGGGTTTCTTGAAATGATGCAGAAAATTAGGAAATACCAATGATTCCAAATGTTTAAATGATGTAACTAATGTGCTTCGTCATCATCAAGTCCTGCTGACAGCACGTATTCCCTTGACTCTTTCTCTCCAACCATCCCTATCAACCATTGCCCAGAGCAGGTCTTCCAAATTACATCCTGTGTCCGTACGGAGCAGATATAAATAAGTTCTTGCTGGTCGGCCAACACTGGCACGTCCATGTTTAATGGTCCATAGAAGAATGTCACTTGCTTCTTCAGTAGTTTCCACTTAGCTCGTTCTTCTTATTTGGATGGTTTTTGTGATGGGAGGTAAGTGGCCGTACAATTGTTATTTCGGGGGATGTTGCTTCCAAGATTTGTTCTAGATAGCTCATAGCATTCTTGTGTAGTTCCCATCTACCTTTTTCTCAATTCGTTTTGTCAGCATTTATGTGGTACACCTTAGACTAGTATTGGCACGATGGCCTCGTGGTTAGAGTATTCGCCAATGGTCCAGGAGACCTGGGTTCAATCCCAGGTCGCGTCATACCAAAGACTTTAAAAATGGTACTTGATACCTCCTTGCTTAACACTCAGCAATATAAGGTACGTATCAAAGGTAAAGTGAAGCAATCCAGGAAAAAGAGCAGCGCCCTTCCCTACGCCTCAGTGTAGTAGCTATCAAAAAGGGAGCCTTCTGGGTTCCCACAACTATGATCGCCGACTTTACTTACTTTATTGCAAAAACTCCTGTTTTATCTTATCAGATCGATCAGACGTCCATATGATCGAAAACCTATCAATAGTTGTCCACACCTTTCCTAGGCGTATATTAACATCAACTTCAAAAGAAGAGATATTGCCGCCGAAGAACGTGAACTTGTCGACTAATTTCAGATGTTCGCCGTTTAGATTAGAGATGGCTACTTCTCGTTTAAGATACATGTAGTCCGTTTTATTTGCGTTCACGTGGTGGCTAATGCTCCCCTGCTGCCTGCTACAAACTATGTCGCAGGGATTCAACTTGAGCAGGTGTATTAGCAAGAAGCGCTATATACATATTTACCAACCCTTCCGCTCGGGCAGGATATAACACAAGGTCAATTTTTAAGCGGAGTTTAACAGGTTTGAATTCAGAGTTTTCCTTCTCCTAGACAAGTTGCCTCACCAAGGCTGAAGAACCTAGTCTGCCCTACTATTTACCCATAGCTGGAGGGAGAATAAGTGGATTCATACCTTTCCAAAGTGTATTAGTGCTATGTGAAATGCAATCAGTCTCGTCCAAGATTTGAAATCGTGTCGCCGTGTCTATTTCCTACGACAATAATATTTACACCACAGGCACATCCAAGAAGCCCTATATCATTTGCACATTGTGCGTCTTTCTGCACGTCTGTTTTTTTCTTTGTTTTTTTGTTGTTTTTTTTTTTTTGTTTTGTTTTGTTTTGTTTTTTTATTAGCGTATAGCCATTTTCTTTTATTTGATCTATCGATTTTTGAAGTACGTATGTAGTCTGGACAGATCATAAACAAATATGGTGCAAATGTATCTCCTGGCAAAACTCAAACGACAATGTCGAAGAAGTCTGTGTCTCAATCATGTAAGCAAATCCTTGCTTTTTAGTTTTTATAAAGCATCATTTAACAGTTTCTTTAGGGAGGCCATATGCTAAAAGTATTTGAACCATCTTTCTTCTGTGTATAGAATCAAATGGCTTGGAGAAATCTACAAACAAAATTAGTATTGCTTCGAGATTTTTTGCCCGAACTTCTTCAGTGATTTGTCGGATTGTATTAAGTACCATTGATATCAAACATAACATATCCTTCGCCCAATTATAAAAGATCCGAGTGTAATAGATGATCTCCAGAAAGCATATTAAACATGTTCATAGAAAGAGTTGCTGTTTAAACACATTGCCACGAGTGAGATGATTTGATGCAAGCATGGATCTTATTAGCGTTTTTATTTGTTGGATCAGTCGTCATAAATTTCCCTGTATAGATTTTTTTTTCTAATATGGAATATTATTTATTTGTTATATTATCAAATAAAGAATTGAATAACAACATATGAATATTGTTATTAGGCGCCTTTGGTGGTGTAATGGTTAGCAAGCTCGACTAGCAAACCTACACGAGTGAGTTCGAGTCTCATTGGGTGCCACTTTCATATGGCCTTGTGCCACATCTAAGCAAAAAGCTTAGTAAATTACCATATGAATATTGTTATTTGTGAAAACAATGTTCAGAAATTAAATTCTGGAAACTTTGGTTATTTAGAAGTTATTTATAGAAACATCAATTTAAATTATTTTTATTCGTATCAATTAATCTCATCAGCAAAATAGAATATTTTGAGTAGATATTTGAAATCAACATTCATAGAGAAAAAATACTCTTTTTTTGCGTGGGTTTACCTTTTTAATTTCTAACATAAGTAGAAAAATCATGTTTTTTTATATTCGAGAAAAAATAATTGCTTTATGAACTCAACAAATAGATTATTTTAAATATATGTAAATCATTAATTCTTTTTAATTAAAAATTAGTTGATGGATAATCAAATGATTTTTAAATTAAATCAATTCAAAAGATAAAATAAGTATTCTTAACATATTAAATGTAAGCAAATCAGTGGTATTAGTTGTAGAAAAGAGAAACATTTTTCGTTGATTATTTTGTGACATATACTATTCTTGTGACGTATACACATAGCAGCAATCAGCAGACACCCTGGGAGATGAGTTGTGGGAGGTTGCTGACCGAAAAAAAAAAAAAAAAGAATGAGACCATTTTGCCTAGCCGACACAAATTGGAACGCGGAACGGTGTAGCTTGAAACGAGACACTTGGAAACAGAAACGCAGCATGAACGTTGGGAAAGAGAAAAAGCGGGGAGGATAGTTGAAAAAAGATGCACGGCGAAAGCAGTTGAGAAGAAAAGGCATGACCACGTGCGAGAAAATGGACAACAGAGAAAGAACCGGAGAGAATATAATTTTTTATCATGCCCATATAGAATCTTCACGTTCACCATCGCTCCTCATTAAAGTATCCTCCGTATATCTCTTGAACTTTATTATGTGTTTATATTATTTTTGTCAGTCAAGTGCTAACGGAATAATTGTATTTTATATGTTGTTGAAATTGCCGTTATGTTTCATTGTATTTTGCTGGTTTTTCTGAAATATTGCTTCCGTGCAATAATTCTTCAACTTGTCGTCGATACCTTTTTATTATTGTTCACTCATTAGAGCTTTTCACATCAGCGATAGCCGATGGTTTTTCACTGAAGTCTGAGTGACAGCAAGTCTCCTCAAGTCTCCAGGACTCTTCTTAGTATTCTGGGAGTTCTCAACAATGCTGTCATTTGGATGGTCTCCACTCGTCCGCCAACCTCCAAGTCCTCTAGTCCCTTTAGTAATCCCTTAGTTACTGTTCCAAACGCGCCAATTACAATTGGTATAATTGTCACCTGCATGTTCCACAGTTTTTCAGTTCCCTAGCAAGGTCGAGGTACTTATCCTTCTTTTCACATTCTTTCAGTTTTATTCTGTGGTCTGCCGGGACAGCAAAGTCGATTATTTTGCAAGTTCTCTTTTTTTTTTGTTGATTATTATTAAGTCTGGTCTCCTGGTCGGGATTTGGTGATCCGTTTGTATATTTAAGTCCCATAGGAGTTTATGCGAGTCATTTTCTAGGACATGTGCCGGGTTATGCATCCGTGACACATCCCAAACGAGCCAACTTAGGTAGATAGGACGAATTAGAGAATTTTGTTTGTTTACGTACTTCTTCGTCGACGTGGCCGGGACAAGAAAGCCAAAATATCGAGAATATCATCCGAATACGAGAGAATAGACGTAACAATTTTAATTTAGAATTTTAAATTATTTAATTTCAAATGGCTTCTTTTTGTGAGGTATTGATTTTTAATTCAATATCTATTGTGAAGAATGCTTTATGAATAGTGGAAAGTAATCAATTCATATATAGAAAGAGAAAATGAAAATTATTTTCTACAATCTAAGTGTCTTCAACTGACCAATATATATCTGTAGTCAAGCTACCTGGCTAATGTTTCTTTTTATTTGGGGATTATATGGGAGGAGGGTATTTCAAATATGTATATATATATATATATATATCATCATGTCGCCCCATCAGCACAGATATCTCTGACCCTCTCTCGCCACCCCTCCCTATCGTCCAATGCTTACGGCATGTCTTCAGGGTTACATCCCGTATCGGCACAGAGCTGCTGTATCTGTATGTAGTTTCTAGCAGGACGTTCTGCCTTTGCTTGTCCATGTGAAGGGGTCCACTGGAGTACATCACTTATGATCTCATCCATACTCCTCCAGCAATGTCCCGCATTTCTGGTTCGTCAAGCTTTGATAGTTTTCGTGATGGGTGGGAGATGGCCGTACAGCTGCTGCTTTGTGGGGTGCTGCCTCCATGACTTGTTCAATATTGCTAGCAGCATTCTTGTGTAGTTACCGTCAAGCTTTTTCTCCATTCGTTTAGTTAGCGTCCATGTAGTGCATCCATATAGCAGTATCGACACGACTGCTGCTTGGAAGAAACTGCATTTTATTTCATCGGTGAGGTCTGACGTCCATATGACCGACAGCCTATCGATAGCTGATATATATATAACTTCAAGAAAAAAACAAAATTTGGTCACATTAGGATTATAGATATATTTCCATCCTGCTAAGAGCATTCATATGAATCAATAACTTCTTCAGATCCAACATGAAGATAAGGAATAAAATATATATATATATATATATATATATATATATATATATATATATATATATATATATATTCTTGTTAACACCTTTTTGGAATCTTCCTCGGGTGGTCTCAATGATATCTGATTTTCTAATAAAGAAACTCCCATAGGAATATTGATATTTTTTTAACTCATTGTGGGAGATTCCAAGAATGTGTCAATAAAAATATTGAATATGTGGAAACTTTTTAAAATTATATGATAAAGGTGTTTGCTTAAGGATATTAACAACTTTTTAATATTTCTTTTTGTCCATATATTTACTTTGTAATTCACTTTTTTTAATTGATATTTCTTCCTGGTTAATTATACTGCCCCTGTCAAAAAATATGAAATTAGCGCACTTGAAGGTTGTTTGTTTGTTTGTTGTTATTGTTGTTGTTTGCTGGGGTTATTGTTTCCTAACATCATTTATTCCGTACGGATTGAATGAAAACTATACCGTTGATTTTAATAATCTAGTCTACTTTGTATAAGAAATATTTTAGAAAGTCATAAAATCATTTGTGACTTTTCTGCTATTAGTTTTTTTACTACTAAATAAAAAAAACCTCTCTGTGAGTTAATTCTATAATGTTTGCCAGGTGCGGTGTACCATTTTTAAGCAAATATTATAAGGGCATGAAGAGGCAAGTTATTAAAAAAACAGCGGCTGAAAGAAAGACGAGCTAACAAAGTTCAACGACTATTCTTTATTGCTAAGGGCAATAAGACATTCTCGATCTAGATCCTCGGACTGGGTCACCGGTAATGGCCATTCAAGTGATAACAGGGACTGGTCGGAAAATATTACCCACTTGATAAGAATAGAGGTGACTGTTCTTTGAACCCCAGTATATATATATATATATATATATATATATATATATATATATATATCGTGATTAGGTCTCTTTTTATCTCTTTTCGTGGCTGGGGTACGATGAGACGAATATTCCCATGATTTTAGAAGGAGGAACGAAAAGGTAAAGGAGAATCGGAGGAAAGGAAATGCAACACAAAAGAAAAGCCGGGAGAAGGAGACGATTGGAAAGAGAAGAATAGGGGAAGCAAATAAGTAAGAGAGGGAAGAAGAGGAGAAGCACATGTGAGGAAAAGGAATAAGATAAACAGCTGAGGAGGAAAAGGAAAAGGAGAAGCAGATGGCAATGAGAAGGTAGAAAGGGGATGTTGAGAAGTAAGGAGAGAAGGAGCAGATGAGAGGAAAAGGAAGAAGATAAGCATATAGGAGGAGAAAGAAGAGAAGGAGAAGCAGATAGCAAGGAGAAGAAGAAGCGGGTGGAGCGTAGAAAGAGGAGAAGCAGATGTTGAGGAGAAGGAGGAAAGGCAGGTGGGGTGGAGAAGCAAATGGAGTGGTGAACGAAGAAGAACGGGTGCAGAGGGAAGAAAAGGAAGAAGATTAGCAGATGGAGAGGAAAAAAAAAGGAGGAGAAGCAGATGGGAAGGAGAAGGAGTAGGATATGTTGAGGAGAAGGAAGAAGAGAACGAGCATATGAGAGTAAAAGGAAGTAAAGGAGATGAGGAGGAGAAGGAAGACGATAAGCAAATGGGAAGGAGAAAGAAATGGAAGAGAAGCAAATAGCAAGGAAAAGGAGGAGAAAAGAAGGAGAAGCAGATATTGAAATGAAAGAAGAGGAGAAACAAATGTGAGGAAAAAAAGAAGATAACCTGATAGGGAGGAGAAAGAAGAAAAGAAACAGATGGCAAGAAGAAGAAGAAGAAGAAGAAGAAGAAGAAGAAGAAGAAGAAGAAGAAGAAGAAGAAGAAGAAGATATTCATGATAGGAAGAAGAACAGATGAAAAATAACTTGATATCTGTTGTAATTTTTTTCCAATTTCTGAAACAAAAAAGAAAGCGGATAAAGCAACGGATTTTCTAGCGGTAAGTAAAGTTGGCGACCTTTGTCGATGGTGTCCCGAAGGCTCCCTTTTCAATAGCTATCACACAGAGGTGTTGGGGAGTGCGCTACTCCAATCCATGGACCACTCCACTTTACCCTTAATCCTTACAATTCTGAGTGTTAAGCAAGGCGGCATCAAGTACCATTTTTGAGTCTTTGGTATGACTCGACCTGGGATTGAACTCCGAACTTCCGGACCATAGGCGAACACTCTACTCATTGGGCTCGGCGCTAAAAAAAGATTTATTTTTGTGCGTTTTCTTTACCGTCTAACGATTAGTGATCGTCGACATACGTGGGGCATTCAATAAGTTTCCAGACTTTTTTTGTACAGGCATTTAAAAAATATATAAAAGTATAGAACACTTTTTTAGTTTTTACTATGTTATGCATACACATATACGAGGTGCATACGAAAAGTTTCCAGGCGTTTTTCGTATGGGCATTTAGAATTGTCGTAGACTCTTGAAAATTCAGTATCTTATTGCTATACATCTTATGAGATGACTGACCAATTTTTACTATTTCAGGTTCAAATGAACAGCTACAGCAGCAATTGGAATACACCCTACTAAAGCCTGATTGTCACAGCTGGTGAGTTTCAAAAATACAATCTGACACTCGAGAAGAACGATATGCAATAAAATTCTGTTTAAAACTTGGAAAAAATGCCACAGAAACGTATGAAATGCTTTAGACTGCCTTTCAACCATCTTCCATAAATCGAGCATCATTTTTTGAATGGCATAAGAGATTCAAGGATGAGAGGTGTGGAAGGAGTAAGGAAGTCAATAGACCACAGTTGATTGGCCAAAGGGTTCGGGTTAAGGTTACTATGTTGAGGTTTTAAGGGGGTTCAGGAAGAGATTCTGTCAGAAGAGGCCAGCACTCTTCAAATCGGCTCAGTGGCATTTCCAGCAGGACAATGTACCAGTCCACAACTCCATCCTTGTCACAGACTATTTGAGCAAGATGGGCATCAATACAGTTCCTCAGCCTCCCTATAGCTCAGACCTTGCTCCCTGTGACTTTTGGTTATTCCCTAAGCTCAGAGGCTGTCGTTATGAGACAATTGAGGAGATGAAAGAGGCTGTGACGAAGGTTATTGACACGCTCACACAAGAGGACTTCCATGGGGCCTTCCAGAAGTTGTTGGAACGGTGCAACAAGTGCATTGCAGCCGGAGGAGATTACTTCGAAGGGGAATAGAGTTTCATGTGTGTACTATCAATAAAAGTGCCCATACGAAAAAAGTCTGGAAAACTTATTTAATGATCCTCGTATCAATTGTCGGTTACTAAGCAAAAATTGTTGTCGAAAAAAAGTAAATAACAGGGGGAAAAAAGAGAGAACATATACGTAAGAACGGGTGTAGCACGCGTGGTGCCAAGACGATTTATATGATGTGGCCTTTTTTTTTTTTTTTTTCGTCCAACAGTGTAACGTTACAATGTTCTTCGATCCGTGAGTAATCCGTTGTAACCGTTGCAAAAAGATGATCGTTGATGCTTTTTCGTTTTCGCTTAATGGAGTGGAATGACTTCGGCCGTATCATTCAAGTCTGGTCCTCGCCTGTCTTTTCAATGACAAAGGTGATGAAGTTAACGAAGCCGTTTGGTTCTTGTCTTATACAAAATTAAGGTTCACGATTCCTTTCGAAGGGAAACGTCTCCTGCTCGTCAAGACAACTGATACGAACGCAAGGGATTTTAGTTAACTGCTGTCTTTATTGTTCTGCGTTATAGGTAGTCGAATACATTTGACAGAAGGGAGATAAATGTAGAGAGAGTGACTGAGTGAGTGAGTGAGAGTTAGAGAGAAACTGAGGGGAGTAGATGCGTGACTGAATGACCGACAGTTAGAGAGTGAGTGGGAGAGAGAGAGAGAGAGAGAAAGAGAGAGAGAGAGAGAGTGAGTGAACAGTTTGGGTTTTTTTATGCTCGTCTCGGAACTAAACGACTAATATTTCATCCATTCGACTCGGGGGTTTATCTCTCTCTGAATTCATCAAGATTAAGTCAACTGGCGCCCTTAAAATTAATTATTACTTAACCCCTACCTTCCCTCTCTCCCTTTCTCTCTCCCTTTCTGTCTGTCTGTCTGTCTGTCTGTCTGTCTCTCTCTCTCTCTCTCTCTCTCTCTCTGTGCCAATTTCACCATTAACAACCCTATTTCAAGTGACACCGACCATCATCTCGCCTTGCAATCAAAGATGATTTTTTTTTCTTTAGATCTTAAACATTGTTCTATCAAATTGTGATTTAGGGTATCATTTTTCTCGGATCAGCACTTAAAACCCTTCAACCTAAATTAACAATACCGTTCACAAAAAATCTATTAAGTTCCCTTCAGGGACAGGTCGCCAGTTTATCAGGAAATCCTCTAAATTTTGACCAGCACTGAGATTCCTTATTTATGAGTTAGTCGGCTGAGTCAGTCATTGATTTATTTATCTATTTTTTCATTTAATTTCTAACCTAGTGGACTGGTTTTTTTATACTATTTTGTGAGAATTGAATGATTTTTTATCTTTTCATTTCCAATCAAAATAATCTTTCTTTCTAATCAGAGGGTTTCAAAGTAAACCTGATTATAGACAATCTTAAATTACATAATATTCTATCCAACTCGACACTATGTAAGAGGGGCGTGGAAAGCAAAGTTAATTCATTTTTATCACCTAAAGTTTTAATTCCTGCATAGAAAATATGAAAATATCGAAATAGTTTCTCAGATCTCTATGGGTTCACAAGCTTTTCGATATAACAAGTAGATGAACACACACACACACACACACACACACACATATATATATATATATATATATATATATATATATATATATATATATTTGTTTATTTTTATATATATATATATATATATATATATATATATTCATATATATACACGTATTGATTGTTTATGTGTGTATTTATGTGCGCGTCAGAGAGAGAGAGAGAGAGTAAGAGAAAGAAAGAGTGAATGAGAGAAAGAGAGAGAATGAGAAAGTGAGAAAAAGAGAATATTTTCTATATTTCGCAACATAAAAACAAAAACAGGTAAATACTATATATATATATATATATATATATATATATATATATATATAATTTTCTTGAATTTTTTCATAGGTTTCTGTATTTCGGACTAAATATTTTAAATCTCATCTTCTAAAGAGTAAAAATATAACTGCTTCATAGAAAATACTTTCAAACCACATTTTTACAGAAATATTGTGCCGGCAGGGATAGAATTTATTCATCTTTATTAATTAATTGACAAGTTGAAATATACTAACCTAAAAAAACGTTTGCTTTCTTAAAAGAAAACTGAAAATCTAATCCTATAAAGAAAAGACATACAGAATGACACCAAAAATCTGTTAATTTTAAATTACTGTTTTATATTTCAACGATTGATTTAAAATAATTTGGGGAAAATTGTTTTTGTATCAATACGAATATTGCAAGAAATTTAGTGTTCCCGGTACTTAAAACATTACAAGCGAATAGTAGGCGGAGTTTGCAAATATGGCATAGCAACCATTGTTGGTTATCTAATGCCAACTCATTTTATTCATATATATCAAATATATTTCTAAACACATTTTAAAGATAACATTTTTAAACGTGCCTGAGCTCATTTTTTTGCACAAAGTTAAATAGTTTCAAATATTGCTATGTATTGCAAACAATTCAACTAATTGTCCAGTCGGCCGGGACTGTAGAATACGATAACTGCTTTTCTGATGAGGGGTGAAACTCGGCACCTGGATATGACACTAAACAATCTGATGGTGAGGTTCCAGTGATGCTGGAGCTTTGTGGAATGCGGAGTAGCCCTTCATTGCCATTGTTCCCTGGTTCACTCTAGCCTGGAATGGTAGCACCTTACAGAGTCCTCTCTATGGGTCAAATAGAACTAAACTATGTACTTATGTTAAAGTGAATTGCTTGAAATAGAACTGTTTTGACATTTAAACTGCGTATTTATGCTAAACTGAATTGCTTAAAATGGAACTGTTTTGTATGCTAAACTGAATTGTTTGAAATAGAACTGCTTTGACATTTAAATGTGTGTAAACAAAAATTATACTTATACTAAAACGAATTGTTTGAATTAGAATTGTTTGGCTCAACTGAATAGCTTGAAATAGAAATTCTTTTGACAATTAATCGGTGTACTTATGCTAAAATGAATTGTTTAAAATAGAACTGTTTATTCGTATAAAAATGGATTTGGAATTAAATAAAAGTTGATATGCCATAGGACCCAAATAAACAAATAAACATCAGATTGAACATCTGTCATTTGTTTACTCATAGTTAGATGAATAAACAGTTCTATTTCTAACAATTCAGATTAGCATTTAAACCGAGTCAAATGTTTCAAATATTGCTATTTATTACGATCAATTCAATTCAACATTAGTCAATTGTTTACACACAGTTAAATGATCAAACAGTTCTATTTCTAACAATTCGATTAAGCATCGTCATTTGTTTGCACTCAGTTTAAGCAGAGATGAACTCATAAGAGATGTACTCTTATGGATCCCCACACATGGCCGCGCAAAAGCAGGACGACCAGCACGAACGTACATTCAGCAGCTATGTGAGGATACAGGTTGTTATCCTGAAGACCTACCTAGGGCGATGAACGATAGGGAGGAGTGGCGAGAGAGGGTCAGGGATATCCGTGCTGCCAGCACGATATGATGATGATGATGAAGAGTCATACAGTTCTATTTGACTCATAGGTAGGACCCTCTCAGATGTTCCCAATCCGGGCCACAGTGGACCTGGGACCAATGCCTATGAAGGGGTACTCCACGTTCACCAAAGCTCTAAGACTGGAGCCTTACCATCAGATTGTTAAGTGTCATAAACAGAACATTCGTTGGGGAGATGGATCTTAGCCTTCAGCAAGAGACGCAGTCGGTGTATTCTACAGCCCGAGCTGACTGGGCCATTTGTTTTTTGTTTGTTTTTATATCCAGTAGCCGGAAGAAAGACAAGATGACAAAGTCTAACACCTCGTCTGGTTGGCTGAGTATAAGATCGAACAAACCAGATTATAAAAGAACAGCGTCGTCGGCTGGGGCTGTAAAATACGCTGACAATATCTCTGCAGAGGGTATGACTTCACCCTGCCACAACAAATGTCTTGGATATGACACTAAATTCCATCCGATGGTAAGGATCGAGTCTTGGAGCTTAAGGGAATGTTTAGTCCCCCAACGAGTGCCCTGGATATGATACTAAACAATATGATGGTGAGGTTCCACAAATAATGGATCTTTGGGGTATGCGGAGGACTCCTTTATTGCTTTCGCTCCCAGGTCCACTCTGGCCCAGAGTGGTTGCACCTGATAAGGTGCTATCTATGGGTCAAATAGAAATAAACTTTGTAATTACCCTAAACTGAATTGCTTGAAAGTAAATGTTTTGACATTTAACTGTGTGTAAACAAAGAACTGTACTTATGTTAAACAGAATTGTTTGAAATAGAGCTGTTTTGAAATTTAACTGTGTGCAAACAAAAAGCCATTCTTATACTAAACTGAATTGTTTGAAACATTTAATTTAGCGTTAAATGACCCGAAAAGGGTTGATACGCCGTAAAACAAAACAACCAACTAACCAACCAACCAATCATTTATGCAAATAGCACTATTAGTGTTGGATAGCCAATACAGAAATATGACAAATATCAAATAGAATTATTAGACTTTGATAGCAATACTTGAAACTATTTAATTGTGTGCAATAAATGATTTCTGGCTCGTTTAAAAATAATGATTCCTACTATTTGTTTACAAATTTGTATACTTTATATATATATATATATATATATGGTTAGATTTGCCATTAAATAACCTTCAAGGGTTGATATCCTATAAAACACAACCATCAAACGAATAATCTGAAAAACAGCAGCTGACTAGGAATTGCTGATTTTACCAGACTCGATCGGCCGTTTAAGCTGTGGAGGCGATGAGAGAAACTCTGCTGCCGATAAAAGGTCTTGATTCGCTTTCTTTTTGGGAGGTCTGAGCCACATGGAGACCAAAGGTAGCGTGGATGAGGAGTAATTGAACCATTTAAAGTTATGAGAAGAGCTGGTTCCGAATAAACCGAAGACTCTACTTGGAACATCGTGTTTGTTATTCATTTCTACAGTCTTCACGGGTAAGAAAAAAACAGACGTCCCAACACTCGAACTGGGTTTTATTTCCCCATCCTGCATCAAACAATCAGTCATCACCAGCAGAGCAATCATCGGTGACACTCGTTGCGGTAGTCTTACCCCTCTGCAGAGATGCAGCAGTGTATTCTGCTGGGCCAATGCTCAAATGTGTAATTATACTACAATAAAATTACAGACCTTGTGGCAGATTATCGATCATTTCGAAATCGGATGAACCTTTTTAATCCTCCAACTATAGGTTAAATAGTATCGCTGCTGTTCTTCAACAAGAATGGCTTTGGCATTAAATAACCCACAAAGATTGATATGCCATTAAAAAACGTAGAAGATGCTCAAATATGCTACGTTATACATATTTACCAACCCCTCCCCTCGGGCAGGATATGACACAAGGTCAATTTTTAAGCGGAGTTTAACAGGTTGGAATTCAGAGTTTTCCTTCTCCTCGATAAGTTGCCTCACCAAGGCTGAAGAACACAGTCTGCTCTACTATTTACCCATAGCTGGAGGGAGAATAATTGGATTCATACCTTTCCCAAGGGTATTAGTGTTATGTGAAATGCAATCAGTTTCGTCCAGGATTTGAACTCGTGTCACCGTGTCCATTTCCTACGACGATAACCATTACACCACCGGCACCTCCTCAAATATGCTACGTTATATATATATATATATATATATATATATATATATATATATATATATATATATATATATATATATATATATATATATATATATATATATATATATATATATATATATATATATATATATATATATATATATATATATATATATATATATATATATATATATATATATATATATATATATATATATATATATATATATATATATATATATATATATATATATATATATATATATATAATATATATATATATATATATATATATATATATATATATATATATATATATATATATATATATATATATATATATATATATATATATATATATATATGTGTGTGTGTGTGTGTGTGTGTGTAACCAAGCAAAAATATATTATTGCAGAATTTCTATTTGGTCAATATACGTAAAATGCTCAAACATTTGGTTTGGTTTGGTTTGGTTTTATGGCATATCAACCATTGTAGGTTATTTAATGCCAAATCCATTTTTATACATGTAAATAGTTCTATTTCAAACAATTCAGTTTAATATAAGTACAAAGTTTAGAAAAACAGTTCTATTTTAAACAATCCAGTTTAGCATACCACCCAACACGTAAACTATCCAAGTTAGACGAACCAAACATGCGGGACACTGCCGGAGAAGTAAGGACGAATTCATCAGCGACATACTCCTGTGGACCTCTTCACATGAATAAGCATAAGCAGTATGATCAGCTAGAAACTTTATTCAACAGTTCTGTGCCGATACAGGATGAAGCCTGGAAGACCTACCAGGAGTGATGGACGATAGAGACGGATGGGGTGAGAGGGTCAGGGAGATCCGTGCTGGCAGCGTGACATGATGATGATGTTGACACAGTTTATTTCTCTTTGACCCATAGATAGGACCCTTATCTGATACTACCACTTCGGGCCAGAGTGGACCAGGAAGCGGTTGCAATAAAGAGGTATTCCGCAGTCTCCAAAGCTCCACCATTTGGTTGTTTACTGTCATATCAGGACACTCGTTGCGGTGGTCTTATCCCTCCACAGAAATGCAGTGAGTGCATTCCGCTGCCCAAACCGAGTGAAACAGTGCTCAAACGTGTTACGTTATATATATATATATATATATAAACGTAACCTAGGAAAAAAAAGCATATTATTGCGCAATTTTTATTTGGTCAATATACGTTAAATTCTCAGACGTGTCCATTTGTATTTGCATTTGTGTGACTGCTTCTTAAGAGATTTTTGTTTGGTTTTTGGTTTTTATTTGTTTGTTTATTTTGCATTCGTTCCAATCGAATTCTGTAGCGTAATTGAAACAGCTTAGAGAAAATTGAAATGGAAAAAAAAGAGAAGCTAATTTTTAGAAAAAAAGAGAAATAAGATAAGAAAAAGAAAAGAATGTTTGTTGTAGACAGAGAGTCTGCGAGCGACCAGTTGAAAAAGTCAGACCAAAGCACTCCTTGTAGGTCAGCCAGTCACAGGTGAATGACAACTGTAATTAAAATAACTAGAAAAAAACAATGGTATTCCCAAATCTGCCTAAGTGTAGAAAAATTGGTAACGGAGATGTTCCTCCCCCATCCACACCAAGTAAGAGGGTGACTTGAGTTTGAACGGAAGTAAGAGGGTGACTCGAGTTTGAACGGAAGAATTCGAACGGCCTGGGAGGAAAGGAAGTTGAGTCCAAAGAGAAGCCACGCCAGTTGGAGTCCAGAGGCGCAGAAAATAGTGAGAACAAAGTGCTATTTCAATAGAAAAGATTAACCTATCTTTCTCTCCCTTATCGGACAACTTACGGTAGCGAGCCAGTTATAGCCCCAAGTGCTCGTAATTGAAAGCCTGAAAACTAATAAAGTGTTTTCGCTGTTTTTTCATGTTAACCTTCACGCCCTCCGACATATGCCTGACCGACCTCGTGACACACTGTCTCTGCTCGCCTCCCATGCTTATGCCTACGCTGCAATACAAATAAGTTCTAAACAGATCAATTTGAACCATATATTGAACCCTAACAGGTAGTACCATTCCAAGTAAGAGTGGACATGGATAGTAAGATATGGCTATGTTGCATATTGACCTCCGACCCGGCCAAGCTGTCAAAATAAGAAATGTGCCTGTGTAAATAATAGGTGCATCCGGTCGAGGAATATCAGGATATAACCTTGACCGTGGACGGGTTGAATTGAGTGCGATTTGTGACGCTCATAAGAAGAAGGTGATCGTCGAACAATTATATAACCCGGGTGAAGACAGGAAGTCAGTCAGTTGGAGAGAAGATGCTGGAATGAGAACCAATGTCCCAAGAGAGGCTGGGCCCCCAGGCCCCCGGTTGAGCAGCTCAGGAGAACGGGAAAGAAATGCTCCTGTAGCCAGAAGAGTGGGGGTCACTATGTTGCAGTCTTTGTTCGGTCTCAAACTCCCTCTCATACACAACCCTTTCATTAAAGTGAGAGGTATATTTTTTTCTAAAGAACTGTGTCCGCTCGTCTTTATTGCATTGTTATGATTCTGAATGCATATGTGTATGTATAATTGTTCATGGCTATACAACAGCAATACAAAATAGGTATAGACCAAAACAAACATCAAACAACGGCCTTCTTTTGGTGTTCCATGTCGAACACGGTTGCCCATACAGAAGTTCGAACTGAACCCTTTATTCAATCTGCGGGGGTTGATTGTTCTAATTCCGTTAACCAAGACCGAGTAAAAGTGTTAAACTATATATATATATACATATATATATATAATTCTTGTTATTTACCTGTTGTCAGGATTAAAACACCTCAAGAAGTGTGAAGGACGCATCGACAGAAACGTTGTGAGTATAGCAATGAAGATGACGTCAATCGTCTGAATATTCTAAATGATAAAAAATATAATCAACTAATTATAAAAAAGGCAACTTTATGTAAATATTTGTTGTTAAAACAGATGTTAATTCTTTTATTTTTAGCTAGTGGTGTATCAATATATATATATATATATATATATATATATATATATATATAGTTGCTTTTTATCATTTGTAGATTATATTTTTTATTCAATTAAGAGACGATGAATGATGTTGAAATTATTCCCGGTGAATTTTATGGCTGTTTTTTTTTTTTGTTGTTTAGTTGTTTTTAGTTTTTTATTGATTTTTTTTAATTTTTTTTTTTTTTTTTTGCTTTTGATACATTCTTTCTTTCTTTCTTTCTTTCTTTTTTTTTGTTTTTGGTGTTTTTTGGGCGCTTTGATATTTTATTTGTTTCTTTTTTTGCTTTTTTGCTTTTGTTTTGTTTTTTTGGGGGGTAGGGGGTTCTTTTTTTGCTTTTTATATTTCTTTGTTTCTTTTTTTATTTTGCTCTTGTTTTATTTTTATTTTGTTTTTTCATTTCTGCTTTTGACTTTTTGTTGTTTGTACGGATTTTTTTTGGGGGGGTGCTTTTTTTTCTTTTTTTTTTTTTTGCTTTTTTGCCTTATTTGAGATAGAAAAACGTTTTCTCGATCACGCAACACTTTTTCAAGTGGTATGTTTTTTATGTTGATTTTTTATTTATTTATATATTTATATTATTTATTTCTTTATTTTTATTTTTATTTTTGCGATTTATTGGTTTCTTAACTATCCAAATAAATATATATAAAAATAGTATTTCGTATTTTAAAGATAACTTTTATTTATTTTTGAGAGCTAAATTAAACATTCGGAATATTTTTTCCATCACTTAACAAATTTTTTTTTAATTCTTTTATAAAAAAAAAACGTTTCCTGTCTTTTAAAAAGAATTTTTGCGTATAATTCTGCACGATATTTATAAATGATTTATTTCTATGACAATGATTGGATTTGGCATTTACTAACATTTAAATCCATGTTTAAAGCAAATATGTTTCTTAATAAAATAGAATATGGTTGAAAAAGAATATGAAGACTAAAAATAAAATCTACTGTTTAGTGTCATTTTCTCAACGAGAAAAAAACCGTCGGTAGGGTTTCGAATACGCTGATTGTATCCCCAGCAGAGAAGTATGAACCCACCCACCACCATTACCACCACCAAAAAAAGGAGCTTTTCCGGGTATGACACTAAGCTATATGGGGGTGTCCTCGTGATGTAATGGTTAAAGCGATGGACTGTGGGATCGTAGTACGTGAGTTCGTACTCCAGTCGCGCTATTACGTTCACTTTCGGGCAAATACCCTTGGGAAAGGTGTGAACCCCCTTATCCTCCCAGCCATGGGTTAAATAGTACCACTACTGTTCTTCTAGGATAATGGCTTTGGCATTAAATAACCTAAAGAGTTGATATACCATTAAACAAAGAAACCAAACCAAACTAAACTATATCTGATGGTGAAGCTTAGGTTCTGAAGATCTGGAGTACTTCTTCATCACCAGTACTCCCAGTTCCACTTTAACCCAAATGTGTTATAATCAAACAGGCGACATCTCCACACTAGACGTAACGAGCCGCCGCAGGCATTGGCCTCCATGTCGATGCACACAAAACTGAATATATGTGTTTTAATCAAATAGGTGACATTTCCAAACAAGACGGAACCTCTCTGAAACTGGTCGACAAATTGCCCTACCTAGGAAGCAGCGTCTCATCAACCGAAAAAGACATCGACACACGTCTAACGAAGGCATGGACAGCTATCGATAGGCTATCGATCATATGGAAATCAGACCTGACCGATAAAATGAAACGCAGTTTCTTCCAGCCAGCGGTCGTGTCGATACTGCTATACGGATGCACAACTTGGACGTTAACAAAACGGCTGGAGAAGAAGCTAGACGGCAATTACACAAGAATGCTGCGAGCAATATTGAACAAGTCCTGGTGGCACCACCCTACAAGGCACCAACTATACGGCCATCTGCCTCCCATCACGAAAACTATCCAAGCTAGACGAACGAGAAATGCAGGACACTGCTGGAGAAACAGGCACGAGCTCATAAGTGATGTACTCCTATGGACCCCCACCATATGGCCGGGCAAAAGCGGGACGGCTAGCTCGAACATACATTTAGCAGCTATGTGAGGATACGGGATGTAGCCCTGAAGACCTGCCAGAGGCGATGAACGATAAGGAGAAGTGGCGAGAGAGGGTCAGGGATATCCGTGCAAGAGGCACGACATGATGATGATGATGATGGTAGTACTTGTTAGGGGGTGGATAACTCTCTTTCTCTCTCTCTCTCTCTCTCTCTCTCTCTCTCTCTCCCCCATATCTTCAATAAGAACACGAGAGGTTACTGGACCTCGAATGTTGAGTTTGACATTTTAATACGTATCTCTACTATGCAACAAGTGGAGGAAAATCTGCAGTATCCCCAGTAATTACTGCCTTCCATAATTGTTGTCTATCGCACCACGGTAAATCACCTGAAGAAGGCCAGAGGTGAAATTTGGCCGAAACGTAGTGAAAGGAGAAACAACACAAAAACTACCAAGATGAGAAAAAAAGACCGCAATAAATAAAAATTAATTCTCAGATTAAGAAGCCTCATCTCAAAATGATTCCAATTAAAGACAATTACAAAAATTCGGTACGGACCCGACTCTGGAAGACCAGATAAGGATTTATAAGACCAAAAATCCATCGTTGATCGCCCTTCGGGGCCCGTGGTGCAGCGGATAGAGGCGTTGAGTCTCTACGGTTCCAGGGGAGCATTGTCAGAAGATAGCGGTTTCAAATCCTACCCAAGCTGGCCAGAGGTTTTCTTGGTCAAAAACGTGGTGCGATAGACAACAACTATGGAAGGCAATAATTACTGGGGATACAGTTACAAAACTCAACATTCATATCCGAGGTCGCGGTAAATCACCTGAAGAAGTCCAGAAGTGAAATTTGACCGAAACGTAGTGAAAGAAGAAACAACACAAAAACTACCAGGATGAGAAAAAAAAGTCCGCAATAAATAAAAATTAATTCTCAGATGTTTTTTTGAAAAAAAAAAAATGGCGGCCATATTTAGTAAATTTACTGTTTTATGTCCATCTTCTAATTTCATGGCTCATTACTTAAATTCCAATTAATTTGGTTTTATAATAGTGTCGTTTATCAATACTCTAGAATATTCCTGATTTTACTTTTGCACCCTATATATATATATAGCTTGCTATTGTTGTGGGTTAGATAAATATGTTGATCCCGCACACGTTTAGGAATAATGTGATTGATAAAAAAACTAGGCAAGAATGTCAAAGACGATTAAGTAAATTTTAAGTGTCAAGCTTTTATTTGGCGAATCATACAAGGAGAAGTTATGGTTGGTGTACGGGTGACCAAAGTATAGTCTGAGTTGCAGAGCGCAACTGGTCTGCTTCCGGAGTTGGGTAGTTGATAATCTGTCGACGTCAACGTGTTGAGATGCAGGAACCGTGCTGCAGCAAATCTGGTGACGTCAGCATGCTTAGGTGCAGGAACTGGTCTTCTGCGGTCTGGAGACGTCAACGGCTGAGATACAGGAACTTTTCTGCTGCAGTTCTGAAGATGCAGAAACTGGTTTGCTGCAGGTCGAGAGATGTCAGCCGGCCGATATGCTTGAACTGCAGCAGCAGGTCAGGTTCAGAGCCTGCAGCTCCATTGCTGCTGCTCTGCATGTCCAGTGGTACTTGTAAGCCTGAAGGGTTGTAAGTTAGAGATGTTCTGAATAAGTCTAAGAACTGATTAATCAGCTCTTAAAAAACTACTGCTAACTTTCGCAATTCAGCAAAGCCTTCAAAACGATTTAGCTCTGAAAAGAGCTATTTGAGACTCCAGTTGTTGATTAGTAGGATTCTGCGTCGGCCGGACCTTGGGTCCGCCGTAAGCAGTGAAAAGGGACGCAGTCGATTCAAACAAGACTATACATTGTCAATTGCAGCGGATAAGGCTTTGGTCGGTGTACAGTGACCATATATATATATATATATATATCCAGCCTTGAAGCTGCCTAGCGGCCAAATGTGCAAGCGTCGTCAACGACTGCCAAGTTTATATAGCAGAATGGAATGGACTCGCTAATTGGGTTTGAAAAGTGTTTATTGTGGGTGAGGGGTTTCTCTTTACTAATCTATAATTATACTAATAAGAGAAGGTTATAAACACGGTCTTTTTTTCTAAGAAATAGAGAATTACTTTCGGGATAATCTGTAGAATGTATTTTTCTCAAAAATAGTCTCTGTGTTGCTGGTAGGAATTCTACTTGTTATCGATTCATAACCGCTGTTTTTGTCGGAATCAGATTTCGCTTCCTTTCACTGACTTCATGGATGACTGGGGGTTTTTTTTCAAACTAAAACTTTTAGGCCGTGAGTAGCCGGGGGCTACCACACAATATTTATAAATAAAAAGTGCTCAATATTGGTGACAGAGTTTATGTAGATCAAAGTTTTAATTGCGGAAACACTGAGTCAACGGTACCTGATAACTGTCAGTTTCATTAGACCAAGGTGATGTAATAGTTCTCAAGGTAGTATATTTTTACCAAGGAGGGATTTGAGAAACAAAGAAAAAAATCGTATTAAAAAAATAGACTAAACCAGACTGATCTGACCGACGCCAGCACCCAATTCAAAATCCTTAGAGTAACGAACATTTTGAGAGACGAAGGAAAAGGAAAAAAATTAAAAAGAATAGGAAAGGAGGTTTTAGAAAAAAGATCCCGCAGACGAGAGAAGAGAACAGTAGCCGAGATGGCAGCATTAGGGGCACACGAACGCAAAGGTATCAGTCTAAGAGGTTTATCATCAAAGACCCTCTGGAATGATAGACAAGTAAGTTTTCAAAAACTACCAAGACTTTGCATTAAAAAATTCATAACCAAACCACATGTTTTGTAACATGTTGCTCATTGAATGCACATAATTATATATATATATATATATATAAGCATTTGGTACACGCAAATTTATATAAACAAACAAATAAGGGAATCATCTGTATTAGGGAGACCAAATTATTTTTTAAAAATAAAAGAATGCTAGGGCCCTTTCGTCCGGTACTATTCATACAATCTCACCGGAGAAACGTTTAAAAACGGGTAATACAAATAATGAAAATTATGAGAAAATGTAACAAAAAAAAAGAAAAAAAGAAGGGAAACGTTGTGTCACACCTAATATGTCTCCCAAAATATGTAAGTTATGACTGTTTCTCTGTCTACATAGAGAGGGAGCGATCTAAAAAATGTAGTTCGCCTCTAAGATGTTCAATGGATTTTACTCCTAGCTCTATGCAGAACAGAAAACCATTCATCTTGGTAATTGGTCCTGCAACTATTTGTAGATAAAAGATCCATTTGAACATCTTAGAGGCGAACTACATTTTTTAGATCGCTCCCTCTCTATGTAGACAGAGAATCAGTCATAACTTACATATTTTGGGAGACATATTAGGTGTGACACAACGTTTCCCTTCTTTTTTTCTTTTTTTTTTTTCCTACATTTTCTCATAATTTTCATTATTTGTATTACCCGTTTTTAAATGTTTCTCCGGTGGGCTTGTATGAATAGTACCGCACAAAAGGCCCTAGCATTCTTTTATTTTTTTTAAAATAATTTGGTATCCCTTATACAGATGATTCCCATATTTGTTTTATATATATATTGTCATCCACAGACAGACTGTTTCGTGGTATAACAACTCTTCAGTGTGGCTAGACACGTAGAACGCTCGAAGCTGGGATCGAAAATCGCTCAACTTTACGTTAGACTTCGTATCTGACCGCTTGGCCAACAAACCTACCACGTCAGCAAGAGAATTATAAGGTATTATTTAGCAACATTCGTTTGTTTACATTTTATACCTTACCGGATACCAGAGTGCTCAATTCGTTCGAAGAGCTTCGCATTATCCGAGTGGCAGCTGTAAAATCCTTCGCCAGAGTGCTCAACCCCCATGGGGGAGCGTACATTTTATACCTTACCGGATACCAGAGTGATATATATATATATATATATATATATATATATAAGACAATTTTGTCGCAACTAGAACCTTGTTTATTATTTTACTGTTTGCTTCTTTGAGTAACACTTCATTCTACTTAAAAATTTCCTTTGCTACCTTCCAAAACGAACTCGGGAAGCACACCCACCAACAACCTCCAACAACAGTGACTCTGTGTCTACGCTAAAAACTCAGACAGACAGACACTTCTAACGATCGGAATTGCATCTGTATTTTCCCTGAAAATCATGGAGAAATGACTGATGAACAAGTCAAAAGATTAATCAGAATATCCAGAAAATGAAAAAAAAAATATGTATATATTTACCCAACCCCTCCATCACGAGCAAAAAGTAACACAAGGTTCATCTGATTTGAAATCAGAGTTTTTTTCTACTCCTGAACAGTTTGATGGTCCAAGGCTAAAGAACCCTGTCTAATCTGAAAATAAACTATCGAGAATGCTACAGTATTCGTGGGGATCTAACAGAAAAGTGTGTTTTAACAACTGGTTTGGTTTGCTGGTTTGTTGGGTTTTATGGCATATCAACCTTTGTAGGTTATTTAACGCCAAATCCATTTTTATGTAAATAATCTGTTCTATTTAAAACAATTCAGCTTAGCATAAGTACACAGTTTGTCAAAAACATTTCCATTTCAAACTATTCAAGCAGTTATATGTAACAATTCGGTTAAGTGTAAATACAGTTTTAATGTCTAAAAACAGTTCTATTTCAAATAATTCAGTTAAACATAAGCACGCAGTTTAAATGTAAGTACGGTTTAATTGTCAAAAACATTTCTATTTCAAGCTATTCAGTTTACTCAAACAATTCATTTTAGTATAAGTATGCTGTTAGTTCTATTTAACCCATAGATAGGGCCCTATCAGGTGCTACCACTCCGGGCCAGAGTTACCTGGGAGCGATGGCAATGAAGGGGTACTTCGCATTACCCAAAGCTCCAGCATTACTGGAACCTCACCATCAGATTGTTTAGTGTCATATCAAGGACACTCGTGGGGGGGTCTTACCCCTCTGCAGAGAAGCAGTCGGTGTATTCTACAGCCCCAGCCGACTGGGCAATTTAACAACTGGTTCCCATACATAGTCGAAGGGCCAACAAAACTGAGAAGTCACAAAGAACAAAGCGGTTATATATAAATGATTGAATATACAGAATTGATGGCTTCATGTACATGTTTTTAAATCTCCCACTGATAGTATATTTTCATATAAATTCAAAACAACAAAAAATATAGATAGACTGAATTTATTATTTCATATATTTTTGTTAGAATTTTATGTTAAAATATAACATGATGGAAACATTGTAAGTGTACTTTTTGTTGTGTTTCTAAGTGGCAACAGAAATCAATAATCTCTCTCTCTCTCTCTCTCTCTCTCTCTCTCTCTCTCTCTCTCTGACCCACTGACTGGAATTTATAGGATTCTATTTATACCAAATGCTGTTTGCATGACTTGTTCGTTTCACTTTGCCTGAAAATATATTTTTATTTAAAAATTCTGTTCTTGTGTCGCTAAGTTCTTTTCAAATATAAACTCTCATGTTTACTGTCACATTTATAAAACGGTTGAATTACATCATATCAATCTGGCCTCCGTCTAACATCATTACTATCAAAATAATATATATATATATATATATATATATATATATATATATATCAACACTCACAATTTTTTCAGCACAAATAGGCAGTATAATAAAACTAGTAAAACTTGAATAGTGAGAAAATTTTTCTAAGTTTCGATATTTAATATTTCTTATCTCATCGCCGGGGAAAGGAGTAGTGTCCTCCCCTACACCATGGTGTAGTAGCTATTGAAAAGGGAGCCTTCGGGTCACACTCGACTATGGTCGCCAACTTATATCCTCTACAAATAAAGTATGGAACACATTTTTATGTTTTGCAATGTCAATCTGTTACGTTAAACACACGCACATACACACACATAGACTCACACACGCACACATACACACACACATATATACATATATATATGCATACACATACGAGTGCAGTTCAAAAAGTTCAAAGCCTCACCAAGACTTTTCATTAGTCGTATACCTTCCATTTTTGCATGGGCCTCACCTAAAAAGAAATTAAGACATACATCTGAGTAAGTTTTTCTAGTTTTATAAGTGTTAATGTGTTGCCACAAAAAAAAAATTGTTCTGCTATATTGTTCTTTCTTGGTGAGGATTTCGAACAACCTTCAGATAAATAGATAGATATAAGAGGTTCATTTTTTTGGAGTTTGTACCATATCATTCTATTAATTTAAACACACCCACACCCACATATGCATATATATATATATATATATATATATACACATTTATATACGTGTACACACATATATATTTGTGTTTGTGTGTGCGTACATATATATACATATATATAAAAGTATAGAACACTTTTTTTAGTTTTTACTTTGTTATGCATACACATATACGAGGTGCATACGATTAGTTTCCAGATTTTTTTTCGTATGGGCATTTAGAATTCACTATGTTATTGCTATACATCTAATGAGATGACTGACCAATTTTTATCATTTCAGCTTTAAATGAACAGCTACAGCAGCAATTGGAATACACCCTACTAAAGCCTGATCGTCACAGCTGGTGAATTTCAAAAATGCAATCTGACACTCTAGAAGAACGATAGGCAATAAAATTCTGTTTTAAACTTGGAAAAAATGCCACAGAGACGTATGAAATGCTTTAGACTGCTTTTCGACCATCTTGCATGAATCGAGCATGAGTTTTTGAGTGGCATAAGAGATTCAAGGAAGGCAGGGAGTCTGTGAGGGATGATAAGAGGTGTGGGAGGAGTAAGGAAGTCAATACATCAGAGTTGATTGGCCAATGGGTTAGGGTTAGGGTTACTATGTTGAGGTTTTTAGGGAGTTCAAGAAGAGATTCCGTCGGAAGAGCCCAGAACTCTTCAAATCGGGTCAGTGGCATTTCCAGCAGGACAATACACCGGTCCACAACTCCATCCTTGCCACAGACTATTTGACCAAGACCTTGCTCCATTAGACTTTTGGTTATTCCCTAAGCTCAGAGGGTGTCGTTATGAGACAAATGAGCAGATGAAAGAGGCTGTGACGAAGGTCATTGACACGCTCACACAAGAGGACTTCCATAGGGCCTTCCAAAAGTTGTTAGAACGGTACAACAAGTGCATTGCAGCCGGAGGAGATTACTTCGAAGGAGACAATAGTTTAATACAAGAGCTCATACGAAAAAAGTCTGGAAACTTATCGTATGCACCTCGTATCTATATATATATATATATATATATATATATAGTAATTTACAAAGCTCTTTGCTTCGATGTGGCACAAGGCCGAATGAATGAGACGCCCAGCGAGACTCGAACTCACTCGTGTAGGTTTACTAGTCTAGCTTGCTTAACCGTTACACCACCAGAGGTGCCCATCTATATATATATATATACTATCGCCCTCATGTATACCTTGGTGTAGTTGATAATGAAAAGGGCGCCTTCGGTTCGCCCTCAGCTATCGTCACCAACTTTACTTTAAATATATATATGCATGCATATATAAATACACGTACACACTCAGATATATATATATATATATATATATATATATATATATATATATATATATATATATATATAAGTTACGAACAATTTTAGCTTTATTCTAAAATACATACACATAAAACTTGTCTGAAGTTATTATGCAAAGCAAATAAATAATTCAAAATTTTTTAACCAATATTTGTCAAATTTAAACTAATTCATTCCCATCTTTAGTAAAATATCTAATTAAATTTTCTGCTATTTTTTAGGATCAGTTTTTTAAGATGTTTGGAATTTACGAAAATGGACTGACTGAAGTTTGTATGCAGATTAAGCTAATATTAGCTTAAGACTTTTGAAATCTAATAAAAACTATCTTTTCTTTTCGTCCATAATATTTGCTGAAACATGAATTAGTGAAAAGATCTAACAGCTGCTAAAAACACAGAAAATAAGAAAGTTATTGAGTGAGGGAATGTCAGCATTAGAAATATCAAAGAAGCTTTGGAGAGATCATCGAACGATAAAGAAGGTTGTTGAAAATATAATTAATTTGAGAACTTGCAGCAAAGGAAAATGCTTTAAAAACTTGCTTCCTCAAGTTGAACGTAAACTAAAGCGAGTTATAGCCAAACAGCTACTTTTGGTCAGTATTCAAATCTTTAAAAAGTCTAAAATTGAAGGAGTCATGAAGGACAAAAGTTGTAGAATACTTTGATAACTGGATTCTATAAAAAATCTCCTCGGTAACCTCCCTTTACTAAAGTAACAGTCTTAAAGTATCAATGTGCCAAGAAATACATGAAAACTGACTTTTCTTAAGTAATTTTTACAGATGAATCTAGAGTGACATTTGATGAACCTGATGGATGGGTCAAAGAATGGATTTTATGTAATCCTGACGTGCCTGTGACTAAAAAGAAGCAACAAGGAGACAATAGCGTGATAATATGGGCTGAAATAATTGACCAAATCTCTATTGGACCATTCAAAGTCGATGAATGCTGAAGTAAAAACAAAAATTAACAAAACCAATGAATAGACTACTGACTCTTATTGAGAATATGAGTCACTATTTCAAAATTCAAAGATTTGTTATGAGTCTATCATTTGTTCTATTATTAGTGTGGATCAATTTGTTCTGAAATAGCAGAGGGATTTCGGTTCATGCCTTTGAGTTTAGTTAGGCTGAGAACCTTTCGGCTCAGCACATGGGTTAGTTAGGTGCAACATTGAAGCAGGTGTTAACGCGGGTGCGCGCGGGCGGATGGAGGTGTCACTCAGATGTCATAATAGTCCGAAACGAACCGAGGTGACAGGGTGCGGGTGACGTCACGCACCGGAAGCGCGCGGAGGTTTGTGTGAGAATTTGAAAAGAGAGTCGGGTACTAGACGCCAAACGAGAAGGGTCGACTTTTATAGCTCACAGACGCGAGGCGAACTTGCACCCTATGGGGGTCGCACGAGATGGGGTCCAAATGAATAAGACAGCATAGAAGATTGTGTCTCTCCTCCTTACGTCGAAACCTTTAACTCAAAGTTTATACAAAGGTTTCGTACCTGAACAAGAAGTCGTTACGTTTTTACGAATTCAGAAATTTTTATGTTCTATCGTAATCAACATTCGATGTCCATTTCATCCATTTCGCACATGGCGATATTCGTGTATATGGCTACACAACAAATTTTCAATGATTTTATTACCTTTTTATTGAAGAAAGGAGTGATTATTTGTTTTTCCCAAATAACTTCAAAACCTTGGAAAAGACATATTGATACAACCTAGATTTTCAACCTAGGTTTGTTTTGACATATCATCATCATCATCATCATGTCATGCTGCTAGCACGGATTTCCATGACTCTCTCTCTCTCTCTCTCTCTCTCTCTCTCTCTCTCTCGCCATTCGTCTCTATCATCCACCTCTTCCGGCAGGTCTTCGAGACTACATCCTTTGTATGTACAGAGCTGTTGTAGATAAGTTCTAGTTAGTAGTCTAACACTGGCACATCCCCCAGCTATGGGTTAAATAGTACCAATACTGTTCTTCTAGGAGAATGGCTTTGGCATTAAATAACCTAAAAAGAGTTGATATGCCATTAAACAAAGAAACCAACCAACCAACTGGCACATTCATGAAAAGGGGCCCATCGGAGAACACCGCTTATGATATCGTTCTTACTTTTCCAACGGGGTCCGTCTTATTTGGATGTCTTTTTTTTAGATGAGAGGTCGGTGGCCGTACAGCTGCTGCTTTGTGGGATGTTGCTTCCAGGGTTTGTTCAATATGATTCGTATTATTCTTGTGCAATTCCTGTTTAGCTTTTTTCTCTATCCGCTTAGTCAGCGTCCATGTGATGCATTCATTTAGAAGAATTGAAACAACAACCGCTGCTTGGAAAAGAAATTGCGTTTTATTTTATCGTATTGATATGACTTCTATATGATCGATAAACTATCGATAGTAGTCTATGCCTTGGCTAGGGTTGATGTCATTTTCAGTTGATGCCTTGGCTAGGGTTGATGTCATTTTCAATTGATGAGATGCTGCTTCCACAGTAGGTGAACTTTTCCACTAATTTCAGTGAGCTACCATTTAGTGATGAGGTGTCTCCTTTACGATTAAAACACATGTATTTCATTTTATCTGCATTGACATGGAAGCCAATGCTGCCTGCTGCTTGCTTCCTGCTCCAGACAATGCAGCAGGGATTCGGCTTAGGTTGATGTATTTGCAAGAAACGGTGCGTCATCTGCATTGTCTGCGTCCGTAATTGTTAGTGCAGGATATCGTCTGCTTCTTGCCTTTTTTAGTGTAAAACCATTTTCTTTCATTAGATCTATCGACATTCAAAGTACGTAGTCTCGGCAGATTATGAACAGATATGGAGCTAATATATCCCCTTGCAAAACACCAGCAACAATGTCAAAGAAAGATTACCATGACTTAGACACCAAATTGATTTAAAACTTGAAGTTTTTTCAAACCAAATTTGAATTATTGAAGTTTATGTTATTTGCTTAATAACTTCAGACAGTGTTTAAATTTACACGTTTGCTCATGCGCACCTAGTGACACACCCACACAACTACTCACTCACACACCCACCCACACACACGCATATATAGGAAGCAAAGTACGCATTACTTACCCACTAACAATCATTCTGATGGGTTCCCCATTCTTTCGGCCTTGTGTCAAATCGAAGCAAAGAGCTTCGTAAATTACTACTAGCAATCAGTCAATAGAAAAGATTATCTTTATTAAATTTAACATATTTTTCTGTAATATTCAACAACTTTAGGAAATCCAGTGATATAATAACAATTCTAATGGGCACTTGAAGCTTGTAAGCTGATATTCACCTTTGAAAATCTGTACCTCTGATAAGCTAAATTCAATTTGTTTCAATCATAAATAAATAAAAAATTCCCGAGGATATTTGGGTAAAGACTATACTCAGCCAGAACGTTCAAACTCAACAGTAGTAACTGATTTAATAAAAGAAAAAGTGATCTCATTGGCATAATGTCCTTTGATTTTTTTATTAGCTTACAAAAACTAACAATTTTTTTTTCTGTTTCAGCTGAACTGATGAATTATTATCACATTTCATTAATGATAAAAAACACATAAATAGCTTAATTATGAAATTATCATTTTTTATAAAGCTGAATAATTTTGCGGTCGCCTTCCTTTGTTTCAAAAACTGGTTACAGTAAATTTAATTTTGGGATGAAAAAAACTCACTACCATTGTACCATAGCCATAATACAGATATGTGAAACGTACATAGAATGTTCATAACATATATACATAAAACATAGGAATCCCGAAACACGAAAAACACTTACGACTTATTAGTTCATGTACGAAACTTTTTATTACCTTTGAGTTAAAGGTTTCGACATAAGGAAGAGAGATGCACAATCTTTCTATGATGACTTTTCCATCTGCACCCCCCAATCTCGTGCAGTGCCCGTAGCGCGCAAATTCGTCTGGCCTCTGCGAGCCCCGAAAGTCGACCCTTCTCGTTCGGTGTCTAGTTCTCAACTCAACTGACTTTTTCAAAATCCCCAAAATCCTCCGTGCGCGCGCTTCCGGTGCATGACGTCATTCACATCCACTGGTCAACCTTTCTATATGGGATTTTTATTTTGACATCTGTGAACGACACATCCTTCCCGCGCGCGCAACACTTGCAGTCAAGTTTGTACTTAACTAACCCATGCACTGAGCCGAAAGGTTCTCAGCCAAACTAAACCCAAAGGCAGGATATATAAAACGAAATCCCTCGGCCATTATATTACACCATTATCCCCCAAATGATAGTGAGTTTGTTTTTTTGTTTTTTTTTGAGAACTTGAGATTTTTTTATCAATTTTAAGTTTACTTTACAGACTCGGGTTCGATTCAAATAGTTTTCGGAGTCTGTGCACTGGACGATTTCTGACGCATTTTATTAAGTTAAAGGATGAACTAATGGGGATAGTGGAAAAGGGATGATACTAAAGCTACAGAGAAAGCCTACCGATAATGTTACTGGTATGAAACGCACCGAGAAAATTGGATTCTTTAGATGAAGAGATATGGTAGAAAAAAACAAGAAGCACCACTCCAAGATAAAATGGTGAGTTCGGAAAAAGAGGAGTTCGACGGAAAGAAGATTCGGAAAAGACTAAAGCCTTGCTCTAAGAAAGTAGCATTTTCAAAGAGAAACGCAAGGGTTAGACCAAGGAATGGTCTATGAATCAGCATACACATTTTCTTGAGGAAGGAAGAGCAAAATGAGGTATTTTTTCCTGTGGATAGTTCTAAGGTATGACATAGAATGTTCGAGAAACAGAGGTCAAAGAAAGTCCACAGGGTTAATAACTGGATAGACATTATGATATTCATAATGACTGGGTTGATACAAAAGAGATAAGTATACCCAAGTTGGCTGAACTATAGAATACACTGAATGCATCTCTGCAGAGGGGTTAGCCCCCCCCCCCAACTCAAATAATCTCCTGGATATAACACTAAGCAATCTGATGATGAGGCTCTAACCTTAGAGCTTTGGGAAATCCGGAGTACTCCTTCATTGAACTGCGTGTTAACAAATGACTTATGCTAAATTGAATTGTTAGAAATAGAGCTGTTTGATCATTTAATTTGTGTATCTACAAAGTGTGTTTACAAATCATATATTTAATATATATGTAAAAACAGGATTTGGCATTAAATAACCAACAATGGCTGATATGACATAAAACAAAATAATAAATACCCTATCCGGTGGTAAAAGCTGCTCGGTAGCGCCAGGAGTGGCAGTACCGCCTTGAGCTACCGAAACTGTGTTATCACCCTGGTTGGCGGCAGATGAAGCTAAGATATCGCACGTGCTTTCACACGTTGTATGATGAAAATATAAATATATGTGTGTGTGTGTGTGTGTGTGTGTGTGTGTGTGTGTGTGTGTGTGTGTGTGTGTGTGTAAAAACAGGATTTGGTATTAAATAACCAACAATGGCTGATATGACATAAAACCAAACCAAGCCATTACCGGTTGATATGCCATAAAACCAAACCAAAACAAAACAGAAATTGATTTGTATTTAAATTTGAAAAATTGTGATATGTTACTCTTTTGTGTGGTTTATGAAGTTGCTTATTGGAAATTATTATAATTCAATGATATAAACTTTTCGAATTCAATAAACTTTGTTTTGAAAGTCAGTCTCAAAGATTATTTGTAAATAAAAACACTTGAAAAATATTCAGTTGATATTTGAAAGATAATGTAACGCATTTATTCTTTAATTACTGTAAATTATGTTTAATTCCATCCACAAGATCATAATGATATCATTGTTTACCTCATAATAATATTCATGATACGCCATGAATACACGTGGTATGTTCAAAGCAAATAGACACAGAAGTTACATTTACCAAGTCGGAAATGAACAATGAATGTAACGTTAATTTTCTTTAAAATAGTCCATTAGATGTCCAACTCAATTGACTTTTACATTGATTGAAGCATCTCAGAAACTATACTTTTAAATAATGTGAGGATGCACTATCGTGCTTTTAAGGTCCTCCATGTCCTCAAAGTTGACACATGAGATGACTTTTCAGTTAAGGAGAGTATGGTGGAAGCTGTCCTTATGCAATCCTACCTTTTGATAAAAACTTTTCATTCTAAATGTCCCGATACTTTTTGAACACATTTCATATATATATGAGGGTTGGTTGGTTGGTTGGTTGGTTTTATGGCATATCAACCTTTGTAGGTTATTTAATGCCAAATCCATTTTTATACAAATAATCAATTCTATTTCAAACAATTCAGCTTAGCATGAGTACACAGTTTAACTGTCAAAAACATTTCTATTTCAATATAGTCAGTTTAATCAAAGAGTTCTAATTCAACCAATTCAGTTTAGTATAAGTATAGTTTTTGTTTACACACAGTTAATTGTCAAAACAGTTCTTTATTAAACAATTCAGTTTAGCGTAAGTACAGTTTCAATGTCAAAAAACAGTTCCATTTCAAACAATTCAGTTTAGTATAAGTACGCAATTTAATTGTCAAAAACGTTTCTATTTCTAGCTATTCAGTTTAGTCGAACAGTTCTAATTCAAACAATTCAGTTTAGCACAAATAGTTCTATTCAACCCATAGATAGGCCCCTATCAGGTGCTACCCTTACGGGCCAGAGTGGACCTGGCAGCAATGGCAATGAAGGGGTGCTCTGCATTCCCCAAACCTCCAGCATCACTGGAACTCCACCATCACATTGTTTAGTGTCATATCTAGGGCATTCGTTGGTTGGGGGGTGTTTTACCTCTCTGCAGTGGTGCAGTCGGTGTATTCTACAGTCTCAGCTGACATGGCAAATATATGATGGTTATTCAAACTATATTATTAATATTATTACGAAATAAATTCAATAAATAAGGTGAATTTCGCCGTCAGGAGTTAGCAAATTTCCCCGACAAGAGTTTGCAAATTTCCCAGTCAGGAGTTAGCAACTGTACTGTATACAGTTGCACCTTTTTTCAAGGAAATCAATAATAATGGCCCTTTTCATATCCTAGAATACTGTCAGCATGACCTTCTTTAATGAGTTCATTGCCCGGTTGTTTGCTTGGTTGTTTGGGTTTATGACATATCAACCTTTGTAGGTGATTTAACCCCAAATTCATTTTTATACAAATAAACAGTTCTATTTCAAACAATTCAGTTTAGCATGAGTACACATTTTACATGTCAAAAACATTTTTACTTCAAGCTATTCAGTTTAGTCAAACAGTGCTAATTCAAACAATTCAATTTAACCTAAGTACAGTCTTAATGTCAAAAGCAGTTCTATTTTAAACAATTCAGTTTTGCGTTAGTACGCAATTTAGTTCTATTTGACCCATAGATAGGACCCAATTAGGTGCTACCACTCCGGGCCTGAGTGGACTTGGGAGCGATGGCAAAGAAGAAGTGACCTGCATTCCCCAAAGCTCCAGAATTACTGGAACCTCACCATCAGATTGTTTTGTGTCATATCCAGGACACTCGTTGTAAGAGTCTTACCTCTCTGCAGAGAAGCAGTCGGTGTATTCTACAGCTCCAGCCGACTGGGCAATCACTGCCCGAAACTGTTTTTTTACCGAAAAGTCAGTAACTGTCCCCTGTACTCAAGTTCATTACAGCAAACCTATGTTTAGACCATTTCTAAAGATGTTCTTACTATGGTTTGAATTTTTCATAGATAGATAGATAGATAGAAGCCGACTGATAGGTACATACAAATGAATATACGAAGTATGTACAGATGTATACAAGCTGATAGATAGATACATACATACATACATACAGATTGACATACATACATACATACATACATACATACTGATTGAGATAGATAGATATGTTATGTTTTGACCTTCGACCCGGCCCAAAAAAATGCTATTCCAAGGTGATGCACCGGAAGGAAGTGACACATTCTAATGGCCAGTAATCGCAAGAGATCGCGTGGGCGGATTAAGGCTTATGATATGGGACAAGGTGAAGGTTCCACTGTGCCAATACAGACTGATGCACTGGAAGAGAGTGACCTCTGAACTGCATGACAGTTATTTCCGCTTGATGACGATTAAACATTCGATTTCAAAGATCTAGTGGGCGATCGTGTGGGCGTTGAATTATTATTTAACTGAGTTGAGTTGGAGTCCAAGAAGCAGTTGCCAGTAGAATTCCAGACAGCTAGAGATCAGATGTGGTAGGGAAAGCCACACCCGACCGAGGGGGCCCTCGGATACCCCGATGGAGTGGACCCCAGCATCAGGAGAACAATAAAAGACACAACGTGACGCTCATAACAGTGGGGTCAAGAAATTACTGTTTATGTTCGGTCTCCAGCTCCCTCTCACATGCAACCCTTGAACAAACCTTTCGAACCCTTGCAATAAAGTGAGAGGTAAAATATTGTTAAAGAAGTCTTCCTGCGTCTTCCTTCCTGCGTCTTTGTTCATGCGTCTGTCGTTATTATTGTGTCGTTGTGCTGTAGATGACTATATAACAGATAGATAGTCAGAAAATGCAGGGGTTGTGTTTGATAGATAGATAGATAGATACATACATACATATATACATATAAAACACAATATATCTACTTAAAAACAGATAAATACGTGCAAGCAGATTGATAGATAGAGAGATAGATAGATAGAGAGACGGAGAGAGATTAATAAACTATATATGTATAGATACCTAGACGTGTACAAACTGATACATACATACATACATACATACATATAAAAACCATATATGTCGGCTTAAAATCAGATAGCTGCTAACAAGCAGATAGATAGATAGATAGATAGAGAGAGAGAGAGAGAGAGAGAGAGAGAGAGAGAGAGATGAATAAACTATATATGTATAGATACCTAGACGTGTACAAACTGATACATACATACATATAAAAACCATATATGTCGGCTTAAAATCAGATAGCTGCTAACAAGCAGATAGATAGATAGATAGATAGAGAAAGAGAGAGAGAGTGAGAGAGAGAGAGAGAGATGAATAAACTATATATGTATAGATACCTAGACGTGTACAAACTGATACATACATACATACATACATACATACATACATACATATAAAAACACAATATATGTCTGCTTAAAACAGATAGCTGCGAACAAGCAGATAGATAGATAGAGAGAGAGAGAGAGAGAGAGAGATGAATAAACTATATATGTATAGATACCTAGACGTGTACAAACTGATACATACATACATACATATAAAAACACAATATATGTCTGCTTAAAACAGATAGCTGGGAACAAACAGATAGATAGATAGATAGATAGATAGATAGATAGATAGATAGATAGAGAAAGAGAGAGAGTGAGAGAGAGAGAGAGATGAATAAACTATATATGTATAGATACCTAGACGTGTACAAACTGATACATACATACATACATACATACATATAAAAACACAATATATGTCTGCTTAAAACAGATAGCTGCGAACAAGCAGATAGATAGATAGATAGAGAGAGAGAGAGAGAGAGAGAGATGAATAAACTATATATGTATAGATACTTAGACGTGTACAAACTGATACATACATACATACATACATACATATAAAAACACAATATATGTCTGCTTAAAACAGATAGCTGCGAACAAGCAGATAGATAGATAGATAGAGAGAGAGAGAGAGAGAGAGAGAGAGAGAGAGAGAGAGAGAGAGATGAATAAACTATATATGTATAGATACCTAGACGTGTACAAACTGATACATACATACATACATATAAAAACACAATATATGTCTGCTTAAAACAGATAGCTGCGAACAAGCAGATAGATAGATAGAGAGAGAGAGAGAGAGTGAGAGAGAGAGAGATGAATAAACTATATATGTATAGATACCTAGACGTGTACAAACTGATACATCATACATACATATAAAAACCATATATGTCTGCTTAAAATCAGATAGCTGCTAACAAGCAGATAGATAGATACTGACAGACAGACAGATACATACAAACATATGAATATATTCCATATACAAACTGATAGATAAATAGATTCTTACATATATACATATGGACATACAGTATACGTCTGCTGATATACAGATAGATGCATACGAGTTGATAGATAGGTAGTTTGGCAAGTGGGTAGAAGGTAGGTTTCCTCTCGAAGACAATTCCTTGGGCTTCTTGTGCATTTGATGGCATGCCAAAAGTCTGCAACTTCAAGATGGCTATATTCCTGGCCGTCTGTCAATTAGTCCTAATCGATATCGATCCTCCTTCATATTCCGTCTCTTAATTGTGGCCAGAAATAGAATCTTACTCGCCCTCACTTTCTTACGTTCTTACTCTTCTCTTTTCTCTTCAATTTCAGTTTCTTTTTAATTCATCACTTATGTATGTCACTTCGTCTATTGATCGATCGATCAATCGATCTCGCAATCAATTCATCAAAATTTACAACCGAATATTAATGCTTACGTTTAATAATATAGATATTCATATTTATTTACCAGAATATATGAATATCTATAAACGTTCTGAGAATTAATTTTTATTTATTGCGGGCTTTTTGTCCTCATCTTGGTAGTTTTTGTGTTGTTTCTTCTTTCACTACGTTTCGGCCAAATTTCACCTCTGGCCTTCTTCAGGTGATTTACCGTGACCTCGGATAGGAGTGCTGAGTCTTGTAACCGTATCCCCAGTAATTACTGCCTTCCATAGTTGTTGTCTATCGCACCAGAGGTGAAATTTGGCCGAAACGTAGTGAAAGAAAAAACAACACAAAAAACTACCAAGATGAGGACAAAAAGTCCGCAATAAATAAAAATTAATTCTCAGATTAAGAAGCCTCATCTCAAAATGATTCCAATTAAAGACAAGTATAAACGTTCTCATTGCATCACTGAAAATATATATACAGTGTCTGGGAGAAATGCCTCCCACATTTTAGATTCTCGCCTGTATGATGCAAAATTTAGGCAAGTTACAATGGTAGCTCCATCTACCTAAGTTTTTTTCTTGTTTTTTTTTAATTTTGTTTTTGTTTGTTTTTTGTTTGTTTTGTTTGTTTGCTTTTTTTCATACGTCTTTATCCGATCATAGCTTGGTTCGGTGCACACCCTGCATTTGCTGGCAAAACGTTTTTCCAGACTGGTGAATCTGTAATTGCTACAAATTGAGCTTTTCTTACTCATTTTATGCTGCGTCAGAATGATCCTGTTCCGGATATAATTTTTAATTTCTAACCGAATCAATTTTCTATCCAGAACAGTATCATTGTTGTATAGTCACAACCACGACCAACTATACAAACACATAATACATATACATCTACATATGCATGCATGCAGAATCATAACGACACAATAACGACGAGCGACACAGTTCTTAGAAAAATATACCTCTCACTTCATATGAATGGGTTGTGTGTGAGAGGGAGTTGGAGAACGAACAGAACTGCAACATATTGACCCCCACTCTTATGGCCATCGGCGTTTCTTTCCCGTTCTCCTGGGCTGCTCAACCGGGGGCCTGAGGGCCCAGCCTCTCTGGTGCTGGTTTTCTCTACCGCATCTTATCTCCAACTCATCTGATCTCCAAAACTCGTCTGATCTCCAAACTCATTGAATTTCCTGTGCACTGAGTTATATAATAGTTCAACGCCCACTCAATCTCTTCCCATGACTGGCCATAGGAATATGCACTTCCGCCGTCTTTGGAATGGCATGTTTGATCCTCATCGAGCGGAAATAACTGTCATGCAGTTCACAGGTCACCCTCTTCCGGTGCATCAGTTTGTGACTGTACCGTGGGATTTTAACCCAGTCCCATATTGTCAGCCAAGCTCGCCTACGCCAATGGAATATGCACTTCCGCCGTCTTTGGAATGGCATGTTTGGCCGGGTCGGAGGTCAATATACAAGATCATTTTGATGTGACAAAAAATGAGCGAGAAAAGCTCTCTTTGTTGCAATTACTGATTCATCAGTCTGGAGAAACGTTTCTGATAGATAGATAGATAGATAGATAGATAGATAGATACTAAGTGATAGACATATACTTACATATGATCATAACTGGTTATTTATGAAAAAATGGTATGGCATTTATTTGATGGCGCTACCATTGCGACTCGCCAAATTTTACTTGAACCACACAGGTGAGAGTTAAGAATATGAGAGGTATGCAGCTACACTCTGTATATGAATGAATTTAACAATTATTTTCGTGAGACTATGGATCTGACCCCAGATCTCAGCAAAAGCAAGCGCTCTGTCGAAGGGGCTTTTAATACACTGACTGAATCTCCTGCAGAACGGTTAACTCCCGTCCCCACAAAGAATTGGGTGTCCAAATTAAGTCACTAAACGGCATCTGATGCTGAGACTCCAGATCTAAACATCTGTCGAATGTAGAGTACTCCTACATGACCATCACTCCCAGGTCCACTCTGACTTGGAATGGTAGTCCTTGTCACAGTTTCATAAATAGTTCAAATAGATCTGTTAGAAAATTATTCACAGTAGATAGACGTACATGATACTATATTAATATAAGATATTTATTAAGAAGTCGTTTGGTTTGGTTTAGTTTGGTTTCATGGCATATCAACCATATAAATAGTTATATGAAGTCAAATCCATTTTTATTCATATAAACAGTCCTATTTCAGACAATTCAATTTAGCATAAGTACACAGTTCAATTGTCAAAAGCAGTTCTATTTCAAGCAATTCAGTTTAGCTATTTAACCCATAGATAGAATCCTATCATCTGCTACCACTCCGGGCCAGGGTGGACTCGGGAGCGATGGCAATGAAGGAGTGCCCCGCATTCCCCAAAGCTCCAGTATTACTGGAGCCTCGCAATCAGAATTTTTAGTGTCATATCAAGGATACTCGTTGGAAGATACTTAACCCTCTGCAGATATGCAGTCGGTGTATTCTACAGACCCAGCCGACCAGGCCAATTAAGAAGTGTTACTTGAATCTATAATTGTTTACTAAGGAGTATTATCTTCAGTTACATGAAACCCTATAACTATGTGCAAAGAAATGATTAAATACTCTTCAGAAACAGTTACAGAAAAATCTTAAATAAACTCCCTAACCTCTTGGTATAAGATAAACCCAGATAGGCTGATATGTCTTTAAAATCAATTACTCAATCAATCGGCACACAGTAAAGGTTCTCTTCGCTCTTCACTATTCTACTGTGTTCAAAAGGAGGGTCAAGGTGAGGTACAACTAGGGATCAATGTCTACATATAAGTTACCAGACCGCGACTGTTATGAATTTTGAAACTGGACAAGTCAAGAGATTTACTGATTTTATCTCGAAAATATTTAGTTGTTGTTGTTGTTGTTGTTATAACATCTGTTCATGTTGTTTACGTTGATAATTTTAACGTTTTACAATAATTTCAAGGTTTTCACATAATGGATTTTGAAACAAAATAAGAGAGGAGATTTTATGACTTTGTCTTGAAAATATTTTTGTTGGTTGGTTAGTTGGTTGGGTGGTTAATTAATTTTTGCTGTAAACCAATTTGAAACATATGGAAAAAATTCTGAAAATTATTTCGTTGCTTTCCTTGAAAAAATTCCTCCTATTTATTGAATGATATATATATATATATATATATATATATATATATATATATATATATATATATATTCAAAAGGTATTTCACATTCTCTGGTATAATAGCATAGCACACTTTCATACACTTTTATCTTTTTATGTTCTTTCTTCGTATATATATATATATCTATATATATATATATATATGTGTGTGTGTGTGTGTGTGTGTGTGTGTGTGTGTGTGTGTGTGTGTGTGTGTGCGTTTATGTATATATATATATATAAGAAAAAATCAAATAAGTAAAAGCGCTCTATACTATTGTAAAAAAGAAGCGCAAACACACACACACACACACACACACACACACACATATATATATATATATACATATACCTTCGAAAGATATTTGAAATTCTCTGCTATAATAGCATAGTACACTTTCATACACTCTTATCGTTTTATGTTTTCTTCTTCGTGTATATATGTATATGTGTGAAGGGATGAATTTGTATATATATATATATATATATATATATATATATATATATAAGAAAAAATCAAATAAGTAAGAGTGCTCTATACTGTTGTAAAAAAGAAGCTCACACACACACACAAACATACATACATATATATATATATATATATATATATATATATATATATATATATAATGAACCAAAATATTATGATTTGTGATGTAGGGCAAGAATAAACCTAAAGTCTTGTAACATTGACAGAGGATGTTTCAGACGAAATTCTATAAGCAGATGAACCGGCTTCAAGTGCTTTATTTTCATGTAGATATAGGCAAGTAGAAAAATTCGAGTTACTTTAATAAAATGTCAATTCTTATTGCCAGAAAAGTTGGTCTGAGCAATTCCAAAACGGCACGACGAGTAGATCAATTTAAGTTCTACTGGGTATTTATTTAAGTGGTCCCATTGTTTTCTTTTATCGCATAAGTAATGATAATAATCATAGAAAGACTAGCAAAGCCTTTTCTTTCTTTCTTTCTTTCTCTCTTTTTTCTTCCTTCCTTTCTTTCTTTCTTTCTTCTTCTTCTTCTTCTTCTTCTTCTCACTGAATTTCGGTTTTGTGTTTGACCGTCTACTTCTCCGCATGGGCTCTGACAGTCTTCTTTTGTCTGCCCCGTCTCTAGTTCCTTATGTTTTTTTTTTAATCCCTTTTATCTCTAACAGCTAAAAACCAAAGGATTTTCACATTTTCATCAAAAGGATATTGTGAGAAAAATGTTCTGTTTTGTTAAATTGAAATGGTTCTGCATTTACTTTTAACACTTACATTATTTTTTTAACTATTCTTAATTTGTAATATACAATCCTATTCGTAAGGCACCTCAGATGGTGTAAAGGTTAGCAAGCTAGACTTGCAAGAGTTTGGTTTCAGTTGGTGACCCTTGTGCCATCTCTAAGCAAAAAATTTGTAAATTACAACTTTTTTATGAGTTCTAAAGTGGAGGAACAGAATACTTTCTTTATTATGCATCGTTTTATAAATTTTTCAAATCTTTTTCCTGTGGATTTGGTTGGATTGGTTTGCTTTCATCTTATGGCGTATCAACCATTGTTGGTTATTTAATGCCAAATCCATTTTTATACATATAAACAGTTCTATTTCAAACAATTCAGTTTAGTAAAAGTATGCTTTTTTACACAAAGTTTGGGAGAGCAAAATAAAATTTGATTTGTTTGCCAAGAACTCTGGCGTCGGTAACGACAAAATAACGTTTAAAAAAGATAGATCTTTTTTGTGGTGATTTTCAGGCTGACATTGCGGAGAAATCTTATTTTTCAAATGGAAATCAAAAAATCAATGACTTTTAGCTAAAATGTTTTGAGCACCCTGGTCTTGTGTCAAACGAAGCTGATGGTTGGTTGGTTTGTTAGATTTTATAGCATATCAACCTTTATAGGTTATTTAACGCCAAATCCATTTTATACAAATAATCAGTTCTATTTCAAACAATAAGCATTCAGGTAATGAATGGCTCAAAGCACAAAAGGGACCAAAAGCACAAAAAGGACAAATCTTATTTTTTAAACGGGCCTCAAAAAATCAATGACTTTTAGCTAAAATGTTTTGAGCACCCTGATCTTGTGCAAAACCAAGCTGAGGGTTGGTTGGTTGGTTGGTTGGTTTGTTAGGTTTTATAGCATATCAACCTTTGTAGGTTATTTAACGCCAAATCCATTTTATACAAATAATCAGTTCTATTTCAAACAGTTCAGTTTAGCATGAGTACTCATTTTGTCAAAAACATTTCTATTTCAAGCAGTTTAGTTTCGTCAAACAATTCTAATTCAAACAGTTCAATTTAGAGTAAGTATAGATTTTCTCCACACATAGTTAAATGCCCAAACAGTTCTATATTAAACAATTCAGTTTAGCATAAGTACAGTTTTAATGTTGAAAACAGTTCTATTTCAAGCTGTTCAGTTTAGCATACGTAAACAGTTTAATTGTCAAAAATATTTCTATTTGAAGCTATTCAGTTTAGTCAAACAGTTCTAATAGAAACAATTCAGTTTAGTATAGGTATGCAGTTTAATTCTATTTAACTCATAGATGTGCAACCATAGATGTGCTACCATATCAGGTGCTACCATTCCAGGCCAGAGTGGACCTGGGAGCAATGACAATGAAGGGGTACACCGCGATCGCCAAAGCTCCAGCATTTCTGGAACCTTACCATCAGATTGTTTAGTGTCATATCCAAAACACTCGTTAGTGGGGGGGGTCTTAGTCCTCAACAGAAAAGCAGTCGGTGCATTCTACAGCCACAGCCGACTGGGCAATTCACGGAGTTAAATGTAAAAACTGTTTTATTTTTTATTCAGTTTAGAATAAGTACGCAGTTTTGTTCTGTTTGACCCATAGATAGGAACCTATCAGGTGTAACCATTCCGGGCCTGAGTGGACCTGGGAGCAATGGCAATGAAGGGATATCCCGCATTCACCAATGCTCCAGCATTACTGGAACTTCACCATCAGATTGTTTAGTGTCATATTTAAGTCACTTAAAGAAGCAGTCGGTGTATTCTGCAGCCCCAGCCCAGACTTGGCCATTTCACCGTGGAAGAAGAGGTTTTGATTTTAGAGAAAATAATTTTATAAATACTTTTGCATCATTACATAATGTTGGCAATGTAGAACAAGACAGGAACCTAATTGATTTTTACTTTGAAATCAGTTTATATTTACGTTGATTATTGTAACATTTTTTGATCATTTAAAGGTTTTGATGCAATTAATTTTGAAGGACAGAACAGTTAATTTACTGATTTTATCTAGAAAATATTCTTTCTTTTTTGTTTTTTCCTTTTTTTTTTTTTGTTGTTGTTTTACTTCGGTTCATAACATTTATGTTATCAGATTTTATTATGGTTTTAAAAGGGTTTTAACATGATTTTAAAAGGGTTTTAAAAGGATTCTAAAAGGGTTTTAATATGCTTTTAAAAGGGTTTTGAAAGGATTTTAAAAGGGTATAAAAAGATTTTAAAAGGGTTTTAAAAGGATTTTAAAAGGGTTTTAAAAGGATTTTAAAAGGGTTTTAATATGCTTTTAAAAGGGTTTTAAAAGGATTTTAAAAGGGTATAAAAAGATTTTTCAAAGGATTTTAAAAGGATTTTAAAGGGGTTTTAAAGCACCCGTGAGCAAACTAAATGACCCGTCTAATCTCACGAGAAAAATAACGTTTATTAAAATTATGTTTGTCGCATAACGCTCTCTCTCTCTCTCTCTCTCTCTCTCTCTCTCTCTCTCTCTCTCTCTCTCTCTCTCTCTCTCTCATTTATTTGAACTTAAGGGCTTCTGTTTATACCAACTGACCAATACGTTTTACTTTACCGGAAAATTTGTATTTAAAAATTCCATTCTTGAGTCGCTAAATTCTTTTCAAATATAAACTCTTATGTCTAGTTTTACGTATCTATAAAACGATTGAATTACATCACATCAATGCAGCACTCGTTTCACATTATTATTATTTCTATCATTATTATTTTATCTATAACTAACTAACACACACACAAGTATATATACCCTCCCTCCCTCCCTCCCGACACACACACACACGCACACACACACACACACATATATATATATATATATATATATATATATATATATATATTAGGTCCTGGAGGCAACACCCCACAAAGCACCAACTATAAGGCCACCTTACTCCCATCTCGAAAACTATCCAAGTTAGACGAGCCAGACATGCAGGACACTGCTGGAGAAGCAGGGACAAGCTCATAAGTGATGTACTCCTATGGACCCCCACATATGGCCGAGCAAAAGCAGGACCACCAGCTAGAACATGCATACAGCAGCTCTGTGAGGATGCGGGATGTAGCCCTGAACCCCTGCCAGAGGTGATAAACGATAGGGAGAAGTGGCGAGAGAGGGGCAGGGATATCGGTGCAGGTGGCACGACACGATGAAGATAGATAGATAGATAGATATGAACAGGCGGAATTAGATAGATAGATAGATAGATAGATAGATAGATAGATAGATAGATATGAACAGGCTGAGTTATATAGATATTTGGTTAAATAATATATATATATATGTATATATATATGTATGTATGTATGATTAGTAAAAGGTCTATTTAGGCAACATCTTTTCATTTAAGCAGGTTTGGTTAAATAAAATGGAATCCTTATTATTTCAAGTTTTTTTTTCCTCCTTTAAGAATCCTTGTGTTTTGTGGGGGTATTTTTGTTACGATCTTGAGATTTGTTAATCCGCTTACCACAAATGGCTCCTTTCAAATTTCAAGATTGTAACAAAAAAAAACACATTAGGACTCTTCAAAGAAAAAAGAAAATACTTCAATACAACAAGGATTCGATTTTATTTAACCAAACTTGTTTAAATGAAAAAATGCCACCTAAGTACTTGCCCAGTCGGCTGGGGCTGTAGAATACACCGACGGCTCATCTTCAGAGGGGACGACCCCCTCAAAGTGTGTCCAGGATATGACACTAAACAATCCGATGGCGAGGTTCCAGTGATGCTGGAGCTTCAGGAAATGCAGAGCACCCCTTCATTGCTATTGCTACCAGGTCCACTCTGGCCCGGAGTGTTAGCATCTGATAGGGCCCTATCTATGGGTTAAATAGAACGAACGGCTTACTTATGATATAGTGAATTGTTTGACTAAACTGAATAGCTTGAAATAGAAATGTTTTGGACAATTAAACCGTACTTACATTTAAACTGCGTGCTTATTCTAAACTGAATTATTTGAAATGGAACTATTTTTTGACATTGAAACTGTACTTAATCTAAACTGATTTGTTTAATATAGAACTGTTTTGACATTAAACTGTGTAAATAAAATCTGTACTTATACTAAACTGAATTTGCTGCATTAGAACTGCTTGACTAAACTAAACAGCTGGAATTCAAGCAACAGCCAATCAAAGCTTGGCTTCTTTGATGAATGCTGAAGCTTTTCTTTAAAATTGGGAGGTCACTTTGCTCTTGTTTTCCCTGCCGCGATGACGTTGTTAATTTTTTCAATCCGGTGTGTGGTTCTTCCTTCTTTTTTTTTTTTTTTTTTTTTTTTTGAGGTTTACAACAAATCTAGGTGAGACTTGAAACGTTTCGAACAACCTTCGTTTTTGCATATATACGTTGTATGATTGCAGAAGGATTTTTTTTTTTATATATTATCAATTTTCGTTTTGTATATCTTATCTTTCGGTTTAGTTAGGCTGAGAAACTTTCGGCTTAGTGCATGGGTTAGTAAGGTGCACACATTGAGTGCAGGTGTTCATGCGCGCGTTGTGAGGATTTGACAATCACAGATGTCATAATAAAAACCCCAGATAGGAAATGAGAGTGGAGATGTGAATGACGTCATGTCTGGAAGCGATGGGCTGAGGATTCTGGAATTTGAAAAAAAACAGTGAGTTGAGATTCGACGCTAGAGGAAAGTAGTCGATTTTCGGAGCTCGCCGAGGCCAGACCACTAGCTTGCGGCGGGGGTGCCGCACGTGGTGGGGTCAGATGGAAAAGTCAGTATAGAAAGAAATTGTGTCTCTCTCTCCTCATGTCGAAAAACCTTAAACTCAAAAAGGTAAATAAAAGTTTCGTACCTGAACCAATTTCGTGTTTTTCGGATTCCTATATGCGTATGAACATTATGAACGTTTTATGCATGTGAATATCTTGGTCATATTTTTTGACGTGGATATGCTACATATATATATATATATATATATAAGTCTCACCCATATTTGTTGCAAACCTCAAACGTTTGTAAGGGTTTCACCTGCAGAGAAACTAAGACAGAAACCTAACTCCTTTTTTCTAGTTTTTCAAGAATTTTTTGTGCATTGCTGCAACAAAAATCTGGTGACAAATGGGAATGACTATTACATCACTTTGATCACATTGATATCATTAAACCAAGACTTCATTTTTAAAAAAAAACAAAAAAAAGAAACGATCTTTTCACCGAATAGAAAAAAATCAACTTCTCCCTATTGCTAAGTCACACGTATTTATCACTGCCTACCACCAGACGGGATGTGACACAAGGTCAGGACACAAGGTCGGCTTATAGTGGGAGTTAAGTGGAAAGGTTGGGCACGAGCAGAGGCTCGAGCCCTGCCGGGCTTATACTGGTCATCGTCTGATTTAGTGCAACGGGAACCAGATGAGCCTGCAGCTGAACATGGACTCAATATATTACATGAGTCTGGCACAGATGCTTGCCTGTATGGCCTTTCGTAATGATTATAGTTAAAATGACATCAACCAAAAATTACCTAAATTTTATTTTTCTTAAATAGCCTGGCCATTCGGAGAGTGAGCTATGTTTCATGTGGCCTGCTTCTCGAAAAATATTGCCCAAGTCTGTTTTAAAGTAAGATTTTTTTAGTAATCATTTTCGGGGCGAGGTTATAGTTTTTTTTATTTTTATTTTTTTTTTTTTCTATCTTTTTTTTTCTGTTTTATGTTGTTTTTTGGGGTGGGGGCTGGATAACACGGAACAGAGTGCAACCAACATTAGAGAATGTGACTATAGATGTCTTAACCCTTTAAAGCCGAACGCTTTAAATCCTACAACATCTCCACGCTATGGAAAAGTACCGGGATAGCGGTACCTTCGGGCTCTAAGGGCTAATTTAGAATATCATATATTGATTGGATTTTTTGGTTAACTTTTTCAAGACAAATGTCTAAAATCCTACAACACCTCCACGCCATAGGAAATTACTGGAATAGCGGTACCTTTGTGTTCTAAATGTAAATTTGAAATATCATATATTCATTGGATTTTTTAGTTAACTCTTGGAACCCGAATGCCTAAAATTCTATCAACAAATTACCGGAAAACAAAAACGGAAGTATGTAAGTTCTGATAACCAGCCATAAACAGAAAAATACGTGAGGCAAAGAGGATGTTCATACTTCCGCATGGGACTTGAAAAGACAATATAAGGTCTGTAATTTTGGATTGAAGGCAGAGATCCGCTGGTCGTTCAAGCAAAGGGGGAGAGATCTGCTAGTCTCTCAAGCGACAGGTGAGACGTACGGGTCACTCAAGCAAACATGTGTGTGTTCTCTGGCCGTCGCACTTCTTCACAAAAAGGGTCCCTGCCACAGAAGAAAGATATGTGCGAACTCTCTCTGACTGTATTCCTACTACACACAATCGTCGCCGTCGCAGAATAAAAATATAAATTATATTTTTATATATCTACGAGTTTTTCGTTGTTTGTCCAGCGATGCAATATGCGATAATTGCGCAAAAGCAACAATTCTAGGACTCGAGGATTGCACATAAACAAATAAATAAATAGGAAACAAAAACTATTTGCAGCAGCCAAGAGCAGTAATGGCTACCTAAAAGTAAACTGTAAAACAACAAAAGCAAGTTATAAATTGAATTACCATAACCAGAAAATCCAGCAAACACTGCGAGCGACATGTGGAACCACTGGACAGTTGTTTCGACCTTATTAGGTCTCATCAGCAGTGTATATCATGATCTACCCTGCCGTAGATCGGTTTTATAGGGCCCTATTTATGAGTTAAATAGAATTAAACTGCATACCTATACTAAACTGAATTGTTTCTATTAGAACTGTTTGACTAAACTGAATAGCTTCAAATAGAAATGTTTTGACAATTAAACTGTGTACGTATGCTAAACTGAACTGCTTGAAATAGAACTGTTTTTAACATTAAAACTGTACTTATGCTAAACTGAATTGTTTAATATAGAACTGTTTGGACATTTAACTATGTGTGGAGAAAATCTATACTTACTCTAAATTGAATTGTTTGAACTAGAATTGTTTGACGAAACTATATAGCTTGAAATAGAATTGTTTTTGACAAAATGAGTACTCATGCTAAACTGAATTGTTTGAAATAGAACTGATTATTTGTATAAAATGGATTTGGCGTTAAATAACCTACATGCTATAAAATCCAACCAACCAACCCTCAGCTTGGTTTGGCAAAAGACCAGGGTGCTCAAAACATTTTAGCTAAAAGTCATTGATTTTTTGAGGCCCATTTAAAAAAATAAGATTTGTCCCTTTTGTGCTTTTGGTCCCTTGGTGCTTTGAGCCATTGATTACCTGAATGTTTAGCCTGCCCTTGTCAACTCATCTTGTGATACCCAGCAAGTCAAGTTTACGAGCTGATATTTCTCCGCAATGCCAGCCTGAAAATCACCACAAAAAAAGATTTATCTTTTTTAAACGTTATTTTGTCGTTACCGACGCCAGAGTTCGTGGCAAACAAATCAAATTTTATTTTGCTCTCCCAATAGACAAAGATGAAGCCAAGCAAACAAAAGAGGGAATTAAATTTATTGACGGTGCGTTCTTCTCTAACAGCGAAATAAATGAATGCTTCGGTTAAGTCAAAAATCGAATGCAGACATTTTTTTGATTACAAATAGCAAACGGCATAAATTACTAGAGTGAGTCAAAAGTTTTGCAATATTTTGGTCGTAGGTGAGACAAAATTCAGCTGCCGATGTTTTTACCGTGGTCATGAAAGTGAAGAACCACACTGGATTATGAGATATCATACTCGCCTGATACTCTCCAAATGCTAATTCATAGATTTACCTCTATGGCTTGACGTACGGTTTCGGAATCAACAATTTTAAGCCTGCCTAACCTTGCCTGACCATTTAGGTTATTGCAACTTAAGCGATTTTACTACAACTGCCTTGTTACCGTACTGAAATCAACTTAACCTTTCACACAACAAATAGTTTTTGTTGTTTCCGTGAAATTATGGCCCAGATCTTACTTGTAAAGCATAAATTTCCGAACTAGACTACACTGGCTTTTCAGATCATAAACTGAGTTACGTAAAACACAATGTATCAGCAAACCAAATTACTACGATACAACGAACCAAAGTGGATACATTTCCATGGCTCCATCTACTTTGGTCACATGATATACACTCCATAAGCAAGCACATACCGAAATATTGCAAAAAAAAAAAAACGATTCACCGAGAACTTGTTTATATCTTTTCTCGACTTTAAAGAAGGGAAAAAAATACGAAAGTAACGGCTCTACCACTGAGGGGGTAGGATACCAACTTCTTATTATTTCATCTTTTAGAATCCGAATATACTGCTATTCTGGTACTTTCCCATAGTGTGGAGGTGTTGGGGGATTTTAGGCATTCGGCTTCAAAGAGTTAACTAAAAAATCCAATGAATATATGATATTTTAAATTAACATTTATTATTTATCATTATAATTGTTTATTCCTTTGAATGGGTGCGTATAACTGTGTGTGAAATATAGGGAACTACTACTCCATGGATAAGAGTACTAATAAAGGGACACCTAACTTAAACAGATTAGCGAAAATGTCAGGGGTTCAGTCCCAGTTCGAGTCATTCCAAAAACTCAAAAAATGATACATGATGCCACCTTGCTTAACACCCGGCATTATAAGGTAAGGATCAAGGGTAAAGTAGAGCAACCCAGGGAAAGGAGTGGTGCCCTTCCGTACACTTCGGTGTTGTAGCTATTGAAAAGGAAACCTTCGGGTTACCCTCGACTAAGGTCGCCAACTTTTCTTTTATTTACTCCTTTGAGAGTTTTTCACTCCAGCTTTAGCCGATGGTTTCTCGTTGGAGTTTGAGTGACAACTAGTCTTCTCGAGTTCCCAGGACTCATCTCGGTATTCTGGCCGATCTTAATAATGCTATAGTTTAGATGGTCACTACTCGTCCTCCAGCCCGTGTTCCAACCCTTTGGGGACTGTACCAAGAACGTTAATCAAAATTGGTATTACCGTCACTTTCATGTTCCACTGTTTTTTCAATTCTCTAGCAAGGTCCAGGTACTTATCTTTCTTTTCGCTTTCTTTCAGTTTTACTCTATGGTCCACCGGGACAGCAAGGTCCACAATTCGGCAAGTTTTCTTTTTTTTTCTTTTTTTTTTTTTCTTGACTGTCGCTATGTCTAGTCGTCTGGTCGAGATTAGATGAGCTGCTGATATCTCAAAATTCCAGAGGAGTTTATGCATCTCATTCTCCAGGACAGATTCTGGTTTGTTCATATACTATTTATTCATATGGTAAAATTGAAATTTCTTGCATAGTTACCAATGGATAATCTTGCCCACCCAGTCGTGTCTAGTCTTATATACTTTTTTTGCTAATTTGCTGCATTCGCTTATTATGTGATTGATTTGATATAATTTATCTTTATGGCGTTGTTTTGTACTGCAATTAGAAAGATTCAGTTTCTCTCTAAAGGTTTCCATTTTTTAGCAACGTCCAAGCTTTCTTGTGTAAGATGTCGATTATTATTATTATTATTATTATTATCTTTCTTGATTTTTTTAAAGATCGGATGCAGACTCTTAGAATTTTCAATTACCGATTCTGAGCGTGAAACAGTAAGGTTGTTATTCGAATCAAATATCAAAGCGATATACAATCATTTTTTTTTTAAGATTCGATTAATTTTTCCAAGGTCTCTAATGACTAATTCGTTCTTTTTATTCTGTCGTCTTTTGCGCATTAATCTCCTTCAGCCTAAAATTGTGGGACCAGTAAAACAACCCACACACAGTTTCAAATTACGCAAAGAAAAAAAGTGCCAGCCAATCCCCCTTTTCCCCCTTTTGCATAAAGTTACACGAGGCCATGAACCTATTCACCGTGTATAAATTCCAATACCAATCGACAACGTCACTTTTCTCATTACCTTGAAGGTTGGTTGGTTGGTTTTAAAGAATGAAAACCATGGCTTATTTGATACTTCTTTATTTTATTTGTGTTTTGTTGTGTGTGTGGGGGGTGTATGTTTGCTTTTTCTTTTTTTTTTTGGTGAGGTGTTCGTTTGTTTCTTGTTTTTTTGGGTTTTTTTTGATGGAGAAGGTTCTTGTTTTCTTTTTTTCAAGTTTTTTGCAAGAAGTCATAGGTTTCAAGTAACCAATTATAATAATAGTCCTTTATCATCATCAAGTATCTCTCTCTCTCTCTCACACACACACACACACACACACACACACACACACACACACACATCCCTATCATCCATTGCTCCTAGCTGGTCTTCTAGGCGACATCATGTGTCCTCTCAGAACTAATGTAAATCTTTGCTTGAGTACAGGTCACGCTCGTGCGCAGAGGATATGACAATCACGAATGTCATAATAGAACCTCCAGATAGGAAATGGGACTGGGGTGTGAATGACGTCATGACCGGAAGCGATGGGCTGAGAATTTGGTGATTTTGAAAAAAAAATTAATTGAGATCCGTCTCTGAGCCGGGCCAGTCCAGCTGGGGGCTCCGGGATGCGCAGCGCGTTTGTTGGGTCAGATAGTACAGTCAGCATAGTAAAAATTGTGTCTCTCTCTCCTCGTGTCGAAAAACTAAAGTCAAGAAGTTAATAAACGTTTCGTACCTAAACAATGGAGAGTCGTCAGTGTTTCGTATTTCCCTGCACCAGTATATATAACATGCACACTGCATTTTTGTGTTGGTCACATCTAGTTTTTTCTCAGAGCATTGTGTTGGCATGCATGTGGTGCATCCCTATAGTAGCATGGACACAGCTACAGCTTGAAAGAAATCCAGTTCTATTTCATCGGATAGATCAGACTTCTATATGATCGATTGCTTCAAGCCAATATTGTTAGTACGGGTAATTTGCATGGTCATATCGTTTCGAAGTTTTCGATCTAATTCTAAAAGTTTTCAAACAATTACGTGGTATGACGTAATTAATTTTAATAACCCATTGAAGACAATTATAGCTTCAGGTATCTATTCATGAGGCAAATAATTTGCATAGCTACATAGTTTCAAGTATTCCTATTTAATATCAATAGTTTTCAAGTAATTACATATATTCAAGTAACTAATAATAATCATTAGGAAAAATTACAACTTCAAGTAACTATAATTAATACAAACAATTTGAATAATTATATAGTTTCAAGTATTCCTATTTAATACAAACAATTTACATAGTTATATTGTTTCAATCATTCCAATCTAATACAAACAATTTGCATAGTTATGTCGTTTCAAGTATTCCTATCAAATCCAAAAAATTTACATAATTATGTTTTCATGTTTTCCTATCTAATACAAACAATTTACATAAATATATAGTTTCAAGTATCCCCATCTAATACAAGCAATTTACATAGTAATACGTTTTTTAGTATTTCTCTCTAATACAAACAATTTGCATAATTATATGGTTTCAAATATTCCTATCTAATACAAACAATTTGTATAATTATAAAGTTTATTATGTAGTTTTAAGTATTTCTATCTAATACAAACAATTTGCATAATTATAAAGTTTCAAGTATTCCAATGTAATAAAAACAATTTACATAGTTATATAGCTTTAAGTATTCCAATCTCATACAAACAATTCAAATAGTTATATCATCATCATCATGTCGTGCCGCTAGCACGGATATCCCTGACCCTCTCTCGCTACTTCTCCCTATCATTCATTGCCTCTGGTAGGTCTTCAGGGCTATATCCCGTATCCTCACAGCGCTGCCGTATGTATGTTCGAGCTGGTCGTCCTGCTTTTGCTTGGCCATAAGCGGGTGTCCATAGGAGTACATCACTCATGAGCTCGTCCTTGCTTCTCCAGCAGTGTCCTGCATATCTGGTTCGTCTAGCTTGGATAGTTTTCGTGATGGGAGGCAGGTGGCCGTATAGTTGGTGCTTTGTGGGATGTTGCCGCCAGGACTTATTCAATATTGCTCGCAGCATTCTTGTGTAATTGCCGTCTAGCTTCTCCAGCCGTTTAGTTAGCGTCCAAGTAGTGCATCCATTTAGCAGTATCGATACGACCGCTGGCTGGAAGAAACTGCGTTTCATTTTATCGGTCAGGTTTGAATTCGATATGATCGAAAGCCTATTGATAGCTGTCCATGCCTTCGTTAGCCGTGTGTCGATGTCTTTTTCGGTTGATGAGACGCTGCTTCCTAGATAGGTGAATTTGTCTATCAGTTTCAGAGAGGTTCCGTCTAGTGTGGAAATGTCACCTGTTTGATTAAAACACATATATTCAGTTTTGTGTGCATTGACATGGAGGCCAATGCCTTCGGCAGCTCGTTCCAAACTATGACATAGTTATGTCGTTTCAAGTATTCTTATCAAATCCAAAAAATTTACATAATTATGTTTTCATGTATTCCAATCTAATACAAACAATTTATATAAATATATAGTTTCAAGTATCCCCATCTAATACAAGCAATTTACATAGTAATACGTTTTAGTATTCCCCTCTAATTGTATTAGAGAGAAATACTTAAAACGTATAACTATGTAAATTGCTTGTATTAGAAACAAACAATTTGCATAATTATATGGTTTCAAGTATCCCCATCTAATACAAGCAATTTACATAGTAATACGTTTTTTAGTATTCTTCTCTAATACAAACAATTTGCATGATTATATGGTTTCAAATATTCCTATCAAATACAAGCAATTTGTATAATTATAAAGTTTATTATATAGTTTTAAGTATTCCTATCTAAAGAAACAATTTGCATAATTATAAAGTTTCAAGTATTCCTATATAATACAAACAATTTACATAGTTATATAGCTTCAAGTATTCCTATCTAATACGAACAATTTACATAGTTATATAGTTTCAAGTATTCCAATCTAATACAAACAATTCACATAGTTATATAATTTCAAATATTCCTATCTAATACAAACAATTTGCATAATTTTATGGTTTCGAATATTCCTATATAATACTTATTTGGTTTTGTTTGGTTTTCTTTCTTAGTTTAATGGCATATTACCTTCCTTGTTTATTCATGCCAAAACCATCCCTGTAGAAGAACATTGGTTTTAGGGAATAGATAAGTTCATACCTTTCCCTCGAGTTTGGCCCAGCGGTTAGAGTGTTCGCCAATGGCCCGGGAGACCTGGGTTCAATCCCAGGTCGAGTCATACCAAAGACTTTAAAAATGGTACTTGATACCACCTTGCTTAACACTCAGCATTATAAGGTACGGTTCAAGGGTAAAGTGGAGCAATTCTGGGAATGGAGTAGCGCCCTCCCCTACACCTTGGTGTAGTAGCTATCGAAAAGGGAGCCTTCGGGTCACCCTCGACTATGGTCGCTAACTTACTAATAGTTTGCAAACAAATATATGATTTGTGGATGATGAGGATTTTGAAGTCAGTCTTATAATGATGAAGTTATGGGATACACATTTTTTCTGGTCTTAAAATAAGCAATAAAAACATACTTAAGAACATTCTAGAAATTTAGGATCAAAACTGTATTAGCATTTAAGTTACATTTTTATATTTTTCAACTAATCAGCTAAAAACATAGAATAGGAACATATGTGGGGTTTGAAGGTTTTTTAGGTAGTCAGTGGCTAAGGGCAAGACTGTGTTGCCGTAAGATATCTGACTCCATATTTTGGTTATTTTATTTTACCCCACGTTGACTGGCCGGCGGAATGCCTTGCCCAAAGAAAGTCCATAAGAAATATGCAAAAAGAAAAGATAGAAACAGATAAGAGACGAAAACATTTCTTTCATACTTTCCTTTATTTACTTGGTGAATGGACTAACCAACGCTACGTCCCAAAACATAGCGTGGTGTCCAAAACACCCGACAGTGAAATCGGTGTTGTCGGTTCGACGTCACTACCCGAAAAAGAGGTCGGTTCACAGAAAATCTGAGTATTTATCTCTCTTCACCGGCTCCAAATTCACCACTCCAAAATCCTTCTAATTTTGGCGCGACTGCTTCCCATTGGCTACTTTACATTTTATTATTTTTCTTTTTTCTGATTTTAAACCGGATGGATGCGTGGAGTCTTATGCGTGGCGACGCATTTATACATTTTGTATCTGGCAGCCGACGAGTCAATATCCGGTTGGGAGTTTTAAACTGTTAATTCCTAAATCCCCACAATACATCGCCACCCGAAAAACCGGAGCTTGGAGGATTCTTAGAAAAAATGAATATTTGTAAGGGTGTCACGGCTCTCTTTAAAATTTTTCAAATTTTTATTTTTTTTCTTTTTTTCCTTTTTTTTTGGGGGGGGGAGTTTTTACTGTGTCCAGCCAAACCTCTTTTTGCAAAGAGATTGTATTGATTTTTAATTGTCCTATTTTCTAGGAGGATTATTTATCAAATTCTTGTATCTTATTTGCAAATGTTCAATAATTTTGGTAATTTGTTTAGGGTGGCTGGAAAACTAGGACTCGTTGAATATGACGGATTTTATTTCCATTTTTTTTTTTCTTATGTGCATTAATTCCGGTAATACATACAGTTGTTGAATGTAATCGTCTGATTTGAGAGGATTATTCTTCATTAACTCTTTTGCTTTTTCTTTGGAACTTCTTTTAATATCCGGGAGTAATTTTTATTAATTTTTTAATTTTTTATCCGTGAGTTTTTTTTTGTTCTTTTTTTGTGTGTGTGTTCGCTCGCTTGTTTAAACGTTGCATTTTCTGTAGTAGTGACTACTTTTCTTTATTTTTATTTATTTATTTTTTTTTTTTTTTTAGTCGCTAGTATTTGCTGGAAATCTTTCTTTTTTTTTGTGTACCTCGTGGTAAGTTTCTTTTCTTTTTTTCTTTTTTATTTTTAAATATGTCACTTTGGGAAAAAAATTATGAGTCAAGAAGGTGGCTTACAGAAGTAGCAGTATATTTCAGAGGAGTAGTGTGAGTTTTTTGGGGTTCTCTGGAATTCCTAGCAGTCGTGTTGGTGTTTTAGTGAGGTAGTAGGAGAGATAAACTATGTGGCGACAGAAACCGAAATAGGTGTAGGGTGAGTGAAAGTTTAAAAAGAGTTACCTTAATTTGCATGTTGGGAAGTGAAAAAGTGTTGAAAGATAATGTTTTGCTTAAAGAAATTCCACGTGCTTTGGTATTTACGTCCAATTTTGTTTTCCAGAAGTTAGTTCGGCGGGTACATATGAAAATTTTTCTCGGTGTTTCACTGGCTGTTGTTGCTGTTTTTTGTTTTTTGTTTTTTTTGTTTTGTTTTTTTTGTTCCTTTTTTTTTTTGTTTTGTTTTTGTTCCACGTGGAAAGTCGTCTGTCTCCAGTTTAGGATGTTCTTGTTGTGTTTTTTTTCTTTTTAAAATTTCTTGTTGGGATGTTTTCTTTATTCCGGGTATTCATTCACGTGTTCGGGGTTAACCAATGTGGTGTTCGAAGGTTTTTTAGCGTAGAGGTCACCAATGTGGGGTTTGAAGGTTTTTTAGGTAGTCAGTGGCTAAGGGCAAGACTGTGTTGCCGTAAGATATCTGACTCCATATTTTGGTTATTTTATTTTACCCCACGTTGACTGGCCGGCGGAATGCCTTGCCCAAAGAAAGTCCATAAGAAATATACAAAAAGAAAAGATAGAAACAGATAAGAGACGAAAACATTTCTTTCATACTTTCCTTTATTTACTTGGTGAATGGACTAACCAACGCTACGTCCCAAAACATAGCGTGGTGTCCAAAACACCCGACAGTGAAATCGGTGTTGTCGGTTCGACGTCACTACCCGAAAAAGAGGTCGGTTCACAGAAAACCTGAGTATTTATCTCTCTTCACCGGCTCCAAATTCGCCACTCCAAAATCCTTCTAATTTTGGCGCGACTGCTTCCCATTGGCTACTTTACATTTTATTATTTTTCTTTTTTCTGATTTTAAACCGGATGGATGCGTGGAGTCTTATGCGTGGCGACGCGTTTATACATTTTGTATCTGGCAGCCGACGAGTCAATATCCGGTTGGGAGTTTTTACTGTTAATTCCTAAATCCCCACACATACTAGAAAAATAAGATCGGAAGTCAACTAACAAAAAATATTTAGGCTTTAAAATAAAATAGTAAAATACAAATCTGATTGGTCAATAAATGTCTACGCGCCAAAATTTTAGGACGATTCTTTGATCCACAAGTAGGGTATAAATAACACATAGTGAGAGCCATTCACTAAGCTACTAAGCCACTAAGTCTGTAAAGCAGTGGCTGATACTCTGTCCGACAAATTCCTTTTCTTCCACAATCAAAGTTCATGACCTAGCTACAGATGGCCGCGAATCACGTTCAAAAAGAAAAACCCGACAAGCTTTCTTTCATCAACGCGACACGCTGTCGCCACAATCATAAAACAAGATATGAACTAAATGTAAGTAAGAACGACTTATTTACGGACTCCGTTAACAGCTAAACATACATACACGTGTAAATAAATTTATTTTCTTCTTGCCAAACTTTATTTTCCAAAAGGCCATTTACACGTCATGTTTTTTATTTGTTTTCACATTCTGTTTTATGTATATTAAATTGTTTGTTGTTTAATGTTCGTTGTGTTCTATTCCATTTCTTTTACGTGATTGTAAAGTTTTGTGTTGTATTTGTGGAGGCAATAATATAGAGAGCGATACCCGTAAAAGACGGATGTATATCTACTGAAATAATTAAATACATACCACCTTCATAAGGTCCCTTTTATAATGAAGTCTAGAATTTGTCAACAAAATAGCGCAAATAAAACACCCCAAATTTCCCTCTACTTATCTGGAAAAGAGCATGTGTACTTCTTTTACATAGTTTCGGAATCGAAAAATAAGTTAAGTACAAATTAGGATTGGTATAATTTTCAACGGTATTGTACATCCAGTTAAGTTTTGATACCAGAATTTAGTAAATATTTCCATAAAATTGATTTCTCATATCAAGAGTTTCTTTAGAATAAAATTGAACAGAAGTTGTTTTCTGAAATTTGAATGGTTAATGTGGAATTGAATTTTGTGGAAGGATTTTAAAAGTTTGTTTGTTTGCTTATTTGTTTGTTTGCATGTTTGTTTGTTTGTTTGTTCTAAGAAAGAATTGTTAATTAAATATTTCAGAACGAAGAAGATACATAGACAAGATTATTTCATGCATTATTGAGTAGTATGAGAATTTAGATCCTAATTCATAGTGCGTTGGAAATGAAATACATTTATTAAAAAATGCATAATTTTATGAAAACTATACCTTTCAAATCAAAAATTAAGCTATTATTGAAGACAAAAAGTATACAGCTAAAAAGTCGGTTACAAAATGCGAAAAGTCTTCAAGAATTTTTTTTATTAAATATTTATAGGCTGCTTCTGATTACCCAGACATAGTATAAAGCAAGTCACATGATAATTAAAAGGATTTAAGAACCAGTCACCATTCAACAGTTTTTTTCTTAATTTAAGATCCGGGCAGTTGATGCAAATAAGAAGGAAAAAGCGGCTCAAAAATATTGTTGGTAGTAGTCAACGCTCTCTCCTTCTCTCTCTCTTTCTTTGTCTCTGTCTCTCTCTCTTTAACATACACACATACATGGAGGTGCCAGTGTTGTAATGGTTATCGTCATAGGAAATGAACACCGTGACACGAGTTCAAATCCTGGCTGAGACTGATTGCATTTCACATAGTACTAATACCCTTGGGAAAGGTATGAATCCAATTATTCTCCCTCCAGCTGTGGGTAAATAGTAGAGCAGACTGATTTCTTCAGCCTTGGTGGGGCAACTAGTCTAGGAGAAAGAAAATTCTGAATTCAAACCTGTTAAACCCCGCTTAAAAATTGACCTTGTGTCATATCCTGCCCGAGCGGAGGGGTTGGGTAAATATGAACATACACACATACACATACATACTCACACACGCACACACACTCTCTCCCTCTCTCTCACACTCACTCACTCATACACAATATCTCTATCTCTTACACACACACACACACTCTCTCTCTTTCTCTTTATCTGTCTCTGTCTCTGTCTCTCTCTTTCTCTTTAACACACACACATACACACACATACTCACACACTCTGTTTCTATCTATCTCTCACACACATTCATACACACATTCACAAACAATCTATCTCCCTCTCTTTAACACGCACACATACACACACATACTCACACGGGCATACACTTTCTCTCTCTCTCTCACAAATACACATACATATGATACACACACTCACACACAATCTCTCTCTCTCTCTCTATCTCATACATATGCACACACACACTCATACGCGCACACACACACGCACACACACACGCACACCCTCTCTCTCTCTCACACACATACACACATACATGTGCGCGCGCACACACACATACATGATACACGTACTCACACAATCTCTCTATCTCTATCTTTCTCTCTTACACATGCGCACACACACTCTCTCTCTCTCTCTCTCTCTCTCTCTTTCTCTCTTACACACTTACTCTCTATCACACTCATTTTCTCTCTTTCTCTCGCATACTCCCTCTCCCTCTCCTTTTCACATTTTTTCTTGTTTTCATTTCATGTCAGTGTCTTTTTTTTATAATGGGTGTTCAATACACGTCGGGGTCACTATTTGGGGGGTTTTGAAAGAGTTCTTTGTTTCGTCTGGTTGATACATCCAAATTCAGTGTGGTCATTTCCAGTGGGTATTTTTTTATATAGGCTGCAGTTATCAGAAACGGCTGCTACTGGTGGCTAAGCGGAAAAATGGTTTTCCCCACCAACAGGAGAGAAGTATGGCTTTCAAGTCCAAGTGGTCTCTGCTGAACGAGAAAGAGTTTCTTTCTCAAGCCAGTAAATCTGTTTTCAGGCATGCGCGGATCTCACCTCCTATTAGAAGCTTCTAGGAAGTTCTACACTTTGGATTTTTTTTTCTAATCACTACACATATATGATTTGTAAGCGAATAGTTTATAATTTTATTTTTAAACAAACCAGAGTTAAATGATTTCAAGTATTGCTATTTAACACTAATAATTCTAAATAATTCTATTTAATGTTGATCATTTATATATGCACAGTTAATTGGTTTCAAGTATTTCTATTTAACACAAATAATTCTAAATGAATCTATTTAATATCAATCATTTGCTTACACACAGTCAAATGGTTTCAAGATTAGTAAAGGATTAAAAAGTTTTATTTGTCTCATAGATGGGATAGTGGACCTGGGAGTAATGACAATAAAGGGGTACTCCACATTCCAGGTACTCACAGCTCCAGGACTAGAGTCTCAATCTCAGATATTTTAGTTGTCGTACTCGGGACACTCGTTGAGAGGGGGTTTAACCGTCTGCAGTGATGCAGTCGGCATATTCTTCAGCTCAGACTACAGAGCAGTCTAAGAAATACGATCACGCCAGAAATTAATGTAAGATTGTGTTTTCAAATTATCTAGGCTTTTAGACAAAAGCTCTAATCCTAACTGTCCAACTGATAAAAAATTTACGTTTTCAATCTTGTGAACAATAAAAAATCCTTGTCCAATCGGCTGGGGCTAGAGAATACACCGACTGCTTCTCTGCAGAGGGATAAGACCAACCCCCAAAGAGTGTCCTGGATTATGTCACTAAACAATCAGATGGTGAATTTCCAGTAATGCTGGAGCTTTGGGAAATGCGGACCTCTTCATTACCACCGCTCGCAGATGGCCTGGAATGGTAGCACTTGATAGGGTCCTATCTATGGGATATAGTCACTTATGCTAAACTGAATTACTTGAAATAGAACTGTTTTGACATTTAAACTTCAGACTTATGCTAGACTAGATTTTATGAATAACTAAACGACTTAACTCCTACGATGGCAACAAATATTTTAATACACCTTTCCTTCCATTCCATCGCCTTTATTTATTGATTTAGTTAGCCAATTTAATCGGGTGAATTGCGATGATTTAAGTCGACCGATGCTTTTCCACCAACTCTGATAGTGCCACCATCTTGAACCCAGAGACAACCAGACGTCTCGATCCATTCGTAAATAATACTGTCATCTATTCGCCAATGGTCCGGGAGACCTGGGTTCAATCACAGGTCACATCATACCAAAGACTTTAAAAATGATACTTGATACCTCCTTGCTTAGCACTCAGCAATATAAGGTACGTATCAAGAGTAAAGTGGAGCTATCCAGAGAAAGGAGTAGCGCCCTCCCCTACACGTCGGTGTAATAGCAATTGAAAAGGGAGTCTTCTGGTCGCCCTCGACTAAGGGGAGACAACTTCACTTTACTTATGAGAGGAAATATTCTTATACGTATGCAGCCACCGTTTCATTGTAAATTAAAGAATTTCAGTTAATTATTTTAGTGGTTAATCTTTCTTTTTTTTTTTTTTTTCAGATAAATTTTGAATTTAAAACCAAATGGCAAATTTTCATTTGTTGTCTCGGATACAAAACTAGAAATGTAAGACATAGAATAATAAACATTTATTTGCGAATTCGGAATGTTAGGGAAATAGTTGCAATAAAAGATACACACAGATCAACAATTGTTTGGAATCAGCTGATATTTGTGACTTTGCAGTTACGTGTCTCATTAGGAAGATTGATAGCGTCTTTTTAGTGATACATATCACTAAAATATAAGGACAGATTCTAAGAGAAGAGACGGTAAGAGACAACGAAGGCAGAAAGATCGGCCAGACGGAACAATCACGCACACTCAAAACAACCAGGGAGCAGAAAAATAACAGGTCGTCTGTCGTCTCTCTCCTTCGTCTCTCGTCTGTATACTATCAGTCTCTCCCTGGCTGGCACAAGCTTCTTTCTCTCTATTTTGTGTTGACTGCTTGAAACGGATTCCGACAACAAATAAATTTCATACTTACAAAACAAACGGAAGCATTTTTTATTTGACTTCATTTTGTGCAGTGAGGTGACCACGGTCAAGCTGATAGTTTAAGGGGTACGATTACGACCTCTTAAGTGGTGTCGTAACGCTACACAATTTCCATTGCTCCCAAGTCCATTTCATCATACAACTTAGTGAGAATACGTACAATACCCAAGGGTGATGCCACAGTCTCGGTGGCACCCCTAGCGCAACAAGCAGCTTTTGCCACCGGACAATGTATGAAGACAGACAGAGGAAAAGTTCTTCTTTGTAACTTAAATTCATAATCTATCTCTTATCAACTTATATATATATATATATATATAGGATAATGGTAAATAAATATATATTAGTTTTAATAAATATCTAATAGTATGGTTGCTTATCTGCGACAACTGGTTTCATGCCGTCTTTATACGACAATCATCAGGCAGAAAAAGAAAGATTTTGGCAGAACAAAAAAAGAAAAAATCATCATCTTCTTGGCGATTGTCGTATAAAGACGGCATGAAGCCAATGGTCACAGATAAGTATCCATGTTATTAAATATATATTAAAACTATCGTCTACATGAGAGATCAATATATATATATATATATATACCGCTGTAATATATATATATATATATATATATATATATATATATATATATGCGTGTGTGTGTATGTGTGTGTGTGTGTGTGTGTGTGTATTGTACTTGATTATAACCTTACTTAAAAGTAGTTCTCTTTAGTATTTCGAAAATATTGCATTTTAGATATATATAATAAATATGAAAAATTTATAATAAAATATTTTCAATCACACACACAAAAACACACACACACACACACACACACACACAGATTTCTATATAAGATGAACAGAAGTGATAAGAGACAGAGGAATATACGTTTTGAAATATGTATTTTGTTTAGTTTTTTTTTTTTTTTTTTTTTTTGTTCAACAGTGTCTGGGGAAAAATTGAATCCTTTATGAGTATATCGCAGTTGTGGCATAATGGCGAGTTCAAACCCCATTACGTTCTCTTTCGTACTAATACTCTTTGGAAATATCTGACACTTCTTTATTTTTTGGTGTAATGGTTAAAGCGACGGACTGCGGAATCGTAGTACGTGAGTTCGTACTCCAGTCGCGCTATTACGTTCACTTTCGGGCAAATACCCTTGGGAAAGGTATGAACTCCCTTATCCTCACAGCTATGGGTTACATAGTACCACTACTGTTCTTCAAGGAGAATGGCTTTGGCATTAAATAACCTACAAAGGTTGATATGCCATTAAACAAAGAAACCAAACCTTAAATAGTGTTGATGATGTTTATCTTCTACCGCAGATTTAGCATTGAGTAACCTACAAATCGCGCTACTAGATTTTGAACTACCTTACTTCAAGGCTACAGTCCCGTATTTTAACCATTACACAACAACTCCTCCCCCTCCTTAAAAGAGGAATTACTTTTACAAGAAAAACATTTCCGTCATTGATTTTTATGTTTTATATATATATATATATATATATATATATATATATATATATATATATATAGTTTTGTACGTGTGTGTGTGTGTGTGTGTAAATGTGGGTGTGTGTGTGTGTGTGTATGACCTAAATTCGAATTATGAACAGTTGAAGTTTCCTGGGGAGCACACAAGAATCAAACGGAAATATTTCCGTCTAATGTGTTGATAAATCGAATTTTCTAGGTTTTATACCTAATCTGCAATCATCAAGAATATTTTACACAAACCCTTTTTTATTTGAGTTTATATATATATATATATATATTGTTAGAAGATACCATTTAAACCGAGAAATTTATACGAATTTTGCCGGTAAATATTATAAAATTTCTGTCTTAAAAATATTAAGTTTATTTTAGTTTAAGTTAATTTAAATTCTGGCTTAATGATTTCTTATTTATTAGAAGGAATAATTTATTACCTCAATAAAATCAACGCAGTAGCTCATTTTCAGCGTGTTGGACATATAAGAGACGATTATGTCAGCTTGGAGCAGGTACGTTCTTCTGTCATAGTTCACTTTTTAATGTTTCACTTCGTACTAATGATCTTAGTAAAAAGCGTAAAACTACTTCAGCGTCAGAGTTGATAGGGCAATCTTCCTATTCTGTTGATCAACTCGTGTTAAAGCATCAATATCATCATCATAATCATTATAAAGTATAACTGGTTGCACTGATTTCCTGAAATCTCTCTCTCTCTCTCTCTCTCTCTCTCTCTCTCTCTCTCTCTCTCTGCGTCTCTATCATCCATCACTCCCGGAAGGTCTTCTAAACTACATCCTGTGTCCGTACCGAGCTGATGTAAATAAGTTCTTACTGGTCGCCCAACACTAGCATGTCCATGAGAAGGGATTCGTTGGAGAACGTCTGTTATGAGTTCGTCTTTGCTTTTCCAGCTGTGTTCGGTATGTCTTGTTTGTCTTTGTGACACCGTTTGTTCGCCCGTTGGGGACACCGACTTCTTCGAAATAGTCGCTGAAATCTTGAAATTCACCTGTTGCTATTATGACCTGGGTTTCGAGATTACCTCCCCTTCACTTTCCTATTCGTTTTTCCCATACTGTTTTTATAGCCTTTCTCTATCTTTCTCTCTGACCCTACCATCGTGCCCTCGTCTCTCTCTCTCTCTCTCTCTCTCTAACTGCCTCGAATCTCTTCTTCATATATATCTCTCCTTTTTCTCTGTCCTCTGATTGACCCCCAAGTCTATCAACGAAACAACTTAATACTTAAACAATCAACCAAAATCTTGTGAATATTCTTTTGTTAATGAATGCTAAGTAAACACGTATTTAAGCGCGATCTGCATTCGGATGGTTTGTAGTTAGGGTGAGAGAGGATCATCTTGGTGAGATGTACATATATTTCGGGTGTGTGGAATTAAAATTTGGAATATAAGCTGACTTTCTTTAAAAAGGTTCAGATTTTACATTTAATTTTTTAAGATTATCTGCTTTATTTTGGTCAAGTTTATTTACCGGACATTGGCATAATGATTAGAGTGTTCGCCAATAGCCCGGCAGACCTGGGTTCAATCACAGGTCGAGTGATACCAAAGACTAAAAAAATGGTACTTGATGCCTCCTTGCTTAACACTCAGCATTATAAGGTAAGGATCAAGAATAAAGTGGAGCAATCCAGGAAAGGGGTAGCGCCCTCCCCTACAACTTGGTGTAGTAGCTATCGAAAAGGGCGCCTTCGGGTCACCCTCGACTAATGTCGCCAACTTTACTTTTTATTTTTTTATTTAGATTGTTAAAAACCAATTTGCACAAATATGGGGTCTGTTTGAAAAGTAATGGGACTGGGTGTGTTGTGTCATTTATGGGCGAAAGAAGGATAAGTGGATTGTGTTCACATCTACCTTGATATCTTGGGAACATATAACGGTAATCTTAGCTTTCTGAAACCATTGCATCCTTTTTCACATGCTTTTATTTACACCTCCCCCTTTTCAGATCGTTCAGCTATGAGCGCTGAGGAAGAAATAAAATTAGAATTTTTGGTCCGGTTGGAGAATATGCCGTCACAATCACTTGAAATACTTTTTCAAGTGTAAGGAGATAACATGATGTCGTACACGCGTGTTTTTGAAAGAGTGGAACACTGCAGCACCAAAGGGCATATGGATGTAACGTTACCCTTAAAACACGATATAAAACGAGTCTGTTGGTTACTTGATGCAAAAGTTTATTTGTAATCTGCAACATTCACAACGGTCGTGACAAGAAAGAGAGAGAGAGAGAGAGAGAGAGAGAGAGAGAGTGAGAGAAAGGAAGAAAGAATGTGTCAACTGAGTTAGATATATAGGAAGAAATAAGCCACGGAAGACAGAAAACGTAAACAGGAACTTCAATGACCAGTGGGGGGTGTCCCCGAGGTGTAATGGTTAAAGTGATGGTCTGCGAAATCGTAGCACGCGAGTTCGAAATCCAGCCGCGCTATTACGTTCACTTTCGGACAAATGCCCTCGGGAAAGGTATGAACCCCCTTATCCTCCCAGCTATGGGTTAAATAACATCATCACCGTTCTTCTAGAAGGATGGCTTTGGCATTAAATAACCCACGAAGGTTGATATGCCATTAAAACAAAGAAACCATTCGATGACTAGTCCGATTAAGTTGTTATTCTGTGTGCGTGGCACAAGAACTTCAATCTTCTGGAGAAGTGAATTGCGTCATGGTACTGCTTTACTCACAGACAATGCCTAACTTATTCTAGTTTTCAGCAGAGACAAAACCTGAAACAAATAAAACGTACGCACCAAATTGATATGAAGATCATTAAATAAGTTTCCAGGCTTTTTTCGTATGGGCACTTTTATTGATAGTACACACATGAAACTCTAGTCCCCTTCGAAGTAATCTCCTCCGACTGCAATGCACTTGTTGTACCATTTCAACAACTTCTCGAAAGCCCCATGGAAGTCCTCTTGTGTGAGCGTGTCAATGACCTTCGTCTCAGCCACTTTCATCTCCTTAATTGTCTCATAACGACAGCCTCTGAACTTAGGGAATAAGCAAAAGTCACAAGGGAGCAAGGTCTGGACTATACGGAGGCTGGGGAATTGTCTTGATGCTCATCTTAGTTAAATAGTCTGTGACAAGGATGGAGTGCTGGCCTCTTCCCGAGGAATCTCTTCCTGAATTCCCTTAAAACCTCAACATAGTAACCCTAGCCCTTTGGCCAATCAACTCTGGTCTATTGATTTCCTTGCTCCTCCCACACCTCTCATCATCCCTCACAGACTACCTACCTTCCTTGAATCTCTTATGCCACTCAAAAACTGATGCTCGTTTCATGCAAGATGCTCCAAAAGCAGTCTGAAGCATTCCATACGTTTCTGTGACATTTGTTCCAAGTTTAAAACAGAATTTTATGCATATCGTTCTTCTAAAGTGTCCTCACGTCCAGATTGCATTTATGAAATTCACCAGCTGTGACAATCAGGCTTTAGTAGGGTGTATTAGAATTGCTGCTGTAGCTGTTCATTTAAACCTGAAATCATAAAGGTTGGTCAGTCATCTCATAAGATGTATAGCAATAAGATACTGAATTTTCAAGAATCTACGACAATTTTTAATTTCTGTACAAAAAAGTCTGGAAACTTATTGAATACTCCACGAAATTTGTATTGGCAACAATTTACTTATCGCACCAGCAAATATGGCTATTTTAAAGTCCGTTCTGAGAACTTTTAAGTTTGAAATATACATTTTTAAGGATTCTTTTGCTGCCATAAGGGCCTTTCCATTTTCATGAATTTTGTGATTCCGTTTGGTTAATATTGGTTTCATTACCATTTTTACTTTCAAGACAATTTTTTTAGCTTTTGTTTGTGAAACAGTTTTATTGGTTTTTGTTTTTTTATCCCTAACTTTCATATCTCTTAAACCACAGGAAAGAAAGTAATAATCGCTTATTAAGCCCTTAAATTTGAATCTAAACCAAAAGCTACAGTTTATATCGAATAGAAATAGACATTGTTCTCACTGGGTTTAAAAGGATATCCAGTACTGGATTTACCTATCAGATAAATAAGCTTAGACGAGTCACACCCCTAAATCAAAAAGTGTACATCCTGAACGACAGTGAACAGGAATAGAATCTTTTTTCAAACTTGTCTTGTCACTGTTTTCTAGTTAGAGCGACTAAGACGACTTCATTCTTTCAAGAACTATTCTCGGGTGCCTCGGGTGGTATAAGGGTGTAAGCTAAACTAGCAAACCTTCACGAACTTAAACTTTCGGATTTATTTAAATTTTATTAAATTAATTTTGATTTGGATAAATATAAGAAGGCACAACATCACATATTTAAATGTTCTGATGATGGTTTAATGTAAAAGCCGAAACGTTTAACGGAGGCAAATAATCCAACTATAAATAAAATCATTATTTGGATACCTTTCATATTTGTACATTGTTTGCCAATGTTCCGGGAGACTGGGGTTCAATCCTAGGTCGAATCATAACAAATACTTAAAAAATGGCACTTGAAGCCTCAGCATTATTAAGTACGAACGAAGGTTAAGTAGGGCTATCCAAGGAAAGGAGTAGCATCTTCCCCTACACCTCAGTATGTGACACTATGTGGGTGGTCCGCTAAGCAGGCGATCCCTTTGTCTGTTTTGTCGCGAAACCAAACAAAGGCCTGAGCCTGTGATCTTCGACGTGACCGGAAAGGAACGCGAGAGTGAGGAGTTGGAAGAAGGAGCCCAGAGGAAGCAGTTGGCGACGGGCGACCGAGAAGGGCAGTTGGCAGTCGACACCGGACAGCAGAAAAGACAGTCGGCATGAGATAGGGTCCAGTAGCAGTGAGGGAAGACCAGTCAAGATGAGTCAGCATTCCTCGTTGCTTAGTGGAAATTTCGCTAGAAATCCACGCTAGCGTTAGTCTATATATGCATAAGGAATGCAGAGTGTCACAACTTAACCTTCTTGCACTTGAGTTAATCCAAGGCCATATTGTTCGTTTGTTCTTTGTTCTTTGTTCTTTTCTCCCACTCCCTTGATTGTATTTCTTGTAGCCATGAAGAAATGTGTGATGCTCCTATCGAAACCACTAGATGATCACCGGCCAAGATTGAAATGGTTTAAAGAAGTTGATGTAACGGGGGGCCGAGGGGGTATTGTCACAAGTATATTAGCTTATGAAATTGGAGCCTTTGGGTCACCCTAGACTACGGTCGGCTAACACACACACACACACATATATATGTGTGTGTGTGTGTGTGTGTGTGTGTGGTATTGTCATTCAAATTTTACGTTCAAAAAGTTTTTAATCGTTAAAATATTTACAGTGATCTATTTATGAAAATGCAGAGCAATATCAGAGTATTTTTCAATTGATAATGTCAACTTATCATTTGAAAGAACAAATTAAAAAATAGAATTTTACTATTCAATTGAGAGATTTATAATGTCCACAGAAAGACATTTTCGGTGACAGAATTATTTTAAGAAGTTCAGCTTGCAAAGGACCTCCCCATTCACCCGCTTTGTCTACCCTACTTCTTTTTGTACAGTTATTTAAGGAGCATGAATATATGAATTAGCCTAAGAGATTTCAACAGCTCAAGAATAATATTCATGCAGATATAAGAGGATTACCAACTGAAACCTTGAGAAAAGTAATACAAAGTGCTTGAATGAGAGTATAAGTTTGTATCCTTGAAAATAGAGGCCATCTACAAGATATCATTTCTCACAAAGAGCTAAAAATATATTTCCTTGGATTATATCTTATGACTCAAAAGTTTTATTTTTCATGTGTCAGTCTTTTATGAGCCACTACACACACACACACACACACACACATATATATATATATATATATATATATATATATATTAGCAGATTATTTATCATATGTTCTAAAAAAAGTCTTCTTTTTTTTGGTCAAGTCTTATAAGAGAACTCCGTGACAAAAGCAATATAGTGGAATAAAGGGGTTTAATAGCAGTTGACGACAGAAAAAATACTTTTTTGGTTGTCAACAACTATCAGATCTTTTTATTCCTTTGTATTGCTTGCTTTTGTCACAGTGTTCCCTGAGGAGACGGGACCAAAAAATGCCTTTCTTAGAACCTATGTATGCTGTACTGAAAGCTTTTCTAAAATTTTGTACGTACAGCCAGAATATTAATATATATATATATATATATGTGTGTGTGTGTGTGTGTGTGTGTGTGTGTTATTATTACTACTATTTCGTTATCCATAACTTTTAACATTATTATAATTTTTTCCACGGATTTCTTTAGGGAAGGTCTCTAAATTTTATAAAACTTAAGGCTTCATAAGGTGAAAGTCAGTCCCTTAAAATATTGTATTTTTAGCCCGTTCTTTATCGATATGGCTGAACCTGCCACCACTAATTATGATCATTAAATAGACAAGGTTAATGGTCGAAATCGATTTTCCCTTACTTTGCGTTCGTAACTAATTTTGAATAAATAATGACAACTACTAGAGGCTCTCCCAGTGATTAATTCTACCACTGACCCACATCCTTTGGCTAATATCGATTCCATCAACGAATTAGCAAATGCTTTCTCTGTTACGTCTAATTAAACCATAAAACTCAGCTTCGATTTACTAACATGTTTCTTTCAATCAAAGTAGCTTACCAATCCTACACTTTATCTTAAACTTCTGAAAATGCTCTCTCTCTCTCTCTCTCTCTCTCTCTCACTCTCTCCTCCTCTTCTTCTTCTTCTTCTCTACTATTTACCCATGGCTGGAGAGAGAATTCTTGGATGCATACCTTTCCCAAGAGTATTAGCACTGTGCGAAATGCAGTCTAGTTCAGGTTTTGAACTCTGGCCCTCCTGTCCATTTCCTACAACGATAAGCATTACATTATATATATATATATATATGTGTGTGTGTGTGTGTGTGTGTGTGTGTGTGTGTGTGAAAATATAAATGGAAAAGTGGATAAAACCAACAGCGGAATCAATTAATATTTCGTCTTTATTTACTCAAAGACTTCATCAGAATATTCGGTTATATCCACTTTTCCACATATTTTTTTACATTTCGTCGGATTTTTCCAATCTGTTTTTTCATCCCCAGACAGGCTGTTTCGTTGTATCACAACTCTTCAGTGTAGCTAGACACATGAAATTCTCGAAGCTGGGATCGAAACCCAGTTGACTTTTACACCAATCGGAGATTCTAACGTACAGCCATGAGGATGTTTAACGGCAACAGAGGGCCCAATGCATTCGAAAAAGTTGAATTACGCAAGTGGCAACCGTTAATTCCCTCGCGATATATATATATAAATATATATCGCTATACGTAAATGAGAACCAGTCATCAAAATTTAGATCTCTCTCTAATAGAATTAAACAGGAATTCTTCTAAGCTGTAGCTGTGTCAGTACTATTGTATTGTTGCACCACTTGGACTCTAACAAAACGCTTGGAGACAAAGTTGGAAGGCAAGTACACAAGAAAGCTTCATGCTATTTTTAACAAATCTTGTTTGCAGCATCTTACAAAACACCATTTAAACGGCCACTTACCTCCCATCACACAAGAAAGAACTAGATATGCTGGAGAAGTAAATACGAACACATAAGCAACGTTTACCAAAAGAATCCTACACATGGCCGACCTGCAATGACTTACATTCATAAACTCTGTGCTGTCTAGAAAAATTACCACGAGCCCGTCATGGCGGAAGTCAATAGAGTCAAAGGAATCCGTGCTTGGATGATGATGATGATAATGATTATGATATAGACAGTGATTAAAATATGTCACCACCCTCATGGGAGTACCTTTGTGATATCATTTTAAGCAGTTTTCACATGTGCACCATCCCCGTTGACACATTCTTTGAATCTCCCACAAAAATGTTCAAGTTGCTATGTAAATATCTTCACTAAAAAGGCAAAACAAGTATTAGTGTTTCCAACCTTCATGGAACTTCGAACTACGTCCTTTATTGAATCTACGAGTGTCACCTGTTCTGATTCCGTTAGCTATAACCAGGTACAGGTGTTAAGTATTCCTGTATTGTTACTCATCTGCAGTCAGGATTGAACCTGCAACCTCCCGATGGTTGACTCCTGAGAAGCTTAGGGAACCAACGCCTATAACCGTTACGCCATGTGAAGGTTCCCAAATTCGACAAAAACCTGAAGAAGACCAGAGGACATATCGGAACGTTGTGGAAATAACAATAAAGATGAAGACAATTAAAATCACCAAGCTTCGTCTCAGAAATTTAGACAATTAACTTACTACTCTCTTTATTTTAATTCTATTTTTATTTTTACTATTTTTTTTTAAATATCCTGAATTTCATTTTATTTTATTCATCTATTTTATTTGTTTATTTATTTATTCTATTCATTTTACTTTGTTTTTTTGTTTGTTTGTTTTTTTTTGTTTGTTTTGTTTTTTTGTTTTTTTCTTGCATTTCTGTGTTTTATTTTCTTGCTTATTTATTTATTCTATTTTATTTTAACTTATTTACTCATTAATTTTTTTTATTTTATTTTTCATTTTCCTTTTTTATTTATTTATTTATTTATCTTATTTTTATTTATTTCTTATTTATTCATTTATTCATCTATTTTACTTTTTTATTTTTATATTTATTTATTTATTTATTTTATCTTTTTTAACTTTTTATTTATTTGTTTATTTATTTTATCCTTTTTGATTTTTTATTTATTTATTTATTTATTTATTTTATTTTTTCAACTTTTTATTTATTTTTTATTTTCTAACTTTTTATTTATTTATTTCATATTTTTTAACTTTTACTTATTTATCTATTTATCTATTCATTTATTTTATATTTATTTATTTATTTATTTATTTATTTATCATTTTTGCTTTTAGTTTTCATGTTTATTTTTTTATACTTGTTTATTTGTTTCTTTATTTCGATTTTTATTTTCATTTTCATTTTCATTTTATTTAGCTTTTTTTGTTTATTTACTTTTTTAAAATCTTTTTTCTTTTTTATTTTGATATTATTTTTTATTTTCATTCATTTATTAATTCATTTTATTTTTATCTTATATTCCTGTAAATATTCATTTTTTCTAATTTTCTTATTTCTATTTATTTTTGTATCTATTTATACATTTGTTTATTTTATTTTTATTTTATTTATTTAACTTTTTCTTTTATTCTTTTATTTTTTTATTATTTTTATTTTTTGTTTATTTTTATTTTTTTATTTATTTATAGACTTAGTTATTAATTCCTTTATCTATTTTTTATTTTTACATTTTATCTATTTATTTGTCAACCAGTTTAAAAGGGGTTCTGTCTAGAGTGGAGATGTCACCGGTTTGATTATAGCACATATATTCCGTTTTGTGAGCATAGACATAGAGGCCTATGCCAGTGGCTGCACGTTCCAAACTATACAGTAGTGTTTCGGCTTGGTCGGAAGCAGCGTCTCATCAACCGAAAAGGACATCGACACACGGCTAACGAAGGCATGGACAGCTATCGATTATGTGGAAATCAGACCTAACCGATAAAATGAAACGCAGTTTCTTCCAGCCAGCGGTCGTATCGATACTGCTATATGGATGCACTATATGGACTCTAACAAAACGGCTGGAGAAGAAGCTAGACGGCAATTACACAAGAATGCTGCGAGCAATCTTGAACAAGTTCTGACGGCAACACCCCACAAGACACCAACTGTACGGTCACTTGCCTCATATCACGAAAATTAACCAAGTTAGACAAACCAGACATGCAGGACACTGCTGGAGAAGCAGGGACAAACTCATAAGTGATGTACTCTTATGGACCCCCACACATGGCCGAGCAAGAGCAGGACGACCAGCACGAACATACATTCAGCAACTATGTGAGGATACGGGATGTAGTCCAGAAGACCTGCCAGAGGCGATAAACGATCGGGAAAAGTGGCGAGAGAGGGTCAGGGATATCCGTGCTACCAGCACGACATGATGATGATGATGATCAATTTATTTATTTTGATTATTTTTTAGTTTTAATTTTTTTTTTATTTTAAGCTTTATTCTTATTCTTTATTTATTCATTTTCTTATCACTTTATTTCTTGTTCATTTAGTGAGTTATTCTTTTTTCTTTATTTATTTCTTTATTTTATTTTTTATTTATTTCTTTAATATTTATTTATTTATTTATTGATTGATTTTTTGCTCTCGTTGTTATTGTACTATCTTCTCGCATCAACACGTTAAAAAATTCTTTGCGGGGAAACATGAACACTCTTGATACAATATCTATACACAGATCAAATTCGCTGAAGAAATGCAGCCGATATTTCACAAACATATCCTCATATATTTGTACAAGTTGTACCGGCTCATTGGCCTAGTGAGTAGAGTATCCGCCAATGGTCCGGGAGACCTGGGTTCAATCCCAGGTCGTGTCATACCAAAGACTTTAAAAATGGTACTTGAGACCTCCTTGCTTAACACTCAGCAATATAAGGTATGTATCAAGGGTAAAGTGGAGCAATCCAGGGAAAGGAGTAGCGCCCTCCCCTACACCTCGGTGTAGTAGCTATTGAAAAGGGAGCCTTCTGGTCGCCCTTCACTACAGTCGTCAACTTATTATTCATTTGTACAAGTAAGTAAAGTTGGCGACCGTAGTCGAGGGTGACCCGAAGGCTCCCTTTTCGATAGCTACTACACTGAAGTGTAGGGTAGGGCGCTGCTCATTTCCTTGGATTGCTCCATTTTACCCTTAATCCTTACCTTATAATGCAGAGTGTTAAGCAAGGTGACACCCAGTACCATCTTTTAAATCTTTGGTATGACTCGACCTGGGATTGAACCAATGTCTCCCGGGCCATTGGCGAACACTAACGATTATGCAAATGTCCGGTACAAAAAGTTCTTGACGACCGTAGACATGTTTAAATGTTAAAATGTTCAACTACTGTACCATAGCCAGATATCCGGATATGTGAAACGTACCTAGAATGTTCATAACATAAATACATAGAACATAAGGATCCCGAAACACGAAAAACACTTACGACTTCTTAGTTCAGATACGAAACTTTTAATTACCTTTGAGTTTAAAGGTTCTTCGACATAAGGAGAGAGATACCCATTTCTTTCTATTCTGGCTTTTCCATCTGCCCCCATCTCGTGCGGTGCCCGTAGCGCGCAAATTCGTCTGGCCTCTGCGATCCCCGAAAGTCGACCCTTCTCGTTCGGTGTCTAGTTCTCAACTCAACTACTTTTTCAAAATCCCCAAAATCCTCCGTGCTCGCTTCCCATGCATGACGTCATTCACATCCCCCTATCTGGGATTTTTATTTTGACATCTCTGAATGACACGTCCGTGAGCACCTGCGTTCATGTTGCACCTAAGTAACTGATGCACTGAGCCGAAAGGTTTTCAGCCTAACTAAACCCAAAGGCATAAAACGAAATCCATCGGCCATTATATTTACACTACGGCTCTTCTTTCTTGGTAAGACTGAAAACATTTTGAACGACCGTCAATTGAAAAAATATATAAAACAAGGCAAAAGTAAAAGTAAAGCAAAATAACAACTCAACAGTGTTTTATGGTCAAGATCACCTGGTGAGCTGGTAATCTTGTATACCGAAAGAAGAAAAAAACGACAACGCTTGTATATAAAAAAAAAAGACTCATCTTTTCTTTTTTACTACGAAATGTACGAAATGGTTGATATGGTTGGCAAAATAGTTGTGTGAAGTGAGAAAGACAGAGAAAGACAGACAGGTAGCGCTAAGATATAGACCTTAACTTTCTTCGTATACTTACTCGTTCTGCCTCTACGAGACTGGTACAGGTCAATTCACGCCAGCGGCCTCCGATTAACTCTTCTGTTTTCATCAGGGATCATACTCGCTTTCTTCGTTAGCGAGTCTTGTACATTTAGTCTTTTCTCTATCTCTCAACTCGGAGCCGTCTGCCCCGCCCTTCGGGGCCAGTGTCACTAACGGTGTAACCTCTCTCTCTCTCTCTCTCTCTCTCTCTCTCTCTCTGTCTGTTTGAAAACTTTTGTCGTTATATATTTTTGGATGCCCATGCATGTCGTGGTTACCCTTCCAGCATCCCACCCTCGAAATTTCGCGCGGCCTTTCCGCTGGCTTTTGTTTACCTTAAGACACTGGTGCATACTGTTTTTGAAATCCATGAACTTACACGGCCTGTCAAAGGTCAAATATATAACAGTAATCCACACGTCTGACATGTTTAACTGTAAACTTCTTTTATACTCTTTTTGAGTCACATGACTATAATATAGATGGTATTATAAGTCACGTGACCCAATCTGGCTCCAAACTGAAAAGTAAGTATCTATTTCATGTCGGTATCTTGCTACCAACTCTGATCTTTTATGAATTTTGAATGGAAAATATTCCGATTCCGAATAAGCACGAATATGAAATAAAATGCTCTAGTTCAATTGAGTAAGTCATGATGGGTGGATTACCATTAAACCTGACGATCGTAACCGTGAAACTCTGAGTCATGAGTTTATACCCTGTCTTACTTTTAACTTTTCTACATCATATATATCTTTTTCCATCGAAAATATATTATGATATTGCACTGAATTTTCATGTACTGAACACAGTATTTTACAAATTTGAGACCGTTATATATATATATATATATATATATATATATATATATATAAAACATAAAAGAAATTAAAATATAATCACACTCTCGAATTGTGTCTTAACTAAAATTTTCGTGAATCAACATGTATACATTTATCACATGAGACTACTCCTATAAAACTAACACGCTTAAACTAAATCTTTACATGCAGATATCACTTTGTTGTTTTTGTTGTTTTTTATGTCTTGTGGTCACTGATTAGCTGTTAATATGTCCGGCTGAAATTGTGGAATGAAGATAATCCATATATACTAATCTTTATCAATAAATAATGGAGATTTATGATTAAATTCTTAAACAAATTTCAAGATATTTTTAATATTAAAAGAAAAGGTATGTCATCTAACAGTGAAGAAAGTAAATACTAAAATAACTACTTTTTTTAATATCGTTTTTTTTAAGTTTTAAATGAGTAAAATACTATTTTGGTTATTTAAGTTGATTTCTTCATTCATTCAGTTTTGTCATATATATATATATATATATATATATATATATATATATATATGTGTGTGTGTGTGTGTGTGTGTGTGTGTGTGTTATAATCTTGACTAGTGATAGCCGTCTTTACCACTTTAATCACAATTCAAATATCCTGATTGACAACTAATTCAACTTGTGAAAATACGGAAGATGCGTAGATTTTGTAAGCTAATAAGATGTCGTTGGATTATGTCATACGCTTGTACGGTACTTAAGCCACTCTCTGGATTTACATTGCTGGAGCCTATTGAAAATCATAGCAAGACAAATAATCTTTATGCAAAGTGCAGAATATATTTCCTGTAGACTTTTCTTATCAAAGGATACTTACAAGTCAGTAGTGGTTTCATTCAAGAGCTTCCTTCTCCAGTTTTGATTTTGGGGTTAACTTCTCCTTGAAAGGCTCCCTCCGCCACAGCTTTGTCATTAGACCAGAGCACCGGCTCATTGGCCTAATGGGTAGAGTGTTCACCAATGGTCCAGGAGACCTGGGTTCAATCCCAGGTCGTGTCATACCAAAGACTCGAAAAATGTTACTTGATACCACCTTGCTTAACACTCAGCAATATAAGGTATGTATCAAGGGTAAAGTGGAGCAATCCAGGGAAAGGAGTAGCGTCCTTCGCTACATCTTGGTGTAGTAGCTATTGAAAAGGGAGCCCTCGACTAAGGTCGCCAACTTTACTTACTTATATATATATATATATATATATATATATTTAACAATCCCTCCACTCAGGCAGGATATGACACAAGGTCAGTTTTTTAAGCGGAGTTTAACAGGTTTGAATTCAGAGTTTTCCTTCTCCTAGACTAGTTGCCTCACCAAGGCTGAAGAAACTAGTCTGTCCTACTATTTTACCCATAGCTGGAGGGAGAATAATTAGATTCACACCTTTCCCAAAGGTATTAGTGCTATCTGAAATGCAATCAGTCTCGTCCAGGATTTGAACTCGCATCGCCGTGTCCATGTCCTACGACGATAACCATTACACCACTGGCACCTCCTGGTGCCATATATATATATATATATGTGTGTGTGTGTGTGTGTGTGTGTGTGTGTGTGTGTGTGTGTTAATAGATATATAGTAAACAGGTGATAATAAGCAAATTGTTTAAAAACGTTTGGTAAATCAAAAAGAACTTATACGCTGGCAAGGAGCGTAGAATTAAAAAGAAAAATCAACACTCAACATTTTTATAATATTCTAATGGTTAGTTGGCTATTTAGTTAATTGGCTGTGTTTTATATTTTAACCCTCGTGGATTATTAAATGCCAAATTTTATTTATACGTATATATATTAAATATATAAAATTGGTAATGTTGTAGGTGACTTGCCTCGGGCCAGAATAATGGACTTACCCAAAGAGAATATAAACCAAGAACTAAGCTGGTAGAGCAGAGAGCAGGAGCTCCCAGGGCGGGAGATGTGGACGTGGCTAGATAGCTCGCCCTCTGCCAAAGTAGGCTCCTACTTGGACAGAGTGTTAGTGAGAAGAGCTGACATTGATTTTGTTAGTTGTCCCACGTTCCACTTGATAGCGTGGACTGACCATAAACTCATTAGAGTCAGTCTGCGGTTAGTTAATAGACCTAGTCTAGCCGGCTACTGGAAGTTCAATACCTCCTTACTGGAGATACGGGACTTCCGGGACCGGCTGGAATCCCTAATTCAGCGGGCGTTAGTGAGGGGGGTTACCGGGAATAGGTGGTGGGCTTCGCTTAAGCATAGGATTAGAGATTTCGCCACCAAGTACGGTCGACAGCTCAATCTAGATAGGACCGCGGAGGCGAAATCTATAGAAGATAGACTTACCCGGGCGGTGGCTGGGGGGACTCCCTAGGTGTAGAGCTAGCTAGGAGGGACCTTGAGCGTGAGAGTAGCGAGCGCTACAAGGGACACGTAGTTAGATCTAGGCTAAAAAGAGTTCTCAACGAAGCGGTGAAATCGAACGCAACTGCGCGTGAAGAAGAAGTGCGAAGGTTCCCCGATCGGTACATCGCATCTGTGAAGACCCTGGACGGGCGTCTGCTGCGATCGGGTCGTGAGATACGTGACGCCTTTCGGGCGCACTTTCGGGATCGCTTTGCCCGCTGCACTGATCTCCCGCTCCGGGAGTTTCGTAGCTATCTCGCTGACTTCCCCCGCCTTGGGGCGGCTGAAGCGGCTAGCTGCGAGGGTGTGGTTACTGAATGCGAAGTCCGTGATGTGTTGAAGCAGGTCGGCCTCAACAAGTCGCCGGGACTAGATGGTTTGCCTTACGAAGTGTACTTGAGGATGTCGCACATGTTTGTGCCTATTCTGACGGATATGTTCAACCATTGGTTCGCCCAGGGAGCCATCCCTGGTAGCGTTACCAAGGGCGTGATTACATTGCTGAAGAAAGGTGGCAGGCATGTTTGGGAGGGTTTAGATGATTACAGGCCCATAACTCTGCTTAACACAGAGTTAAAGATTTTGGCCCGGGTCTTAGCGAATCGTTTACAACTTGTCATTTGCGATCTGATCGGCCCCGAGCAGACCTTTGCTGTGAAGGGAAGATCGATCCAGGACAACCTGCACTTGATTCGCGAGGTCCTAGAGGGGATAAAAGACGACACCGAATCCGCGCTGATCAGTTTAGATCAGTCCAAGGCCTTCGATAGGGTTGACCATCCGTTCTTGGCGTCTGTTTTGGAGACTCCCGGATTCGAACCGGAGTTCCGCAGATGGATTAGTATGATGTACCACAACCCTCAGGCAGTGGTGCAGGTGAACGGAAGGCGTTCGGGGGTGATCGCGATCGAGCGATCGGTCCGGCAGGGCTGCCCCCTGTCTCCTCTTCTCTATGTCCTCGCGTTGGAGCCCCTCCTGCGCAGGCTTAGGGATGAGGGGACAAGTCCGGCACTGCGCGGTATTCCATTCGTTGGCCGCCTTGCGGCTAGGGTTTCCACGTTCGCTGATGACGTCACAGTCTTTGTATCCCGCCTCCAGGATATAGAGGCTGTGAAAGAGGCGGTTGTAGAGTATGAGCCGATTGCAGGGGCCAAGGTCAATTTTGACAAAAGCGAAGGTTTGCGGCTTGGTGCTTGGAGGGGTAGCAATACTCTTCCAGGGCCCTTCCGCTGGAGTGGCGGACCCATCTGCATCCTCGGGGTGTGGTTTGGGCCCGACCTCCAACTAGAGCGAAATTGGTCGGAAGTACAAGCTAAGGTCAATGCTCAGGTGGGAATCTGGCTTTCAAGGAGGTTGTCCTTAAAGGGCAGGGCGGAGGCGTGCGCCGCGTACGTCTTCCCCTTGATCCTTTACCGATTGGCTGTACTCCCTCTGCCTATGGCACATCGGTTGGCGCTGCAACGATCCCTCTCCAGACTTGTCTGGGGAGGTGCAAGGCCGATGGTCCGTGGACAGGTCTGTATCCAACGTACACACAACGGGGGTCTGGGTATGCCTGATCTGGAGAGCCACTGGCTTGCTGAAAGACTTGCATATCTGGGCCGTGTCTTGACGGGGGACTCAGTGTGGAGACGAAAGGCGAGTTGGACTTTTCCTCGCCACAAGTCAGACCCAAAGGCTGAAGGTCGACGTAGGCCTTTGGGCGAAACACTGTTTGTCCGCCAGTGCCGAAAGGCCCTTCGTAACCTTCTTGGGTCCAGTGACTTTTCATGGCCTCGGAAGGAGCTGTATCGGGAATTAGTGGTGGGGTCCGCTTCTGATCCTCTCAGCGAGTGGCGCGGCTGGACGGCGGAGGAGATCCGCTCTCACTGGAATTGGGCGCCAGGATCGAGCTTCTTGAACAACTCCGAGTTCTCGCTCACCTGGCGACTTGTTTGGAATGCGTTATCCCTTCGCGGCTTGAACTTCAAAGCGGGGCTGGCAGACATGCCTGATTGCCCTCGCTGCGGCAGTGGCTTGGAAGAAACGGCTGAGCACGCCTTCTACTACTGAGAGCGAGTCCGCCCGTTTTGGGATCACGTCGGGGAGTGGATGGCTCGCATCGAACACAAACAGCTCGTGCTGCTCGACGTTGGTTACGTCGTAGACAACGTTCTTCCTCCGTTTCACGGTGTGAAGCGTGTGGTGTTTCTCGCGATCCTAGCTGTAGCCCGAATGGTGATTTGGACGACGCGAAACAAGGGATTGTATGACGATGCAAACTTTTCTCATCGTGATCTGGTTTTGTATTTTCGGCATCAGCTGAGGGTCAAAATCAGATGCGATAGAAAACGCTTGGATCGCATAACATTCAGCAAAAGGTGGGTGACTGCAGCGAGCCTGGTCGTACGAAAGGGGGCAATGTTGGAGTCATCCTTCCCGCCTCTGCCGGCCCATGGCGTCTATGGTACGGGTCCTTAGGGACCCCACCCTTGATAAGTAGGATTTTGTTTTTTTTCCCTCACAACCTAGTTAGCAGTATGTTGTGAGTCATTGTCCCCGTCATTTAGTCGCTAGCACTCAAGATCTTCCCATCCCCATTATTTTTGTACCTCAACCTGTATCCCAGTCCACTTTTTGAAGATCTTGAACATTCATATGTAAAAAATCATATTACCCGCTTCTATCGACCCATGCCGAGCCCGACCCTTTTAATTCTTTTATCCCTGTAGAGCAGGAATCCCGCCCCACCTAGGGTAGGTCCGGCTTGTTTTCGGTATTTTCGACCCGGAAAACAGTCGGCCTCCAATTTTATAGACGGGGGGATGGGAGGGAAACCAAACGGGGAATTTTTTCCTTGTTTTTCGTGTATATATGTTTTTTCGGGTTTTTTTCTCCCATTCCTATCATATCCATTGAAAAAATCATTCATTGTAAATAAAATCATGCATACCTTTCGGGTTTTAAGTAGGAATCTTTCATAGAGCAAATGCGGTATTTTGGTGGTTGCTGCGTGCATGGCGATAGACGAGTGATTATATATTGTATTGTTGAATGGGTCGGCGAATGTGGCTAGCTAGGTTCCCCATAGAAAATATACTTAAAGCATGACCACTCCCTTCCCCTCCCCCAAAACCACAAGGCCTCGTGTCTTCTTGTATTTATTACAAGAAATAAAGAGAGCAGGAGCTGTAGTAAGTACCTTGTCTGTCTTCGTGTACGTTGAACTAAGGAAGCCTTCTTCAGAGACTTGGATACATTTGTGTGGCACTCATATCTCCATGTTGAGTTATTTATTTACTGACCCTTAATAACCGGTCATAACAGGTAATCAAATAACTTGGACGTAACAATTTTTAAACAAGCCTGAGTTTATTTGTTTGATATCTAAGCTGTTTCAACGATTGCTATCTAACACTAATGTGTTCATTTCAACACAACACAGTTTGCAAGTATTGCTCTCTAACAGTAATATTTTTATTTGAATACAGCGAAATTGTTTCAATTATTGCTATCTAACACTATTTTTTTTTATTTCAATACAGCTAATTTTTTTCAAGTATTGCTAACACTAATATGTTTATTTCAATACTGTTTCAATTGTTGCTATTTCACATTTATAGTTTTATTTGAATACAGCTAATTTTTTCAAGTATGGCTATCAAACACAAATAGTTTTTATTTCAATACAGTTAAATTGATACATGTATTGGTATCTAACACAAATAAGTCTATTTCAACACAGTTAAATAGTTTGTAAGTATTACTCTCAAACACAAATGGTTTTATTTGAACACAGCTAAATTGTTTCAAGTATTGCTCACATTAATAGGTCTGTTTGGGTTTTATTACATATCAATCTTTGTAGGTCATTTAATGCCAAATTAATCTTTATACAAATAAACAATTCTATTTCAAATAATTCAATTTAGTATAAGTATACATTTTAATTGCAAAAACATTTTTATTTCAAGCTATTCAGTTTATTCAAACAGTTTTATTTCAAACAATTCAATTTAATATAAGAATAGGTTTTGGTTTACACCCAGTTGAATTCCAAAACTATTCCATTTCCAACAATTCAGTTTAGCCAAAGTACAGTTTCAATGACCTAGAACAAACAAAATTGCAAACTGAAATATGGCACTGAGATTAAATTCGAGATATAGGAATGGTGAGTAAATGTTTCTGTGCTCACCTTGAAGTTCAACCTACTGTTATAGGCAGTGATCTAGCCGTTCTATTTTTCATCTTTTTATTTTTTACTTTTTATTTTTATTTTTCATTTCTAATGTTTGTTCCTTTGTTTATTTCTTTATTGGCTTTTTTTTTATCTATTGTTTTCTATTTCCAAATGTTTGTTGATTTCTCCATGTGATTTTTATAGCCATCTGAAGAGGCAGGACGAAAAAACACAGCTCGTCGAAATAAATTTATTATGACACAGTAACTGTACGTTGCGTTACCTTTCATTGACATTACACACACACACATACACACACACACACACACACACACACACACTTTTATACATATATATATATGATTTGTAAACGAATAGATTGTAAATGACATTATTTTTAAACTGACTTGTTTCTTTACAATCAAACGGTCGGCTGGTTATTTTATAGCATCTTAACCCTTGTAGGTTATTTAATGCCAAATCATATTTATACATACATACATACATACATACATATGACTTGTACACGAATAGTTTGGAAATAAACTATGGAAATAATTTTCATCAAACGAATAGTTTGTCGTTAACATTTTCAAACGAGCCAGAACTCATTTTTTTGCACACAATTAAATGATAGTATAGTAAATGATTAAGTATTTCTATTCGTCTCATTGATGGAACCCTATTACCACTCCAAGTCAGAGTAGACCTGAAAGTATTGGCAACCTACAAGGAGTACTCCACATTCTCCAAAGCTACAATAATTCATCGTGTCGCGCCACCAGCGCGAATCTCCCTGACCCTCTCCCGCCACCCCTCTCAATCGTCCATCGCTCCCGGTAGGTCTTCAAGGCTACATCCAGAACTGTAGGTTCTAGCTGGTCGTCCTGCCTTTGCTCGTCCATGTGAAGGGGTCCACAGGGGTAGTCGCTTACGAGTTCGCCCTACTTCTCCAGTAGTGTCCTGCATGTCTGGTTTGTCTAACTTGGATAGTTTTCGTGATGGGTAGTAAGTGGCCGTACAGCTACTACTTTTGGACTGCTGCCTCCAGGGCTTGTTATTTACTGCTCGCAGCATTCTTGTGTAATTGTCGTCAAGTTTTTTCTCCATACGTTTAATTAGCGTCCATGTAGTGCATCCATACAGCAGTATTAATACGACCGTTGCTTGACAAAATGCGTTTTATTTTATCTGTTAGGTCTGACTTCCATATGACCAGTAGCCTATCGATAGCTGTTCATGCCTTTGCTTGTCTGCGTTGACATGGAGGCCTATGTCAGCCGTTTCTCGTTCCAGACTACGTAGCAGGCTTGGACGGGTGTATTTGCCAGAAGTGCCATGGCATCGGCGTAGTTCGTGTCCGTAATAATATGTGCGGGGTATCTTCTGTTTCTTTCCTTTGTCAGCTTGAAACTGTTGTCTTTCATTTTATCAATAGACGTTTTAAGCACGTAGGATGGATTTTTTTAATTCTCGGATTAAAAAGCCTCATCTCAAAATGATTCCAATTAAGGACAATATACAAAAATTCGGTACGGACCCGATTCTGGAAGACCAGATAAGGATTTATGAGACCAAAAAATTCATCCTTGATCGCCCTTCGGGGCCCGTGGCGCAGCGGATAGAGGCGGTGAGTCTCTTCGGTTCCAGGTGAGCATTGTCAGAAGATAGCGGTTTCAAATCCTACTCAAGCCGGCCAGAGGTTTACTTGGTCAAAAACGTGGTGCGATAGACAACAACTATGGAAGGCAGTAATTACTGGGGATACGGTTACAAGACTCATCATTCCTATCCGAGGTCACGGTAAAATCACCTGAAGAAGGCCAGAGGGATTTTGGCCGAAACGTAGTGAAAGAAGAAACAACACAAAAAAACTACCAAGATGAGGGGGAAAAGTCCGCAATAAATAAATAAAAATTAATTCTCGGATTAAAAAGCCTCATCTCAAAAATGATTCCAATTCAAGACAATAGACTTGTAAGAAGTTGAAAATCAACAATAATAAGTAAAAGCGACACTCAATTTTTGTCGTAAAATATCCATGAGGAGTCTTTGTCGTATTTCCGGTTTGTTGCACCTTGTCAATTTGAATAATTGAGACACACAGCTAGCGGCGACTCATGGATGCTTTGAGCCTATGCTTGTGTGGAGGGATCATCGGCCTACTACTGATGATACAACGGAGTCCCTGCTGTCCTCTTTGCTGTACATCGCAAACCCTACATAATGCTTAAAATTTGCAATGTCTAGGATGGGGGCGAACTAGCCCGTGTAGTACCACATGAATTGATAATACTGATATCAATCTGAAAGAGATAGATACGAACAAAGTGACAAACATAGATAGAAATAAGTAGACTTTAATAGTCTGTTTAGATAGAAAGAAAGAAAGAAAGAAAGAAAGAAAGGAAGTAAAGTTAAAGTAAAGTCGGCGACCATAGTCGATGGTGACCCGAAGGCTTCCTTTTCAATAGCTACTACACTAAGGTGTAGGGGAGGGCGCTACTCCTTTCCCTGGATTGCTCCACTTTATAATGCTGAGTGTTAAGCAAGGCGGTATCAAGTACAATTTTTTGAATATTTGGTATAACCTGACCTGGGATTGAAACCCGGTCTCCCAGACTATTGTCGAACACAGTACTCTTTAGCCCAGTGGCTAGATATTAGTAGACTTTAATAGTCTAGATAGATAGATAGATATGTATAAGTACACTTTAATAGTCTGTTCGGATAGATAGATCGATAGATAGATCATTTTGTTGGTTGCTGTTCATTATCGTTTGAATGTCTGTGCAACCGTATTGCACGCCTCAAATTATTTTTGATATAAGTCGATATTATCCGCAGAAAAAACATTTCGCCTGTTTCTGACAAGCAGATGTAAAAAAAAAAAAAAGAAAATGAATATCTTTCTCAATGCATAAATAATAGTGGCGTTGTCTGTGAAGTGTATTGGAACATCTAGGACATTTGAAGACATGAGATTAAGGATTTGTAGCTTAGTCTAATTTCTGGCAGCAGATTTTGAAGAGAAAAATAAGTATAAAAAATCTTAAATATATGTACATTTAAGTCGAAAGAAAAACATATGATATATTTTTCAAACTTCTAGGGGCGTTTCTTACGTGTCCAATATTTCAAAAGAAAATGACTGATCTTGAGTTGTTTTATATTTTTTCTGTTTATTCATTCATTTATTTGTCTGTTTATTGTTTCGTGGATGTTTTAAGATGGTACCAGGTGATCGATATATCAATTGATTTAATAAAAAAAACGTTGACGGGGGAGAGCCGATTCTAAGATAATTTCAAGGCTGTCGAAAAAAATCTCTACCAAAAAAAATGCTGACGTAAAGTCGGTCTGCCAATCGATTGTCTTTGGGTGTGGATATATGTGCGCGCGCGCATGCGTTTTAAAGTTTGTATTATTCACCTTTTCAGTCTTTGTCAAAGACTTTGTACTTATCACGAGATGCCTTAAATATTTTGTTATTGGTTTGTTCTGGGTAAAACATAATACTGAATACATAAAAAATTATACTTCCTATAAAATAATGTTGAATGTATAAGAAATTATTTTACGTAAAATAATGTTGAATGCATAAAAAATTATTTTACATAAAATAATGCTGGATACATGAAAAATTATAATTTCCATAAAATAATGTTGAATGCATAAAAAAATTTTCTTTACTTAAAACTATGTTGAAAGCATAAAAAAATTTGAAAACATAAAAAGTAACGTTAAATGCATAAAAACAATTTAAGTAAGTAGGTTGGCCGACCTGAAGGCTTTTTTATCAACAATTAGATCGAGGTATAGGGAAGGACGCTTCTCTTTTTCCTGGATTGCTACATTTACCTTTGATCGGTACCTTACAACGCTGAGTGATAAGCAAGGAGAATCAAGTATCACTTTTTGGTGTTTTTTGTATGACACGACCAGGGATCGAACCCTCCTCTCCTGCATCATTGGCGAACACTTGAAATATTATGCCAATGAACCGGTTAAAAACGTAATATAAAATGCACAAAAACTAATAAATCCGTAAATAACAAATGTTATTGGCATAAAATATATTATCAAATCAATAAATAGAATATCAAATGCATAAAAATAATATTAGATTTGAAAACCTTAAATGAACAATATTAAATAAAATAAGAAATAACATGAGATAAATTTTCTAAATGATATGATTTTTTTTTAAATTACATTTAATAAATGTAAAATAATATTAGATAAAAAAGTTATTCTATCAAATGCGTATTATTTGACAAATAAATAAAATGATATTAAATGCATAAAAATTTTATTAATATTACTAATATGTTTGATTTGATGAGCATCCATTTCATCTCGATGGCTTCATGGTTAACATCAGAGAAATCTGTCTCGACAATCCGAGTTCAAATCCTGGACGGAACGGTTAGTACTTATTTAGCACGAAACTTTCCGGCGTTTGTCTGGCGTTTTCTAATTAAGTTGATCACATAGGCCTTCCTCCCAAGCAGTAACTGCTTGGTAAGGCTGCTTGGTTGGATTTATGGCATATCAGCCTTTGTAGGTTATTTAACGCAAAATCCATTTTTATGCATATAGTTAGTTCCATTTAAAACAATTCAGTTTAGGATAAGTATGCAGTTTAAATATAAGTACAGTTTAATTGTGAATTTTGTTTATACACAGTTGAATGTCAAAACAGTTCTATATAAATCAATTCAGTTTAGTGTAAGTACAGTTTCAATGTCAAAAAACAGTTCCATTTCAAAGAATCCAGTTCAGAATAAGCACGCAGTTTAAATGTAAGTACAGTTTCATTGTCAAAAATATTTCTATTTCAAACTATTCAGTTTAGTCAAACAATTCAGTTTAGCATAAGTATACCGTTAGTTCTATTTAATCCATAGATAGGGCCCTATCAGGTGCTACCACGCTGGACCAGAGTAAACGTTGGAGCAATAGCAATGAAAGGGTACTCCACATTCCCCAAAGCCCCAGCATCACTGGAACCTTACCATCAGATTGTTTAGTGTCATATATCCAGGACACTCATTGGCGGAGTGTCTTACCCCTCTGCAGAGCTGCAGTCGGTGTATTCTACAGCCCCAGCCTACTGGGCAATGGTAAGGCTGAGTTTATCGCTAGACGCCTGAGACGGTCCGAAAGAGGAATGCCGAGGAGATAAAATATTTTTTGTGCTCACCATGCATAAATCTGGATAACGTGTGTAACTCTTACAATAAAATGTCTTCCTATCAAATCTGACTTGGTGAGAAGTAGAATAAATCCTTCCTACCTTTCTCAGAGGTATTAGAGTTATGTTAAATACAAACAGTCCAGAAATATCTAATATTATATTTCCAACTATTTTCTTTCCTGATTGGGTTAGATAGTAAAGTAGAAAGGATTCTTCAACTTTGGTATGGAAAGCGATGTAGAAGAAAGAAGAATCTGAAATCAAACCAAACCTGAAGATGTCATATATTGACCCTCGACTGAGCCGTCAATCAAGAGATGCACCTGTGTAAGTTCCAGTTGGAGTTTGTCTGCCGCTGGCTCTCAATTCGGCATCTTGTCCCCAACGGACTCAGAGGGCTTTGGGCCCTCAGTGACTCACGGTTGAGCAACCCCAGCCAAGACGAAGATGAAGTGCTGCTATGATCAGAAGAACTTTGGGTCAAAATAACAGTCCGTCGTTGTCTCAACTCACCTCTCACACACAACCAACATCAACCCTTCCGAGAATAAAGTGTGAGAGATATATCTTTATAAAGAAGTGTGTTCGTTCGTTCATTGAGGTTCGTCATTATTGTTGACTATGTTTCCGCTTATATTTGTATTATGTATATGTATATGGCTATTCAACAAAGAAAGATGGGCTACACAAGACTATTCTCTCCCAAGGCGCACTATAAAAGTAGTAACCTCACGACCAAACGAGGTTACCGGATAAGTCTTTTTTTTCAACTCGTCTAGGGTAATTTTATGCTTAGAAGTTAGAGAATCGCGTTCATTGTCCGTTTATATTTACCTATTTGTGTTGTTGTCTCTTAAAAGGTGATATTTCTTTTTTCTTTTTCTTTTTTTTTTTCATCATCATCAGGAATTGTTCAGAGTTATACGCAGGAAAAACTTTTGGGAGAGGGTCTTACTCTTTTGCAGGGGATACAATCAGGGTATTTTTATCAGGTGTTGTTCGGGTGCTAATAGTTTAGAAATGAAGAATAAAACTCATATTCGTAATTTACTTTGCTTATCCCTACAACGCATTTCGCACTTGGCCAGTTTTAATTAACGAAAACTTGTCCCATTTGTTATGTTCAATAATATTTTCATTATGAAAGTCCAGTTCTTTTCTCTCCAACTAAACGGCCATTAATTATATTCTCATCATTCCGTCTCGAAAAACTCGATAAGAAATTTGTTGGGTCATCGGTGATGACCCGCGAAAGACTATCACTGTCTGCAGTGGTCTATTCTCAATTCTCAACGATCTTGCTTGTCAATGAAATCAATTCTTCCTTTTCTTTTCTTTTCTTTTCTTTTCTTTTCTTTCTATCATCTGTCTTTCATTCTTTTCTTTCTTAGGCAGTTAGAATTAATGATCTGAAAATGAAGTTAATTGTGTTACCTTTCTGTCCAGTGTGGGTATTCTACTTAATGTAAATTCTGGCTTGATTCTAAATAGAAACGAGCGTTTTATTACGCAGTAGCGTTCAGAAAAAAAAGAAAGGGAGACGACGGAAAAAAACAAGTCGATTTTGATTAGACACTGCTAAATGAGAAGACCAATACAGCAAAAAAAAAAAAAAAAAGATTTTAAAACTACGGAAAAAAATCAGTTATTTTTATAATATCTTAATTTTATTTTTTATGCTGTAATATATTATAAAGAAATGGATACCTTAGTGATTTTATCTTTGAATCTATATTGATATGAGGAGTCCCCATGGCGTAGTGGCTAACGTAATAAGTGAGTTCGAACTCCAGTCGCGTTATTACGATCACTTTCGAACATATACCCTAGAGGATGTCATGAACCCCTTTTTCCCTCATCTATCGCTCAAATAGAACCACTACTGTTTTTCGACGAGGATAGCTTTGCTATTAAATAACCCACGAAGGTTGATATTGATTAAAGAAACTAAACCTATACTAAGAGCAGATGTAACATAAGTTCTAAAAATTAGTGTTGTATAGCTTCATGCATATACAAATATATGCAGAATTATCAACTGATAATATACGAACTTCAATGAACGAAGGAACACACTTCTTTATAAAAATATATCTCTCACACTTTATTCTCGAAAGGGTGATGTTGTGTGTGAGAGATGAGCTGGAGACAGAGACAGACTGCTATATTGACCCCAAATTCTTCTTCGACCATAGCAGCACTTCTTTCTCATCTTGGCTGGGTTGCTCAACCGTGGGTCACTGAGGGCTCAAAGCCCTCTGTCTGCCGCTGGTTCTCAATTCAGCATCCTATCCCCAACTGACTCAAGCCGTCTGTGCCCTGGTTATATTATTATTTAACGTCCACCTGCTTCCACTGTTCTTCCGCTTATTTACACAGGTGCATCTCTATTGACGGCTCGGTCGAGGGTCAATCTATAACATTAGTTACATTTATTTTAAAGTTACGGTTTTCTAAGATCACGAAATTAAGCTTCAAGTCGTAGAGAAATAGAAAATTTAATTTATTTTGTTCTTTTTAAGATTCAGTTGTTTCACTGTTCGGTATTCAAAACCCCACCTTTGTAATATGGTTTCGAGTTTTAATTTATTGGTTTAATAGCATATCAACCTTTGCGGGTTATTTAATGCTATTGAAAGAGTTATGGGCTGTAATTCTTGACTACTTATTTTGGTGCTAGGAAAAATGATTAATCGTTTCCTATTCATCATAGCATTAGTATATCCATTGATGCACTAACACTGGATAGGCGAAAAGAAAATACATTAAAAACATTTAATAAATATATACAGGTTGTCTCAAAATAGATTCAACCAATTAATATGATAATGATTTTGTTGTATCGTGGTAAGAAAAGATTCACATTGAAATAAAGTTAATTGTTTATTAACTAAAGTGTTATAGTCCGACTAGTATTATAAGTCTCGCGCTGTTGGTGTTACGTCCGAAGTTGGTCTTACTACAGACCGACGTCCTTTCAGAGCTGTCTCTCTGCTTCCCTCCCGTCTCTCTTTCCGTCTCCCTAGCTTAAGAAACACGGTGTCTTTTATACTTCTGCGATACCGGAAGTCATAGGGTACGGACTACTATACAACAGATATTTTACTGAGTCAAGCACAATGATGGTCATTGGAAACACATACTGTAAAAATGCATCCTTTGAGCTAGTGACAACAAATCAATGTTTCTTTTTATTGTTATTATATCAGCTTCCAGGACATGCAATCTTTTTTTGAGTTTCTTGTCTCAGTATTAAATCCTTATATTAATTGGTTACATCAATTTTGAAATAGTTTTGATTTTGTCTCTAAATTAGTCGTGGCGCTAAACATTTTTCCTCATTTGTATAAGGCATTGTGATCGAGGATTAATAGTTGTTATAGTATGCTATTTTCAAATCTGAAATTTAAAAAAATACAACATTATTAGTAGTAGAGTTATTAGCAGTCTCATAGGTCTCATGTACATTCGAACACCCTATATAATAATAATACAACGAATTTTGCAACAATTAACAAAGTGTCCCAAACCATATAAATTACTCATACTGCTCCATAAACATCCATGCCGGTAGATAAGGGAAAGACTAATTTAAAGGATTTATATGTCTTCAAGTTTTCATGACGAAATGAAATAGTGCCTCTCCGGAGTTGAAAACTATTTCTCCATTTTGTTCCACGAACAAAATTAAAAAGTAATGTCTAGTTTTCGCTATACAAGCGAGGACCCAAAAAATACTTCTCCGTTCGAAAAACGAAGGCAAAACAGAAAGAATTAAGGGTTTGAATTCTCATATGACCAATGGACACGTGGCATCGGAAACCACGCCCCTAATCCAAAGGTAAACAATAACATGTGTCTCTCCAAAATGTAAAAGTCTTCCTTGTAGAAAAAACGTGGTGGTAATATTTGACCCATTGCTGGAGGGAATTCCTACCTTTTCAAAGGGTATTAGTCCAAAAGTAAACTTAATAGCGCGACTTGGTTTAGAACTCGGTTACAACGATATCATAGTCAAGCACGTTAGCCACAATGTCTCCAGGATTTCGCCAGCAATAAGGATAAGCACAGCTAACCGACATTAATTCTTCTGCCTATTATCGGAGCGCAATGATTTCTTTATAGAACTTTTGTCACTAAGAAAATTTAATATCGAATATCACTGGATATTAGTTGTCTCTATTTCTGAGACGAAGTTAGATGATTTTTATCATTAAGGGTTTTCGGACTATTGTCATCTTTATTGTTATTTCCACAACGTTTCGGCCGATATTTCCTCCGGCCTTCTTCAGGTGTTTGTCGAATTCGAAAACCTGCATGGAACTTCGAACTACGTCCTCTATTTAATCCACTGGGATCGCCTGTTCTGATTCCGTTAACCATAACCGGGTACAAGTGTTAAGTATTCCTGTATTGTTACTCGCCAGCAGTCAGGATTGAATCTGCAATTTCCAGATGATTGCCTCCTTAGAGGCTTAGGGAACCAACGTCTATAACCGTTATGCGAGTAACAATACTGGAATATTTAACACTTGTACCCCCATGGATTCAATAAAGAACGTAGTTCGAAGTTCCGTGCAGGTTCCCGAGTTTGACAAACACAGAAGGATATATCGGCCAAAACGTGATGGAAATAACTATAAAGATGAAGACAATAGTCCGAAAACCCTTAACGAATATCACTGGTAGAAATGTTCATCCTTGTTGTCTTTGTATTGATTTCTGTGAGTGGCAGTTCAGTATTTTGTATTTTTACGCGGATTCAATTTCACAGTGGATTTGTTTTTTATATTTGTCGCTGCCTCACTCCAGACAGGACTTGACCCAAGGTCAATGACCCGAAGGTTGATTATAGTGAGGGTTAGGGAAGGGAAAGGTCGGGCACGAGTCGAGGATCGAGCCCTGTTTGACTATTTTTGGTTTGTTTGTTTGTTTGTTTTGTTATTGACGTCTATTGTACCGATGTTTACTGAGGGTTGAAGTGTTAGCTATTGGCCTGATGCCGCTTAACTCTCAGTAGTTGAATATGTCCCATGAATATCGGGATTATTCTTCTAATTTGATCCCATTCCATGAGATTATCTTGGTCAGCCCTAGAACTTTACATCCCACCTTCATAAAACTGAAAAAAATGTTCTTGATAGATGTATATGCGTAATTTAAATTTCGATTTAAAGATTGTTGTTTTCTTTGGGTCCCTAAACAAAACTAATTAGTGAATTGATGTGATCATTTTACATCTCTAAATTGAGGGACTTCCAATTAGCTTAATTATTATAGTTTAATTAAATGCGAATATTTATTTTTGTAGCACAAATATTCAGTTAATTGTTTTTCTTTTGAGGTTTTTAAATTCAAATCTGTACTTCTATTTTACGTTTTTTCCGTAATAGTTTTCATGTTTTGTCATTCAATTCCTCGACAAGGACAAAAATGAATCATTTAACAAGATTTTAACATTTCTATCAAAGTTTAAAGTCTCCGTTTGGTTAACATCTTCGTCTTTCAAAACATTAATGGAATCTTCTCTGGTGGTTTCCGTAATATAAGTTTCGCTTTTCTAATCAAGATAGAAATATTAACATTTTTCGATTATTAAAACAATAAACAGTTGATATCTGCCCATTCTATTTAAATATTGAGCTCTTGATCAAAGCTATTGGAAAAAAGACAATTTACAATGTTGCAAAAAGACGAATATTTAACTCCTTCTTGCAGTCAGATTTCTAAGATTCAGATATTTTTTTAAAATAAAGAATGTATTTCACAAGACTTGATTCTTCGATTTCTGTTAAAATTCCTCCATCAATTTCCAGATATATTGTCATAACATATAACAGTGTTGGTTGTCACTATCTCACTTTGTGAGTTTTTACCAGACCAAATACGATATACTTATAATATATAATATAGTCATAACATATGTAATTCTAAAATATATATATATGTATATATATATAGTCATAGCATATATAACAATATATATATATATATATATATATATATATATAGTTAAAACATATATGATTAAAATTTAGTGTATATATATATATATATATATATGTTATGACTATATATATATATATAGTCATAACATATATAATTATCATCATCATCCTGTCGTACTGCCAGCACGGATCTCCCTGACCCTCTCCCACCACCCCTCGCTATCGTCCATCGCTTCGGGTAGGTTTTCAAGGCTACATTCTGCATCGGCACAGAGCGATTGTATGTAGGTCCGAGCTGGACATCCTGCCTTTGCTCTTCCATGTGAAGGGGGTCACGGGAGTACGTCACTTTTGAGTTTATCTCTACTTCTCTAGCAGTATACCGCATGTATGGTTCTTCTAACTTGGATAGTTTTCCATGATTGGTAGTAAGGGGCCGTACAGCTGCTGCTTTGTGGAGTGCTGCCTCCAAGATTTGTTCAGTACGACTCGCAGAATTCTTGTGTAGTTTCCGTCAAGCTTTTTCTCCATACGTTTAGTAAGCGTACAAATAGTGCATCCATTCAGCAGTATCGACACGTCCACTGCTTGAAAAAAACTGCGTTTTATTTTATCGGTCAGCTCTGACTTCCATATGACCAATAGCCTATCGATAGCTGTCCATGCCTATGCTAGTTGCGTATTGATGTCAGTTTCAGCTTATGCGACACTGCTTCCAAGGTAGGTGAACTTGTCTACTCCTATTTACCAACCCCTCCGCTCGGGCAGGATATGACACAAGGTCAGTTTTTAAGCGGAGTTTAACAGGTTTGAATTCAGAGTTTTCCTTCTCCTAGACTAGTCGCCTCACCAAGGCTGAAGAACCTAGTCTGCCCTACTATTTACCCGTAGCTGGAGGGAGAATATTTGGATTCATACCTTTCCCAAGGGTATTAGTGCTATGTGAAATGTAATCAGGCTTGTAATCATGATTTGAACTCATGTCGTCGTGTCCACATCCTGCGACGATAACCATTACACCACGGGCACCTCCGAACTTGTCTACTAGTTTTAGAGAAATACCGTTTTGTGTAGAGAATATATGATATAGTCATAGCATTTATAGTTTTATCCTCTATGATTTTTCTTTGAATGGTAGAAGGTAAGTGATATATAATTCCGTTTAAATTTTCTAATGTTCTCTCGTGGCGTCGTGACAAATGCTCGTCTGTAGCATCGTGGTAAGCAAGTTCAAACTCGCCAGGCCACTGCATTCACTTATGGGCTAATCATCATCATCATCATGACGTGCCGCTAGCACGGATATCCCTGACCCTCTCTCACCACTTTTCCCTATCGTTCATCGCCTCTGGCAGGTCTTCAGGGCTACATCCCGTATCCTCACACAGCTGCCGTATGTATGTTCAAGCTGGTCGTCCTGCTTTTGCTCGGCCATATGTGGGGGTCCATAGGAGTACATGACTTATGAGCTCGTCCCTGCTTCTCCAGCAGTGTCCTGTGTGTCTGGTTCGTCTAGCTTGGATAGTTTTCGTGATGGGAGGCAGGTGGCCGTATAGTTATTGCTTTGTGGGATGTTGCCGCCAGGACTTGTTTAATATTGCTCGCAACATTCTCGTGTAATTGCCGTCTAGCTTCTTCTCCAGCCGTTTTGTTAGCGTCCAAGTGGCGCATCCATACAGCAGTATCGACACGACCGCTGCTCGGAAGAAACTGCGTTTCATTTTATCGATCAGGTCTGATTTCCATATAACCGATAGTTTATCGATAGCTGTCCATGCTTTCGTTAGCCGCGTGTCGATGTCTTTTTCGGTTGATGAGACACTGCTTCCTAGGTATGTGAATTTGTCAACCAGTTTCAGAGAGGTTCCGTCAAGTGGGGAAATGTGGCCTGCTTGATTAAAGCACATATATTCAGTTTTGTGTGCATTGACATGGAGGCCAATGTCTGCGGCGGCTCGTTCCAAACTATGCAGTAGTGTTTCGGCTTGGTTGGGTATATTTGCTATTAGCACAATGTCATCGGCGTAGTCGGCGTTGGTAATTGTTTTTGCGGGGTACCTTCTGCTTCTTTTCTTTGATAGCTCGAAACCGTTTTCTCTGATTTTATCGATCGATGTTCTAAGCCCGTAGTTATGAACTTTCTTATTCTCCCAGCAATGGGTTAAATAATACATCTACATTTCTAAAAGAATGGCTTTGGCATTAACCCATGAATGTTGATATTCCATAACACAAAGAAAGCAAAACAATTCTGTTCTTCTGTCTTATGACTTTCTTTCTAATTTTCTTAATTCTTCTGAAACAATAACGGCTGACTTATTTATTCTCAAACTTATTAACAAGTACCAACAAAAAAACTGTTGGCAATAATTATTACATAGTGGCCTAACTCGTCATCCTAGAGTGGGAGATGTGTCGAACATTTTCGCCGGTGTGATTTCCTGTTGGAAAAGTTTATTACTGCTGAAATAATCTTTTCTTGCGTTGTGTCGTCTCGACAATTGTGGCCGGAGACAATGATAAAACGAAGAGATGATTATAAGTTCAAAATTGGAAAAAGTCAGATATGTGGTCTCAAAAAAAATACTACTCACTTGTCAATGTTTCAACCCAGCCTCTCGACCGGTTTAAAATTGAGAGGACGTTTAGTGGTATTTTTCTGTTGATGAAGGTAAGATTCTATTGTTCCATCCATCGACGGGGAAGTCCCCGTGGTGTAATGGCAAATGTGCTGGAGTAGGACATCGTAGTAAGCGAGTTCGATTCCAGTCGAGGTAATACGTTCACTTTCAAATTAATACCCTTGAAAAAGGTTTGAACTCTTTTATCCCCACTGGATATTGTTTAAATAGTACCACCAGTTTTCTTCTACAAGTATGGCTTCGACATTGAATAACCCACAAAGGTTGATATGCCATTGAACAAAGAAACCGAAATCGAACAAAAAATCGTAGTCCTTGGGGACGGTTTCGCTATCCTAAAATTTGAATTTTCTTCTCTTCTGCTGATTACTAACTTAATTAAGTCGGCGAACTTAGTCGAGGGTGACCCGAAGGCTCCCTTGTCAAAAGCTACTACACCGAGGTGTAGGGGAGGGCACTACTCCTTAATTCAAATCTTATTATGATGAGTGCTAAGCAAGGCAGCATCATGCGACATTTTTTGAGTCTTTGGTATGACACGACCTGGGATTGAACCCCGGTCTCCCAGACCATTAATGAACACTCTACTCCCAATTTTAGGGTGTCCACGTGGTGTAATGGTTAAAGCGATGGACTGCAGAATCGTAGTAAGCGAGTTCGTACTCCAGTTGCGCTATTGCGTTCACTTTCGGACAAATACCCTTGGGAAAGGTATGAGCCCCCTTATCCTCCCAGCTATGGGTTAAATAACATCACTGCTGTTCTCCTAGGAGAATGGCTTTGGCATTAACATACAAAGATTGATATGCCATTAAACAAAGAAATCAATATACTCCCAATTTTCGCGTGACCATTTCTCACACCTACCTCGAGAGTTTTCATGGTCGACTTCTTGTTGTCGATAACACAGCCAGGAACCAGGTTCACAGTTGGTGAAAGATAGCCATTTGATTACACAGACATTTGCAAAGGCGTAATTTACTGGTGATAAGTTCGGTGCTGCTAAAACAAGCCTGTGCGAAAGAGTTATAATCAAATGAGCACTCGATGATTGGCTATAGGCATCCACGTGAGATTTAAGAGCTTTAGTAAGATTCGAAAAAAAAAAAACGATTGGGATCAAGACTCGAAGACAAACAGTTCGGTAGTTTGGGACTTAAGGGATAACCACCACTCCACATTTGTTTCCCATACAATTTAGGTAAGACGAACAAGATTTGGTTGGTTGGTTGGTTGGTTTTATGGCATAAGACCACCACAGCTGTATGGTTTTAAATAATTAATTATAATAATCCTTAATAAATGATTGAACAGTTCTATTTGACCAATAGATGGGGCTCTAACAGGTAATACAAATTTCTGTCAGAGTGGACCTGGCAGTTTTGCTAATGAAGGAGTACTCTACATTCTTTAAAATGCCTGGCCTAGAACATCACAATCAAATGCAGTTTAGATTCATACATAAGACTTTCATTATAGAGGTCTTGCCCTTCTATAGGGGAGTAATCAGTGTATTCTTCCACCCCGGCCGACGAGAGGGACGATCAGAAAAGAACAGTCAGAATGTTTGTGAGGCACGATGATAAGTAAGTCTTAGAGAAATTATTCTCATGATACATTACAAGAAAGAAAAGCAAAGAAAAGCAACGCGTAACCTACTTGACGAGTTTGAGAGAATGAAGAGAAAGGGTACAAGAAAGATAAAATGAGGGTCATAAAGAGCAAGTAGTGCCTCTCCAGGATTCGTTCAAAAGTTTACACAGCATCCTTGTGTATTTTACTCAAAGCGTTTCGTTGACGTTCGGGTGGTGCAGTGATACAGTAGTACTGTCACGGTTATAACTTTGAAGTATACTCGCTTTATTTTATCAGTGAGATAAGATTTTCATATGGCCGTAAAAACAGCAGCTGTACTGCCCCTTCCCTGCCATTTCACATACAATTCAAGTAAGACGAACAAGATGTGTTTGGTTGGTTGGTTGGTTTTATGGCATAAGAACCTTGAGGGTTATTTAATGCCAAATCCTGTTTATATATATATATATATATATATATATATATATATATATATATATATATTACGACAGTGTATGGTTGTCGCTATCTCACTTGGTGGTTTTGTGGCTGACCAAATGCGGTATTATTTGGAGAGTGCTCAATATCTGTGATAGAGCTATTATATAATATAATAACTAATAAATATATATTAAATATTTTATATAATTAATAGCATGGATGCTTATCTGCAACCACCGTAAGTACCATTTTCCGCCACTGAACCTGAATACGACATAGGCAACTAATACAAATTATTATAAGGTATAAAGTGCAATTTAACACAGAACATATTCCAACAAATGGCTACTAGTATTGCATAATACACCATAGTATATACCAATATACCATGTCTCTTAACACCATGATATTCCCACCTCACCAATTATTCTTAAATTTTAAATCCAGCAACTATTTCGTCTATCATACTTATATTGTTGCATATTGACCTCCGACCCGGCCGAGCTGTCAAAATAAGAAATGCACCTGTGTAAATAACAGGAGCATCCGTTCAAAGATATCGGGGGATAACCTTGACTGTCGACGGGTTGAATTGAGTGCAAATGTGACGCTCACAAGAGGCAGGTGGACGTCAAATAATTATATAACCCGGGAGCGACAGGAAGTCAGATCAGTTGGAGAGAAGATGCTGGAATGAGAACCATGTCCCAACAGAGGCTGCGCCCCCAGGCCCTGGCTGAGTAGCCTAGGAGAACGGGAAAGAAATGCTGCTGTAGCCAGAAGAGTTCGGGGGTCAATATGTTGCAGTTCTGTTCAATCTCCAACTCACCTCTCACAGATAATACCTTTCGTAATCCTTTCGAACCCTTTCGAATAAAGTGAGAGGTATATTTTTCTAAAGAATTGTGCCCGCTCGTCTTTACTGTGTCGTCGTAATGTTTCCGCACGTATATCTGTATAGTTGAATCAATGTGTCAAATCAAAAATTAATTTTCTTCGAAATGCATTGATGATGATGAATTTGTCCATTAGTGAAAATCATTAATACACACAATAAAAAAAATTCATTCGGCCAAATCCCCAACCGTCTCTCGACTTCCGCTATCTTCTACTATTCATCGCTACATATGTATTCACGGGACAATCTCAAATCTGCTACACAGCACATGAATCATCGTACATATTCTCACACTAACAATCATATATATGAGCACACAGCAATACGCAAATATAATCTACACACACACACACACACACACACACAAAGGGTTATACGTAATTCTAATGTAAACATTCTTTGACTGTATTGTTTCGATTTTTTCGATTTATCCAAAATCTTTCTTTTTCTGCCTGTTTATTGTCGTATAAAGATACCATGAAATCAGTGGTCGCAGATAAGCATCTATGCTATTAGATATATATATAAAAACTAATAATTATTATTATATTATATATCAACACACACACACACACATATCTATATATATATATATATATAACTAAATAACTTATTAAATACTAGCACTTACGGCAAGGGAAAAAAACCGCAAGTAATTTGAAGAAAAAGATATACAACGAATCATTGTCTAGGGGAAAAATAATATACATTGGAAAAAAAAAGAAAAGGCCAACCTTGTAACATCTATTGAAAAAATCAACAGATTGGTCAAAAGAAAAAAAACAGCGTAAATGCTGCTAAGCTACAAGTAGAGCAAATATATATATATATATATATATATAATTTGTAAACGAATAATTTGTGGATAATATTTTTAAACGAGACGGAGCTCATTTGTGTACACACAGTTAAATGGTCTCAAGTATAATAAATGATAAAATGGTTCTATTTGATTTTGATTGTTTGTTTGGGTTTCATGGAATATCAATCAATTCAAGCAATTCAGTTTAGCATTGGTACACTTATAATTGTCTAAAACATTTCTATTTCAAGCCATTCTGTTTAGAAAAACAATTCTAATTCAAACAATCTAGTTTAGTATAAGAATATTTTGTTACACACATGTGTAAATGTCAAAAAAGTTCTATTCAGTTTAGCGTAGTACAGTTTCAATGTCAAAAACAGTTTTATTTCATACAATTCAGTTTAGGATAAGTACGCAGTTTAGTTCTATTTGACCTATAGATAGGACCCGATCAGGTGCTACAACTCCAGACCAGAGTTGACTGGAACCTCATCATCAGATTGTTTAGTGTCATATTCAGGACACTCGTTGTGGGGGGGTGTACCCCTCTGCAGTGGAGCAGTCGGTGTATTCTACAACCCCAGCCGACTGTGCAATGGTTCAATTTGATTCATAGATGAAACCCTAACAGGTACACAAATTCCGGGTCAGAGTGGACCTAGAAGTAATGTCAATGAAAGAGTAGGTCACATTCTCCAAAGCTCAAGAATTGCATTCACATCATCAGATGGTTTAGTGTTATATCCAGGACACTTGTTGGGAGGGGTGTCTCATATTGTACCGCTGGACAAACAACAAAGGACTCGTAGATATATAAAAATCTAATTTATATTTTTATTCTTCGACAGTGACGTTTGTGTTAAGTAGGAATATAGTCACAGAGAGTTCGCATAAATCTTTCTTCTGCGGTGGGGACTCTTTTTGTATAGTAGTACAACGGTCGGAGAACACACACGGGGAGCTGACAGGTCTTCTTGAGTGACCAGCAGGTCTCTCTTCGCTTGAGAGACCAGCGGATCTCTGCCTTCAGTCCAAAATTACAGACCTTATATTGTCTTTCAAGGCCCATGAACACGCCTCTTCGCCCACGTATTTTTCAGTTTATGGCTGGTTATCGGAACATACATACTTCCGTTTTTTCTGGTAATTTGTTGATCTTATCTGCGAACGGAAATATCTGCCATTCTATCCACAGGCAATAAATTACATGTTCTCTTTCCTGTGAAACCGCTTTGTTGACGTTATCTTGCGACCACATTGAACCTGCCAAGTTAATCATCGATAGCTAAGCTAGTATATTAGAGGGGTCTTACTTCTCTGCAGAGATGCAATTGGCGTATTCTTCTGGGATGGAACAAGACATGCTGGATACTGCAGAAGAATGGGCAAACTCATTCATAATGACCGACAGGGAAAGATGGTGAGAGAGAGTCAAGAGAATTCGTCTTATCTCTATGAAAGGATGATGATGCTGATAATAATGATTGCTTTTCACAACAACAAAAACAGTAGGTAGGAGAGAATATGCTCTCGAAAGATACGAGGAGCACACAATAAGTTTCCAGACTTTTTTCGTATGGGCACTTTTATTGATAGTACACACATGAAACTCTAGTCCCCTTCGAAGTAATCTCCTCCGGCTACAATGGACTTGTTGTACCGTTCCAACAACTTCTGGAAGGCCCCGTGGAAGTCCTCTTGTGTGAGTGTGTCAATGACCTTCGTCACAGCCACTTACATCTCCTCATTTGTCTCATAACGGAAGCCTCTGAGCTTAGGGAATAACCAAGTCACGGGGAGCATGGTCTGGACTATAGAGACGGTGAGGAACTGTGTTGATGCCCATCTTGGTCAAATAGTCTGTGACAACGATGGAGTTGTGGACTTTGTGCATTATCCCGCCGGAAATGCCACTGACCCGATTTGAAGAGTGCTGGCCTCTTCCGACGGAATCTTTCCCTGAACTCCCTTAAAACCTCAACATAGTAACCCTAGCCCTAACCCTTTGGCCAATCAACTCTGGTGTATTGACTTCCTTAGTCCTCCCACACGTCTCATCATCCCTCACAGACTCCCTGCCTTCCTTGAATCTCTCATGCCGCTCAAAAACTCATTCTCGATTTATGCAAGATGCTCCAAAAGCAGTCTGAAGCATTCCATACGTTTCTGTAGCGTTTTTTCCAAGTTTAAAACAGAATTTTATTGCATATCGTTCTTCTAAAGTGTCCTCATGTCCAGATTACATTTTTGAAATTCACCAGCTGTAACAATCAGGCTTTAGTAGGGTGTATTCCAATTGCTGCTGTAGCTGTTCATTTAAACCTGAAATTATAAAAATTAGTCAGTCATCTCATAAGATGTATAGCAATAACATAGTGAATTTTCAAGAGTCTACGACAATTGTAAATGCCTGTACAGAAAAGTCTGAAAACATTGAATACACCACGTATATCAAATAATAAATAGGCCTTATAAAAAATAATGAAAAGACATCCTAATTATGAATTAATCATATAGATACTAGCTGATTATACCGAGCTACGCCAGGTGATACATTAAGACTTAGATCTCAGATAAACAAATGTCAAAAATTTTATCTACTTGTATAACTTATCTAAACACGATTTATTTTACAGTCTTTGCTGTCAATCAAAAAATTACACTGATCTATTAAGAATAGTAAATTTTCCAATGAATAAAATGCAAGCATCCTTGTCTGCGTTCTTCTCTTAATAACGTATTGCCAAAACGGAAATTTAAAAAACAGTTTCAGACTTGACGCTCAGTAACGACTCTTTTGACATCGACCCCACAAATTTTCTCAGCTGTTTCTGTTGTATTTTTTTAATTCTTATACTCCCACAACATTACATGTCGAATATGCGTTTTCAGTTCGTCCATTTTAGTAGCGAGATGATTGATTAAATAATGAAACACATTTTTTCACTACTGATGTAAAAATGAACGATGAAGGCAGTTTTAATCAAGTAATTTCCAGTTGGGTTTAAAGTATTGGAAGTTTTAAAGATGCAGTCACGTTTTACTTTTAAAAAACAAAAATTATTTATGACTCAAGCCAAAAGAATCAAAAACGTCCATGCGTTCCAAGATAAATTTTATCTTCTGTATTTTTCGTATAGACAAAATTTTAAAATTCTATAATGCACATTATATATACTGAATATTATATTTTACTTATACATATGAATGCTTAGAGGAACTTTTGGTGTAACGGATATCGTCGTAGGAAATTTAGTCAGCGACATGAGTTCAAATCCTAGACAAGGTTGTTCTCATTTTACATATCGCTATAACTCTTGGGGAAGGTATCTATTCTCTATCCACTAATAGGTAAATAGAAGGGTTGACAGGGTTCATAAATCTTGGAAGGCAACCGGTCTAGGAGAAGGAATACTCTAAATTCAAACATGTTAAACTCCGCATAAAAAGTTGACCTTGTGTCACATCCTGCTCGTACGGAGTTGTTGATAAATACATTTACGTACATACAGATAATGTTAACATTTTATTAAGTACAAAGTGGAATTTGCCAATAATACTAACCTTGACAAAAATTATGGAATTAGCATACCAAGTGGATGTTCATGTTGTTTTCCTAATCTTATTTAGCAATACAGTAAAGTTGGCGACCGTAGTCGAGGGTGACCAGAAGGCTCCCTTTTCGATAGCTACTACACAGAGGTATAGGGGTGGATGCAACTCCTTTCCCTGGATTGCTTCTCTTTACCCTTGATACGTACCTTATATCGCTGAGTGGTAAGCAAGGAGGTATCAAAGGTATCATTTTTAAAGTCTTTGGTATGACGCGACCTGGGATAGAACCTAGGTCTCCGGGACCATTGGCAAAACTAGAGACACATTTTATTTAACAGCTGAATATTCCATGTTTATAAAATATATCTAAAACAAACAAGATTAAAATATTTTTTCTTACACGCTCAATGAAAATGAGGATGTAACACATATTAAATGAACAATTAAAAAGTACGTCTTGACTACAAATAACTGTTCCAAACTTTAACTCAAGAAAGTCTATTATTTTAGATAATGTCCTCTAACAACTCATGTGTAATATTGGTAAGAACTAAACTAAGAGTTCCATAGGAGAAATTAAAAATCCGAAAAAAAAACGAGACAATGTGAAAACAGCATCACTATGTAATAAAAGGAACTCAACTAATGCCAATGGTCGGAAAATTTAAGAAGGTGCAAAGAGAACTAATTAACGCACACAAAAAAAAAAAACAAATTGAATACATTCAAGGCCATATCAATAAAATTAGAAACTCAGTAGAAGATAGACAATCTCGAATAACGTGGTAGACAGTAAACGAAGCTCCAGAGCTAAACTAAAAGCTGCCAGCCAAGAAAAACGAATACATATGTGGAAAGACCATTTCAATAATCTGTTAGGAACATCCCCAAAAGTTACAGATACACCTATCTCGAAAATTATAAATAACTAATAAGACATCAAACCTGGACAGTTAATTCAAGAAGAATTCAACGTAGTACTAAAACAATCAAAAACAGGAAAGCTACCGGATTTGATGAAATACAAACAGAAGCATGGAAGACAAAGAAATTCGATGTCTTACTATTCCGATAATCCAACTACGTATATAAGCAGAAGAAAGTAGAGAGATAGACCAGAAATGTGAACTCGGAATCGCCAAGAACTACTGAAGTATAACCCTTATTTCCATAGCAGCTAAGGTTTATAATTCTCCGCTACTCAACTGCATCTAATAAGAAATTGAGAAAATTCTTTGAAAGAATCAAAATGGTTTTCAAAGAAACCTATCCACATCTCAGATTCTAACAATCTGTCGAATCTTTGAAGGAGTTCGTGCAAAAACTTCGAGGTGACACTCTTATTTGCAGAGTTCTCCAAAGCATTTGACTCCATACACAGAGGGAAAATGGAGCAGATATTTCTAGCGTATTGTCTCCTCAAAGAAACAGTCACAGTCATGATGAATCTATAAAAACACGGAAGTAAAATTTCGTTCACCAGATGGAGACACAGATTTCTTTGACATGGCTGCTGGTATTCTGCAAAGAGACACATTAACCCCATATATGTTCATAATCTACCTAGACTATGTACTTCGAACGTTGATAGATCTAATGAAAGAAAATGGGTTTATACTAAAAAAGACAGAAAACAGACGATACCCCGCACAAACTATTATGGACACAGAAAAAGCTAGACGGTAACTACACAAGAATACTACAAGAAAATCCTGGAAGCAACATATCAAAAAACGGCAGGTATACGGCCACCAACCTCTCATTTCTAAAAGCCATCCAAATAAGACGAATAAGACATGCGGACACTTCTGAAGAAGTAAGGACGAACTCATGAGTGACGTTTTCCTATGGACCCCTTCACACGGACGAGCCAGAGTTGGACGACCAACAAGAACTTATCTTCAACAGCTCTATACGGACACAAAATGTAAATTAGATGACCTGCCGGGAGTGATGGATGATAAAGGCGAATGTCAAGGGAGAGTCAGGGAAACTCGTGCAAGCAGCACGATATGACAATGATAACTGTCACTAAACTTTAAAAGAAACGACTCTAGGTTCTTTATTTCTAATTATGACGCCATTGGCCAAATGAGAAGAGTGTTCGCCAATGATCAGGGAGACCAGGGTTCAATACCAGGTCAAAGATTCAAAAAATGGTTCTTGATGCCAGATTGCTTAACACTCAGCATTATAAGATAAGGATCAATGGTAAAATGGGGCAATCCAGAAAATGGAGTTACGCCCCCTCCTACACCTTGGTGTAGTAGCTATTGAAAAGGGAGCCTTCGGGTCTCCCTCAACTAAGGTCGCCAACTTTACTTTTACTTTTTCTACATATCATATTACTCCAGGGAAATATTATGGAATTAGCACATGTTCACCCTGTTTTTAGCAGTAAATAAACTAATGTCTGATAAGACACAAAACATTTTTAAAGGCTCAATATTCTGGATTTATAAAATATGACTATACAAATTAGATTAAATTATTTAAATTAATAATATAATTTAATCCGATAATAATAATATAATATAATAATATAATCCGATATTGATATATAGTTTGTGTTTTATGGCGTATCATCTGTAGGGAACAAATAAATAAATAAAAAATTAAACTTAAAAAAGATAAATGCATAGATAAAAAGAAAACTATTAAATTTAAAGAAACTCCCAGAGGTCTCTAACGGAAAAGGAGATGACGCATGCGTAAAAGAAAAAAAAAATTCCTCTTGAAAAAGGAGACCATATTATCTTTCTCTTTCAGGCAGTGTCCGTCGAACAAACGACACCATTTTGCTGTCTGGTGTTTTGGGCACCACGCCTACGTCTTGGGACGTAGCATCGGTTAGTCCCTTCACCCAGTAAATAAAGGATAGTATAGAAGAAATGTTTTCGTCTCTTATCTATATTTTTTTTTTTTTTTGTATATTTCTTTCGGGACTTTCTTTGGGCAAGGCATTGCGCTGGCCAGTAAACGTGGGGTAAAATAATATAACCAAAATATGAAGTCAGATATCTACGGTAACACAGCCTTGCCCTTAGCCCCTGACCTTCAAAGTCTTCAAATCCCACACATCCATTGTGTGTTATCTAATGATAAATACTCTTAATACATACATTAGATATATGGTTTATAAATCCCGTTTGGTTGATAATATTTTTTAACGATTCAGGGATCTTTTTATTAGCACACAGTTAAATGGTTTCAAGTATTTCTATCTAATACGAATAATTCTATTAACTAGTAATCTTTTGTTTTGACATAGTAAAATGTCTGCAAGTACTGCTATGTAATAAAAGCAATTTCACTTCAGTCATTTATTTGCACAAATTTAAATTGATATACAGATGATTTGTAAGTGAATAGTTTGAAGGTTATTTAATTTCTAAATGAGCTAAAACTATTTTGTTAGCACACAAGTATTGCTATTGTTTCAACACAGATCATCATCATCATCATCATCATATCGCGCTGGTAGAACGGATATCCCTGACCCTCTCTCGCCACTCCTCCCTATCGTTCATCGCCCTAGGTAGGTCTTCAGGACAACATCCTGTATCCTCACATAGCTGCTGAATGTACGTTCGAGCTGGTCGTCCTGCTTTTGCGCGGCCATGTGTGGGGATCCATAAGAGTACATCTCTTATGAGTTCATCTCCGCTTCTCCAGCAGTGTCCTGCATGCCTGGTTCGTCTAACTTGAATAGTTTTCGTGATAGGGGGTAGGTGGCCGTACAGTTGGTGTCTTGTGGGGTGTTGCTGCCAGGACTTGTTCAGGATTGCACGCAGTATTCTTGTGTAATTGCCATCTAGCTTCTTCTCCAGTCGTTTTGTTAGCGTCCATGTAGTGCATCCATATAGCAGTATCGATGTGACCGCTGCCTGGAAGAAACTGCGTTTCATTTTATCGGTTAACACAGATAAATGGTTTCAATTATTGCTATCTAACACTAATAATATTATTCATTATCAATCATTTCTTAGCAGACAGTGAAGTGGTTACAAGTATTACTATTTAACCCTAATTATTATATTCAACACTATTCATTCCTTTTCACACAGTTAAATGGTTCAAAGTATTGCTATGTATCACTAACAATTCAATAAACACATCAGCCATTTGTTTACACATTAATCGGTTAAAGAGATCTATTTCTAATAATTTGATTTAAGAGGGTGTTTGCTTGCACATAATTTAACAGTCAAACAGTACTATTTGACTCGTTGATTGGACCCTATCAGGCGCTACCACACCGAATCAGAGAGGATTTGGGAGTAATGACAATGAGGGGGTACTCCACATTCCTTAAAAATACAGGGCTGAAGCCACACCATCAGATGGTTTAATGTCATAATCAGGACACTCTGCAGAGATGCAATCAGTGTATTTTAAAGCCTCAGCCGACTGGGCGACCAAATATTGATTAAATGTATAAATACAATGATTTATTCGTGAAAGTTTTCTAAATGGGTCATATCACTTGATAATTGACATTTCTTTTCATTATAATGAAGATGACAAAACCAACCAATGAAAATATTTCGTAAATGCAGAGTAATCTTATAAAAATATTCTTTATCTAATGATATTGTAATTAATTCCCAGACAATTATTTGTTTTATTTGCTTATTTTCGTGACAGGATTTTTTTTTTTTATTTTAAATATTTTGTAAAGGAAAATGAACGCTTGAATCGCTGTTGTAGAAGTGATGAAATGCTGTCTGTGTGTTCGGTTTGAAAATTCCAATCTCCGACGTTTCAAATTTTAAAAAAAACTGTAGCGTTTCAAATAATCATCAGCTTAATGAATTGACAGGAAATTTGGATTAGAAAGAATATTTTGACAAACGAAAAAATATAAGGAACACACAGATTTTTCTCCGGTTTTTCTTAAGTCGAAAAATCGAAATTCAAATATAAAGTTATGATCATAATTTTTATCCTAACTTTTATCCTAACTTTTATATATATTCATTTAGGCATAAAGAAAAATTTATTGTAATTTGAACAAGTAAGTTCATTCAAAAAAAGGGTGACAATCGAGATGAATAACTCCTTTAAATACGTAAGTAAAAGGCTTATTTTTTTAAAATTTGTCTTGTGTTTCTGAAATTCGTTGAAACCAAGTTTCATTTTAAAATGAAAATCACTAAAACGTTGTTAATGTTTGAGATTAATTCTCTTTTTACTGTCAAAATTAACCAAACTGTTGTTTAATTCCCGGTAAATTTTTAGTATCTGCCAGTTAACGTTTAACAGTTAAATTACATCTTTTTCTGCATAGAAACTATTTTCTATCTTTGTAGAAAAATTAAAATAGAATTTATTAAATTTTGCTTAAATATAAAAAAAATTACATTTTTCTTAAAAGATTATTAGATTATCTTTAATCTCGGTTAGTTGGCAGACCAGGCAGTCAGAGAAGTTATAGACTTGGGAGACAGGCATCTGATGGTGAGGCTCCAATTCAGGAAGAGTGTGAAATAGCCCTAAATTGTCATTGCCGCGTGGAGGTTGTTGGTGGGTATGACTACCAAGTTCGTTTTGGGAGGTTGCAAAGGAAATTTTTAAGTGAAACGAAAAGTCAATACAAGAAGCAAGCTGTAGAAGTAACGAACAAAGAAGTTTGAGTAGCAGAAAACTGTCTTATATATGTATATATATATATATGTGTGTGTGTTTGTGTGTATCCCAAAGCTTTTATCTCTAATACTGTCCTCTTCACTAGTCCGTGGGATCTTTTTTCTAAAACCTCCATTCACTATTCTCTTTAAATCTTTTTTTTTTTCCTTTTCCTTCTCTGATTCTCTCTAGTTGTTCTCAAATTGTCTTTTACTCTAAAGGTTTTTGAATTTGGAGTTGGCGTCGGTCAGTCTGATTTGGTCCATTTTTAGAATACGATTCTTATCCCAAATCCATCCTAGGTGAAAATAAATAATACCTATGAACCATCACAAAACTCTTAAAAACAACTACACAAAAGAATATAAACATGAATGCGATTCCCTAGACTCTAGGCCAAACAATGAACTCTTGATCAATAGGTATGTCGTTAAAATCAATCAATCAATTATAAACGAGAATTAGAATTTAGAAATAGTTCAAAACTTAAAGTTTCTGAAGAAGAAGAAGAAGAAGAAGAAGAAGAAGAAGAAGAAGAAGAAGAAGAAGAAGAAGAAGAAGAAGAAGAAGAAGAAGAAGAAGAAGAAGAAGAAGAAGAAGAAAATCGTTGTTATTTACAATAAATAAAGTCATCAGTTTAGTAACCCCATGTGAGTTGATAGTGGCACCACTGATGATTCCCTAAGAGTCACCCACCATCTATCTCGGTCGTGAGCTGTACTCTGTGTCTTGGAGAAAAACTAGCCTATCCATTCCCGGATGTTATGTTCCAACCTCTTCTTCTGTCTGCCTATTCGTCTTCGCCTTGATACTGTGTCTTGCATGATAGTTTTCCGTCAGACCTGATGATCTTATTACATGTTTATACCAAATCATTTTTTTTTTCTTCACAATGCTAAACAGGCTGCTATGTGACCTGAAGCCTGTTGATGTTCTTTTTCTGACGTCCTCATTTATGGTGTAGTCAGTGTATGAGATGTTCAAGAACTTTGTTTAGCATCTCATCTCATCTGAAATGCTTCAATGCATCTCCAGGAGCCAGCAATGAGGTTTCAAGATCCCCAGGCCGACAAAAAAGAATAAGGTTACAAGAGTGCATATGAGTTCGATTCTTCATGTCAGGGAAATGTTTTTGTCTTGCTATATGCTTTTCGGTTTTATCAGTGCTGCTGTTGATTGCACATTTCTGGCCAGAGCATATGCTTTTGATACTGTTGTAGCCTTGAAGGGCCAGAAATGAATAACACAAAGAGATGTAAGGTTTACAGCAGTATATATTCACGGAAATACAGAGAGTAACGGTTACCGGTAACTGACTTGACTTGTTTGCCTCGTTTATCGAACCAGTCACTGTTTATAGTGTCCATGAAGTGACTTCATGGGGTATATCACATAACAGATACATAATTTAAATTCTTTAAAGAGAGAGTGATCTTACGAGGATCATTAAATAAGTTTCTAGACTTTTTTCGTATGGGCACTTTTATTGATAGTACACACATGAAACTCTAGTCCCCTTCGAAATAATCTCCTCTGGCTACAATGCACTTGTTGTACCGTTCCAATAACTTCTGCAAGGCCCCATGGAAGTCCTCTTGTGTAAGCGTATTAATGACCTTCGTCAAAGCCTCTTTCATCTCCTCATTTGTCTCATAACGACACCCTCTGAGCTTAGGGAATAACCAAAAGTCACAAGGAGCAAGGTCTGGAATATAGGGAGGCTGATGAACTGTGTTGATGTCCATCGTGGTCAAATAGTCTGTGACAAGGATGGAGTTGTGGACCGGTGCATTGTTCTGGTGGAAATGCCACTGACTCGATTTGAAGAGTGCTGGCCTCTTCCCTAGGAATCTCTCCGTTAACTCCCTTAAAACCTCAACATAGTAATCCTAACCCTAACCCTAACCCTTTGGCCAATCACCTTTGGTGTATTGACTTCCTTTGTCCTCCCACACCTCTCATCATCCCTCACAGACTCCCTGCCTTCCTTGACTCTCTTATGCCACTCAAAAAATGATGCTCGATTCATGCAAGATTCTCGAAAAGCAGTCTGAAGCATTCCATAGGTTTCTGTGGCATTTTTTTCCAAGTTTAAAACACAATTAAATTGCATGTCGTTCTTCTAAATTGTTCTAACGTCCAGATTGCATTTTTGAAATTCACCAGCTGTGACAATCAAGCTTTAATAGGGTGTATTCCAATTGCTGCTGTAGCTGTTCATTTGAAGCTGAAATTATAAATATTGGTCAGTCATCCCATAAGATGTATAGCAATAACATACTGAATTTTGAAGAGTCTACGCCAATTTTAAATGCCTGTACAAAAAAGTCTTGAAACTTATTGAATACATCACGTACCTTAAAAGGTACTCTTCCATCCAACTCCCAATGAAACAAGAAACTAGTAAAATGACACCATAGCAGTAAACGTCATTGATAACTGATATTCTTTCGAGTAATCAGTTACAATGTAGATGACGTAACTAACCAATAAGAATACTTTTAAATGTTGAACAATCTCGAGTAGTTTGCTCTCTCGGCAGTCAGAGAAGTTGCAGATTTGAGAGAAGTCATAACCACGAAGGTGGTGGGGGAGCATCTGGTATACTGCAGACAAAGAATTGGAGGTGACAAGAAATATCGAAAACCTAAGCACGAAACATGCCCTGGGTATGACACTAGACTCTATTGATGGTGAGGCTCCAGTTCTAGAGCACAATGGTACTGAAGTATAGTTTTAACAGTAAAGACTTATCTACTGTATCATTACGATTTGGTCGTGGGGTCTTGAAGAAAGATGACGGAGACAAAGATGAGCTGAAGAGATGATGACAAGTTCACAGAAAAGAAAAAAGTCAGACACGAGACCACAGAAAAACAACACTCACTTTATTAATCTGTTTCAGCCTCCCTCTGGACAGGAAACAAAATTAGGGAGACGTGAAGAAGTATTTTTCAGTCGATAAAGGAATTGCTGAATCATAGTCCCCTCGTTAATGGGAAGGGGCGGTTTCGCTATCCCCGAAATTTAAGTCGTTCTTTGTCATCTGCTTCTTACTAACTGACTGACTGCTCCTCTTCAGAAATTCTTGTGTATGACCATTTCCCGTAGCTCTTATAAGAGTTCCCATGATTGACCCCTCGTAGTCGGTCACACTGCCGGACATCAGATTCACTAGTAGTGGTAGGTGGCTACTACCCTTCATTAGACTTGATCAGGAGAAAAAATTAAATTATCTTTCTTTTCTTAATCTAAAAAGTTCGAGGAACAGGAATCGGAAAAAAATGCTAAAACAAAATTTCAAAAATCTTCCCAACAAAATCATTCAGACCTCTCCAATTAATCTACTATCATTAAATGATTTTTTTTTTTTTTTTTGTCTGAAGATGTTGTTTATATTAAGGATTCTTGAATTTTTTTTTTCATATACAAATAAAATAAGACATATTTCTTAATTTGGTTCGAGCAAAACGACACATGCACACACACACACACACACACACACACACACACATACATATATAATATATAATATATATATATACGAAGTCTATTTCAAGTAAAATAATCTGGAGTTCCATTACAAATTCTAATACGTCTGCACAAATAAATTATTGTTTTATCATAGTCTATATTATATATTAAAGTATGAATGTGAAGCAATCTCGTTTTTCAAAATTTTCAAAACGTTTTCTTAAAAATTTCGCAAAGTTGTTGGTAAAACAAATGCATATCTTTTATAATTTCTTTAGTTGTTGTTCAGGTTGGTAAATTGTTTGGTTGGTTTTTGTTGTGATGCAGGCAAAAGAAAGACATGGGGAACACAAAAAGTGTTGATAGAAAAACATATATTCAAGTAACAGAAACAAGATACAAGTGAACCTGGTTAAATAGTAGTTAGTTGGTAGAAAGCTGAGATTCCAGTGGGGTAGTGACTATCTGTCCACTACGCAAGTGGTATCACACGTGATTGTATCACGTGGTCTGGTCAATTCCTCAGACGCTCTGTTGACGTGTATTTATGGTTGAGAGCGAGTCCATTATGTAGGGAGTACAACAGTTTTACACCATGTCAACCCTTGTTGGGTTATGTAATGCCTGTCTTCTTATGCAAGCCAATCTATGGTATCAAGTAGATAATAACAATAGATATTTATGAATAAAGATAACTTCAAGCAATTATTCTTAATTCAAATAATTTGCACCGTTATATTGTTTCAAATATGTATTTGCCCAACCCCTCTGCCACGGGCAGGATGTGACACAAGGACAATTTTTAAGTGGAGTACTGCTCGTTTGAATTCAGAGTTTTCTTTCTTTCTCCTATGTTGTTTGCTAAACAAGTCTAAATAACTCAGTTTCTTGGTGGGGGGTTGTCTTATCTTGGATCAGTAGAGAACATGAGTTGTACAGTGGCGCATCTCCGATCTCACTCGTTGAACATTGTGTCACTTTCAGACATGATAGAAGGCTCCTATCGCTCTTGGGATTTGTACACAACTGGCCAACTAGTAGATGGTCTACAACAAAAAAAGAAAACCGGTTTTCATTTAATAGAAATGGAATCATGTCGTCTTTTCTAGGGCGACAATTTTATCGTTCCTGTATATACAAAACACATTCGCCAGAGCAAGATGTGGCACAAGGTCATACTTTAGCGGAGTTTAACAGGTCGAATTCAGAGTTTTTCTTCTCCTAGACCGGCTGTCATACCAAGATCAAGAAGACCAGTCAGTCTTTTACTGTTTACTCATAGAGAAGAATAGATGAATTAATACATTTTCTAAGGATATAAGCGCTCTGTGAAATGCTCACAGCTTCATCTAGTATTTAAATCCGGGTCTCCGTGACCATATCCTCCGAAGATAACCATTATGCTACAAGTTCCACCCACCAAAAAATCACCTTTGGGTCGTTTTAGGCATTTGAAGGCTTGTACTTATAGAATATCTATGCAAGAAGGTTAATTCGATTAGAATTTAATGAGCGATTTATGATGATAATTAGAAACAGTAAAAATAATTAGCATCATTGCTGTTTCAACCCTGGACCCCACTCGCAAAAAAAAATTCAAATGGAATCATGTCGTCTTTTCTAGGGCGACAATTTTCTCGTTCCACCCTGTATATATATATATATATATATATAAGGTAACGATGTTGTCTTGAGTGCAGACTACATAAGATTAGTCAGAGTAAACTGAACCCTGGACCCCACCCGCAAAAAAAAATTTAAATGAAATCATGTCGTCTTTTCTAGGGCGACAATTTTATCGTTCCACCCTGTATATATATATATATATATATATATATATATATAAGGTAATGATGTTGTCTTGAGTGCAGACTACATTAGATTAGTCAGAGTAAACTGAAAAGATTTTGAAGTTAGTCTCGATCCTATATAAGAAAAACAGTTTTCGGCGAATCACATGATTTTGAAAGTGCGGTACCTTTCAAACTCACCAGACCCTGCTATCTGTGGTTCTTTCGTCTTTCCTAAACTGAAAATTGATCTTTTTGTAGTATAATACTAGCATATAAAAACATTTTTAAAAATTCGCCAATACAGTTTCACACTATATTGAAAGCGGTGCCTCAACAAATAGAAAACTTGAATATCCAAGGAACTGTTGATGAATGAAATTAAAGTTTCATATATGTTCATTTTACTCTTAGTGAATACCGCTTCAGTCTCGATACTTTTTTAACATACCTTACATAAAACCAGGAAGATACGTTTGAGCAATTTTAGAATGGAAAAGTGCAACCTCATATGTAATTAGATATGATGGCTCTCTGAAAGATAAATGAAAAAGAAGATTGTGTTGCGTCACTTTTTCCAACAAAGAGGGTCAGTTTCCTTGGATTGGTTTGATTTAGTTTATTTGTTAAACGCCCTTTCAACTCCTTATGGGTTATTTAATGCTGAAATTGATTCATTGGTAAATTTGTTAATTACACGTTTTTATTTGTGTATAATCAATTCTTTGCCCTTGGATTTTAAGTATTCCTATCAAATACTAATAATCTATGCACAATTATGCTTTAAGGTAACTATTTCTATTCAAGATTATCATTTATTTACGCAGTAAAGTATTCCTATCTAACACCAAAAATTTAAAGATAATTATACGTTTTCAAGAAACTAATCATCATCATCATGTCGCGCCGCCTGCGCGGATATCCCTGACCGTCTCTCGCCATTTCTCCCTATCATTCATCGCCTCCGGCAGGTCTTCAGGGTTACATCCCGTGTCCTCACATAGCTGCTGCATGTAAGTTCGTGCTGGTCGTCCCACTCTTGCACATCCATGTGTGGGGGTCCACAGGAGTACATCGCTTATGAGCTCGTCCTTGCTTCTCCAGCAGTGTCCTGCGTGTCTGGTTCGTCGAACTTGTATAGTTTTTGTGATGGGGGGCAAGTGTCCGTATAGTTGGAGTCTCGTGGGGTGTTGTCGCCAGGACTTGTTTAATACTGCTCCTCCTTAATAAACAATTATAGCTTTAATTAACTTTTCTCGCTATAAATAATTTTATGGTTTCATAAAAAGTAACCGGCTCATTGGCCTAGTGGGTAGAGTGTTCGCCAATGGTCCGGGAGACCGGGGTTCAATCCCAGGTCGAGTCATACCAAAGACTTTTAAAATGGTACTTGATACACTCAGCAATATAAGGTACGTGTAAAGGGGAGCAATCCAGGGAAAGAAGAAGCGCCCTCCCCAACACCTCGGTGTAGTAGCTATTGAAAAGGGAGCCCTCTGGTCGTCCTCGACTACGGTCGCCAACTTTACTTACTTATATTTTTCATACCAGACATTAGTCTAATGGTTAGTGTTCGCCAATGACACGAGAGACCTGGGTTCAATCCCAAGTGGAGTAATACCAAAGACTTAAAAGATGATACTTGATGCCTCCTTGCTTAACAATCCGCATTATGCAGTTGTCTGCTAAGAGTTTTTGTACACTGTTATTTCGTATTAAGTATTCCTATCAAATACATTATTTGTATTTGATAATTGTCATTGGTTTGCAAATAGTCAGATGGTTTTTTGCTTTCATGGCATATCAACAATTTTAGGTTTGTTATATAATGGCCGAAGGATTTCGTTTTGTGCCTTTGGGTTTAGTTAGGCTGAGAACTTTTCGGCTCAGTGCATTAACGCAGGTTTCACGCGCGCGCGCAGAGCAGACGTATCACTCAGAGATGTTACAATAGCCCTGATGGAAAACGGGGCTAGCAAGTGCGAATGACGTCACGCACCGGAAGCGCGCGGAGGATTTGGGGATTTTGAAAAAGTCAGTTGAGTTAAGTTGAGACCTGCCTCGGGAGAAGACGGTTGACTTTCGCTTGCTCGCGGAGTTCTTGGGCAGGTGTCGCCCGAGATGGGAGAGAAGCAGACGAAAAAGCCAGAATAGAAAGAATGTGTATCTCTCTCCTTATGTCGAAGAACCTTTAAACTCAAAGGTAATAAAAAGTTTCGTACCTGAACTAAGAAGTCATAAGTGTTTTTCGTGTTTCGAGACTCCTATGTTCTATGTATATATATATATATGAATATTATATGTCTATTTCACGTATTCATATCCGTATCTGGCTATGGTACAAGGTTATTTAATACTAAATCCTTTTTATACGTGTATATCAAATGCATGATTTCTGCACACATTTTGCAGGTAACATTTTTAAACGAGCCTAAGCTAATTTTTTCCCACAATTTAATGGTTTTACTTATTTCTATCAAATGCGAATAATTCTACTTATTAATCATTTTTACACACAATTTAATGTTTTCAAGTATTGCTATGTATTAATTACGAGGTGCATACGATAGGTTTCCTGACTTTTTTCCTATGGGCATTTACAATTGTCGTAGACTCTTGAGAATATAGTATGTAATTGCTATACATGTTATGAGATGACTGACCAATTTTTATGTTTTCACGTTCAAATGAACAGCTACAGCAGCAATTGGAATACACACAACTAAAGCATGATTGTCACAGCTGGTGAGTTTTAAAAATGCAAGGAAGTACGATATGCAATAGAATTCTGTTTTAAACTTGGAAAAAATGCTCAGAAACGTATGGAATACTTTAGACTGCTTTTCGACCATCTTGCATGAATCGAGCATCGGTTTTTGAGTGGCATAAGAGATTCAAGAAAGGCTGGGAGTCTGTGAGGGATAATGAGAGGTGTGGGAGGAGTAAGGAAGTCAATAGACCAGCGGAGATTGGCCAAAGGGTTAGGGTTAGGGTTACTATGTTGAGGATTTAAGGGTGTTCAGGAAGAGATTCCGTCGGAAGAGGCCAGCACTCTTCAAATCGGGTCTGTGGCATTTCCAGCAGGACAATGCACCAGTCCACAACTCGATCCTTGTCATAGACTATTTGACCAAAATGGGCATCAACACAGTTCCTCAGCCTTCCTATAGTCCAGATGTTGGTCCCTGTGACTTTTGGTTATTCACTAAGCTCAGAGGCTGTCGTTATGAGACAATTGAGGAGATGAAAGTGGCTGTGACAAAGGTCATTGACACGCTCACACAGGAGGACTTCCATGGGGCCTTCCAGTAGTTGTTTGAAAGGTAAGACAAGTGCATTGCACCCGGAGGAGATTACTTCGAAGGGGACTGGAGTTTCATGTGTCTACTATCAATAAAACTGCCCATACGAAAGTCTAGAAACTTATTGTATGCTCCTCGTACAATCCAATTAAACATCAATTATTTGTTTAGCCACAGTTAAATGTAATAACAGTTCTATTTCAAACAATTCAGTTTAGCATAAGTACACAGTTTAAATGTCAAACTGTTCTCTTTTACCTATAGATAGGCCCCTATAAGGTGCTACCACGACGGGCCAGAGTGGACCTGGGAGCGATGGCAATGAAGAGATACTCAGCATTCCTCAAAGCTCCAGCAATACCGGAGCCTTACCATCTGTTTGAAATAGTCATATGGTTTCAAGTAAGTAATTATAATCCTTAGTAAACACTTTTAGCGTCAAGTAACTGTTCCTAATGCAAATAATTTTTTTGTGATTTAGCATTTAGTATTGCAATCAGCAAAACCGGCTCATTGGCCTAGTGGGTAGTGTATTCGCCAATGGTCCGGGAGACCCGGGTTTAATCTCAGGTCGAGTCATACCAAAGACTCAAAATGTGGTACTTGATACCTCCTTGCTTAGCACTCAGCATAATAAGGTACGTTTCAAGGGTAAAGGAGAGCAGTCCAAGGAAAGGAGTAGAGCTCTCCCCTACATCTCGGTGAAGTAGCTATTGAAAAGGGAGCCTTCGGGTCGCCTTCGACGTCGGTCTGTAACTTTACTTTTACTTTTTATTGCAATTAGATGTGAATACTTACAAAACAGATTCGTTTGACTTATACATGATACCGTAACTAGTACTTCCACTCCGGGTCAGAGTGAATCTTGGAATACTAATTATGAAGATGTACTTCACATTCTCCAGATATTTAGAAATCGAGCCTCACCATCAAATGTAGTTTAGTGTCATACCCATGATACCTCTTTTGGCGGTGGGGGGTGACTTTTCCCTGTGTAGGTGATACAGTCAACGTATTCTAAACCCAGCTAACAGGGTTGTGAGAATTTAGATTATGGAGATCAAGATGGCGTGCTACCCAAAGTATAGCAGCATGGTGGGGGTTTGTAGACGTTTACCAAAATAAGAACAGAATGGATGAAAAGTTGCATCTCCTCTACGAATTCCTGTAACTGTTCCCTGAAAAGTTTCTAATGAATATCAGGGTTGATCCTTCTTTTCCAAAGATTCCCAGATACGTGGCAATCTTTTGATCCCCTCAGGTGAAATAGCTGGTTGTTGGTTGGTTATTTGGGTTTTATAGCATTTGTAGGTTATTTAATGCCAAATCCATTTCTGTACAAAAAATCTGTTCTATTTCAAACAATTCAGTTTATCATAACAAACAGTTTCATTTCAAACAATTCAGTTTAACATAAGCACGCAGTTTAAATATCAAGACAGTTCTATTTCAAACAATCAAGTATAGCATAAGTACGCAGTTTAAATGTAAGTACACAGTTTAATTGTCAAAAATAGTTCTATTTCAAGTTAGTCAATTTAGTCAAACAGTTCTAATTCCAAAAATTCAGTTTAGCATAAGTACGCAGTGTTGTTCTATTTGACCCATAAATTGGGCCTTATCAAGTGCTACCACTCCGGGCAAAAGTGGACCTGGGAGTTTGGGCAATGAAGGGGTGTTCCGCATTCCCCAAGGTTCCAGCAATGTGTGGCCTCGCCATCAGATTGTTTAGTGTCATATTCAGGACACTCGTTAGAGGGTCTTACTCCTTTGCAGAGATGCAATCAGTGAATTCTACAGCCCCAGCTGACTGGGCAAGAAATGGCAGGTGGCACTTTATCTTAGCTTTTATTTTGATGTTTTACGCTTGAGTGAAAATTGTTTGTATGTCTTTGTCCACTACTTTCCTGGAGATAATCTGACACCATCACATCGTGGGATGGCTGTGATAGTGTTACCAGAATGAACCCCAAAAACAACACAATAGATTCTGGCTTTTTATGAAGATTTTTCGAAACGTATAGTATTATTTCTGATAATAACACAATTATTTGGTTTCAAGTAACTTCAGTATAAACTTGAGTAATGAACGACTTCTTGTGATGAACAACCCTTAATTTTTAGCCACAAAGATGTGTTTTTATTATATATTGCATGTAATTAACGCCCTCAAACCTTTAGTTATAGCATAAGTCCCATGGTGTAGTGGCTAACGTAATAGACTGCAACATCGTAGTAAACGAGTTCAAACTCCAGTTGTGTAATTACACTTAGTTTCAAATTAATACACTTGGGAAAGGTAAGAGCCTCCAATTATGGGAGAAATTATTCTCCTAAAGGAATGGATTTGGTTTGGTTTGGTTTGGTTTGGATTTATCGCATATCAACAACTTTAGGGTATTTAAATCCAAATCTTTATACATATATATTAAATATATATGATTTGAGTTGGTTGGTTTTTATGGCGTATCAACCATTGTGGGTTATTTAATGCCAAATCCTCTTTTTATGTATATATTGAATATATATATGATTTGGTTTGGTTTGGTTTGGTTTTATGGCATATCAACCATTGTTGGTTATTTAATGCCAAATCCTCTTGATACATATACATTCAGTATATATGATTTGTATTGGTTTGTTTTTTATGGCATATCAACCATTGTGGGTTGTTTAATGCCAAATGTTCTTTATACATATATATTCAAATAAATGGTATGGTTTGGTTTGATTATATGTTATATCAACCATTGTAGATTATTTAATGCCAAATCAATTTTTATACATATAAACAGTTCTATTTCAAACAATCCAGTGTAACATATGTACACATTTTGAAATAGAACTGTTTTTTGACATCTAAACAATTCAATTTAGTATAAGTATACTTTTCTGCTTTCATTCAGCTAAATATCAAAACAGTTCAGTTAAATGTCAAAACAATTCTATTTCTAACAATTCAATTTAACATTGGTACAGAGTTTAGTTCTTTCCAGCCTATAGATAGGGCCCTGTTAGGTGCTTCCACTCCGGGCCAGAGTGGACCTGGGAGCGATGGCAATGAATGGGTACTTTGCATTCCCCAAAGTTACAGCATTACTGAAGCGTCACTATCAGATTGTTTAGTGTCATATCCAAGACACTCGTTGGGGAAGTCTTCTCCCTCTGCCGAGACACAGTCAGTGTATTCTTCAGCCCCAGCCGACTGGGCAAGAGATGAATTTGGCATTAAATAACTTACGAAGGTTGATATGCCATTAAACAATGAAACCGGTCTGAAGCCGTGCCACCTGATGGGGTCCTATTTACAGGTCAAATAGAGCCGTTTGATATTCAAACTGATTGCAAACAAATGATTTATGCTAAAATGAATTGCTTAAAATAGAACTGTTTGATAATATAACTGTGAGTAAACTAATGACTGATGTTTAATTGAATTCTTAGTTATACATGGCAATACTTGAAACCATCTAACTGTGGGTAAAAAATTAGCTCAGGCTCGTCTAAAAATGTTATTAATAAAATTTATTTACAAATCATATATATTTGATATATATGTATAAATAGGATTTGGCATTAAAAAATCCACAATGGTTGATGTACGATACAACCCAACCAAGCCAAAATAAAACAACTACTCCAGATCAAAGTGGACTTGGGAGGAGTGACAGTGAACGGCTACTCTACACTCCTCAAAGCTCCAAAACTCGAGTCTCGCAACCAGATGCAGAGAAGGTTCATACCTAATTTACCAGGAAGTCGGAGGATCATACTTAGTTTAGGTTGCCTGGTTGGTTGGTTGTATTTTGCATAGCAACCTTTGTAGGGTATTTAACGCCAAATCCATTTTTATGCAAATAATCAGCTCTATTTCAAACAATTCAGTTTAGCATGTTTAATAATCAAAACAGTTCTAATTCAGCTTATTCAGTTTAGTATAAGTACAGATTTTGTTTACACATAGTTAAATGTCAAAACAGTTCTATGTTAAACAATTTAATTTAGTGTAAGTGCAGTTTTAATGTCGAAAATATTTTCATTTCAAACAATTCAGTTCAGCATAAGCACGCAGTTTAAATGAAAGTACAGTTTCATTGTAAAAACATTTCTATTCAAGCTATTCAGCTTTGTTAAACAGTTCTAACTCAAACAATTCAGTTTAGCATAAGTATACAGATAGTTCTATTTAACCCATAGATAGGTCCCAGTCAGGTGCTACCATTCCGGGCCAGAGTGGACCTGGGAGCAATGGCAATGAAAAGGTGCTCCACATTCCCAAAACCCCAGCATCACTGGAACCTCACCATCAGATTGTTTAGTGTCATTGTCAGGACATTCGTTGGGGGGATCTTACCCCTCTGCAGAGAAGCAGTCGGTGTATTCTACAGCCCCAGCCGACTGGGCAACATACTTAGTTTAGTTTGGCACAAGATTAAAAGTATGGGGCACTCATCGATAATCGAAGTCGCTAAAAATGGTCACCTAGACTTGTTTGCAACTCATGAGACAACAGGAGGTCTTCAATTAGCATAGGTTGGCACAAGAGCGGAAGTATGAAGCACTTACTAAAGATCAAACCTAAAAGCAATAACTAGATTCTATCCTTGGCTTCGAAAATAAATTCCATTTGTTAATTATTTTGTAAAGATAAATCAAGGATCGACCTATGCTCTAGATTGATGTACTTCTAAATAATTCTTAGTAATGTATATTAATTTATTTTTTGTTCTCGCATGAAGTTATAAAAAATGAATATTTTATCATCAGATGACGAAGCAAAAATAGCAAATTTAAAGAAAGATTTAAAAATATGAATAATGAAGAAAATCCGTTAACAGTCAGCAATATTTTACAAACCCAATGATAACTAAAAAAATCTACGTGATATTATTTTCTATATTTACTTTTTAAACATTCTTAAAAGAATTCAATATGAATTTTTTAACTGGTTGTAAGTAGTTGTTCAATATACGTGCGTGTATATGTATTATCGACATATATGTACATATATACGTATTAACTGTCCCCGTACGATTTCTGTAGATATTTGTATATAACAGCTTATCATTATATACATACACAATATGCGTTAGAAAGTATATATATATATATGTATATATATATTGGAGGGAGGAGGGGAGTTTTGGAAAGTATATAAACATAAATGTGTTAATAAATATATTTATTTAAATATATATATTCATATATTCCGAGACAGAAATTCGCTACGACCACTCATGTTAACATAAATGACCTCGCTTTGCCTAAAAAAAACGCATAACTGCATTGAGAGATTTATTCATGAATAACACCATTATCATCACACCTTCTGATAAAGGTGCTGGTGTTGTCAGCATGGATTACTCTCTTTATAACAGCAAAATAACAGAATTATCAAATGACAAAACCAATACACACACACGCACGCACACAGACACACACATATATATATATATATATATATATATATATATATATATATATATATATATATATATATATGCTATGATAGATAACTTCGAACACACTTTTTATGCAAAAACTTTCTTATTTGCAGTTTTTCTATCATTATGTGTGAGTGATATATATATATATATATATATATATATATATATATATATATATTAGAACAGTGTTCGTTGTCACTAAATCCCTTTGTGAGTTTGTGGCGAACCAAGTTCAATATAATATGGAGAGTGCTCAGCATCTAAGATTGAGCTATAATATAATAACAATAATTGATAAATATATATTAGATATACGAGGGGCATACGACAAGTTTCCAGACTTTTATCGTAAGGGCATTAACAATTGTCGTAGACTCTTGAGAATTCAGTATGTTATTGCTATACATCATATGAGATGACTGACCAATTTTTATGATTTCAGGTTCAAATCAACAGCTACAGCAGCAATTGGAATACACCTTACTAAAGCCTGATTGTCACAGCTGGTGAGTTTTAAAAATACAATCTGACACTCTAGAAGAACAATATGCAATAAAATTCTGTTTTAAACTTGGAAAAAATGCCACAGAAACGTACGAAATGCTTTAGACTACTTTTCGAGAATCTTGCATGAATCGAGCATCATTTTTTGAGTGGCATAAGAGATTCAAGGAAGGCAGGGAGTCTGTGAGGGATGATGAGAGGTGTGGGAGGAGAAAACAAGTCAATACACCAAAGTTGGCCAAAGGGTTAGGGTTAGGGTTACTATGTTGAGGTTTTAAGTGAGTTCAGGAAGAAATTCCGTCGGAAGAGGCCAGCACTCTTCAAATTGGGTAAGTGGCATTTCCAGCTGGACAATGCGCCAGTCTACAACTCCGTCCTTGTCACTGACTATTTGAGCAAGATGGGCATCAAGAGAGTTCCTCGCCGTCCCTATAGTCCAGACCTTTCTCCCAGTGACTTTTGCTTATTCCCTAAGCTCAGAGGCTGTCGTTGTGAGACAATTGAGATGCAAGAGGCTGTGACGAAGGTCATTGACACGCTCACACAAGAGGACTTCCATGGGGTCTTCGAGAAGTTGTGCAACAAGTCTGGAAACTTATTGTATGCACCTCGTATTTGTTCCTTGCCATTATATATATATATATATATATATATATATATATATATATATATATATATATAAATGTAATATATATTCATTTATTACTATATATATATATATATATATATAGGGCGATTCAAAAAATGTAAAAACAATTACAGGAGTGCCTTTATAATATAATTTCAAATAGTCTCCACTTGTTCACTATACTTGTGAACACATTCTTGAAATCTTCAACAGGTAATGGTCCAGTAGGCTTGGGTCGCAGAATACACCAACTGCATCTCGGCAGAGGGATAAAACTCCCCTATCATGTGTCCTGGATGTGACACGAAACAATATGATGGTGAGACTCCAATAATGCAAGAGCTTTGGGAAATGTGGAGTACCCCTTTATTGCCATCGCTCCCGGGTCCGCTCTGACCCGGAGTGGAAGCACCTGACAGGGTCCTATCTATGGGTCAAATAGAACTAAACTGTGTAATTATGTTAAACTGAATTGTTTTAAATAGAACTATTTTTAACATTTAAACTGCGCACTTATGCAAAACTGAATTATTTGAAATAGAACTGTTTATGACATTTAAACTGCGTACTTATGTTAAACTGAATTGCTTGAAATAGAACTGTTTTTACATTTAACTGTAAACAAAAAAGTGTACTTATGCTAAAGTGAATTGTTTAGTTGTATTAAAATAAATTTGGCAATAAATAATCTACAATGGTTGATGCACCACAAAACGAAAACAAACCAAATCCCACAGTTAATTAAAAAATATCAGTATTTCTATGGAAGTACCTTAATTAAAGAATTGCTTAATAAATACGTAGGAGATCATCAGGGGAAGATTCCAACAATCTGTTGATAGGGACTGTGAACAGTAGGAACTTTAAAATCATAAAGAAACTTCCAAACAAAGGTTAATAATTTTTAAACACCTAATTTGGTAGGGTTTCTTTATGTGATGGCATATCAACCTCCGTGGGTAATTCAATGCGAAAGCCATCCTTGTGGAAGAATAGTAATAGTACTATTTAGCCTAAAGCTGAGTGGATGAAAATGTTCATCTTTTTTCAGAAATATTAATCTGAAAGTAAACATAATAACACAACTGAAGTCGGACACTGGGAATAAAAATAACAGAAAATGCACCAGGTGCCTAAAATAAACAGGATGCCGGTATCACCGACGGAAATAGCGTGAAAGGAAGCGTTATTTCATGCATTGTGTGGATGGCATGTAAGAAAGAGACGTTGTCCACATGCAACACTACGCCATGGGATTCCCCTCGCACAGATTGGACTAATGCATCAATCTCGATTGCAACAACAAGAAGTAGCTTGCAATATTAGTACAATATTTTGTTCGTATAGATAATATACATAAATGGAGTCTCCGTGGCGTAATGGTTAACGACCTGGACTGTGACATCGTAGTAACAAACATTTTAATTTTGCAGATGCTTGAACCTTACTTTGCATATATAACAGATATGGGGTGTGTTCACGGCGAGACATATACATCTGCAAAATTAAGCCTTCTTGAAGGCATAGATTTTCCTGAATTAAAAACATTCTCTGAGATGAAAACATGATTCAACCGGGGTTATGTAATACTTCTTAAGATTCTTTTCTTCATTCGATCGGCTACTTCGTAGCAACCAGAACAGTCCAAAAATTTAATGCGTGTGTATGTGGTGTCATAAGGAAGATGGTTGTGACTATAAAATGTTGGATATTAACTTGAAGACCCCCTTTTGACATGTCAATGCGGCTGTAGAAGCCGGACACTGGGGGAAAAAATGACAGAAAATACATCAGGTGACTAAAGTAAACAGGATGCTGGTAACCCCGATGGAAATACCGCGTAAACAGTGGTACGCTAATAGGAAGCGTGATTACGTGCATTGTCGGGATGGCATGCAAGAAAGAGGCGTGACCACATGCAACGTATGAACAACAGGTTGGAGAAGATGGGATCAAGAGAATTTGCGTTGGCGTCCGGAATATTATATAGATAGGTAGAGTTTAACCCTAAAAGCAGAACAAAGAGGAAAGCGGTTCACAGAAGAATCGTACCGTCATCCCCAGTGTGAGCATCTCAACCGTCTTCGACCCTCTGTATTCTACCCACCCGTACATTTTGGGTAATAAAAAGAAGAAAAAGAAGATGAATATATTTTTATTAATCAGCGTTGATGTCTTTCTCTGCTATACAACAAAGATATTGAATAAAGAGTGGTGAGACTTAATAAGATTTTTGTATTGAATAAAAACCCAACAGAAATTCTCAGTAGCTTTACGCCACGTTCTTGGAGTTGGGTATTTATATGATCGTGTACCGATGAGAATAATTTAGCAATCTTGATGGAAACTGTGAAGGAAAAATACCTTACTAATGCGGATAACATATGTCCAATGTTTTATTTGTATAGTAATAAAAATGTTGAATTCTTAGATGTTTGAACTTTACTTTTTAGATATATTTATGGCAATTACATAGAAAAGTGACATAGTAGTGCTGGTAACATATATATAATATTTTATTTGTAATCTAATGGACATGTTGGATTAGTAAATGTTTGAACTTTACTTTTTAGATATATCTATGGCAATTACATGGAAAAGTAGCATAGTAGTGCTGGTAACATATACATAATATTTTATTTGTAAAGAAATAGACGTGTGATTAGTAAATGTTTGAACTTTAATTTTCTGCTAGACCTCTAAAGAGGCTTATAACACGCTGACTGTATCCCTGCAGATTGGTAAAACCTCCTAAAAGGCGTGTCCTTGGTATGACACTAAATTGCACCAGGTGGCGAGGCTCCAGTTCTGGAGATTTGGGGAGTATGCAATATCCCTTTATTGCTTTTACTTCCAGACTCACTCTGACCTGAAGGGGTAGTACCTGTTCAGATCTTATCTATGGGCCTGATAGATCTGTTTATAATTTATTCGTATCAGATAAGAGTACTTGGTACACTATAACTGAAAAGTATTTGTATAGTAAACAGCTATCAATAGGCTATCGATTATATGGAAATCAGACCTAATCGATAAAATGAAACGCAGCTTCTTCCAGGCAGCGGTCACATCGATACTGCTATATAGCTGCACTACATGGACTCTAACAAAACGGCTGGAGAAGAAGCTAGACGGCAATTACACAAGAATGCTGCGTGCAATCTTGAACGAGTCCTGGCGGCAACACCCCACAAGACACCAACTGTACGGCCACCTGCCCCCTATCACGAAAACTATTCAAGTTAGACGAACCAGACATGTAGGACACTGCTGGAGAAGCAGGGACGAACTCATAAGAGATGTACTCTTATGGACCTCCACACATGGCCGTGCAAAAGCAGGACGACCAGCACGAACATACATTCAGCAGCTACGTGAGGATACGGGATGTTGTCCTGAAGACCTACCTAGGGCGATGAACGATAGGGAGGAGTGGCGAGTCAGGGATATCCGTGCTACCAGCACGACATGATGATGATGATGATGAAATAGTTATTAAAAGTTATGATTGTTTACTAAGGATAAGTGACACCTAATGGTCGGTTGGTTGTTGTTTAGTTTTAAGGCGTATCAAACTTTCTCGAATCATTTAACACCGAATTAAATTTCATACAATTCAGTTTAGTATAAGTATAGTTTTTATTTAAAGTTAAATGTCAAAACAGTTCAGTTAAATATCAAAACACTTCAATTTCAAACAGTTCAGTTTAGCATAAATGCAATTTTTTTATTTAGACAGATGTAAAAACAGTTTTAAGTGCTCAGTTTTAACCTCAAAAACAGTTCTATTTCAAACAGTTCAGGTTAGTGTAAGTACGCTATTTAAATGTTAAAACCTGTTCTATTTCAAACAGTTCAGTTTATCCTAAGTACACAGTTTAGTTTTATTTGACCCATATATAGGAAACCATATCATGTGCTTCCACTCTGGACAAGATTGAACTTGGAGAGAAGACGATGAAGGAATACACCGCATTCTCCACAGCTCCAGCATTACTGGAGCCTCACCATCAGATTGTTTTGTGTCATTATCATGAAACTCGTTAGGAGAGTCTTATCTCTTTGCAGAGATACAGTCGGTGTATTCTATAGCCCCAGCCGACTGGACAACGAGACTATTTGAGAAAAGAAAAGTAGTGCTGATAATAGAGGCACATGATTAGTTATTTGAATCCATATAACTGTGTCCAAACAAATGACTATTTTTAATAGAAAAATCACTTTAAACTATTTTATTGTGTGTAAATTATAAGTAATAGATAAAAATATTTCAACCCGTAATAGGTTTGGTTTGGTTACTTTGTTTAATGGCATATCAATCTTCATGGGTTATTTAATACCAAAGCCATCTTGGTAGAAGAACAGCAGTGATATTGTTTAACCCATAGCTAGGGGTGGGGTAAAGGGGCTCATAACTTTCTGAAGGGTATTAGTCCGAAAGTGAACGTAACAGCATTAGTGGGGTTCGAACGTGTTTACTAAGATGTCACTGTCCAGCAAGTTAGCCACTGCGCACTTGCAAGAAACTGTGTACGAAAACCTTTAAGAAACACCTCCACAAAAATGTAAATATGGACACAAAATGAACTCGATTCTCTAACCTTTAAGCATAAAATAACCCTAATTGGATTGACATACCGCTAAAATCAATCAATCGATACTATTTGATGGTCAGTTGGTGTAACATATTGACCTCCGACCCAGCCGTCGATCAAGGAACAGGTGCATCCGGTCGAAGATATCAGATTGTTTAGTGTCATTATCATGAAATTGGTTTGGAGAGTCTTATCTCTTTGCAGAGATACAGTCGGTGTATTCTATAGCCTCAGCCGACTGGGCAACGAGACTATTTGAGAAAAAAAAGTAGCCTAGAAGTGCTGGTAATAGAGACACAATATTTTATTGGTATAGTTATGAACATTTTTGATAAGTAAATGTTTGTACCTTAATTTTCGGATATCCCTCGTAGTTCTTGAAAGGTCACAGTTTAATGCTTCTAAAATATCCGACAAAGTAGATAAATAAATAGGAAAGTCCAATGAGAAGGTACGCGCCAACTGTCTTCAGTTCTTGCACAATAATCTGTAATGCACCAATAAATAAGCATTGTTGTTGATAACACATGTATGTACCCGATTGCAGGAAATATACAGAAGTAAGATGCAATTATGCAATTGGAGTTACTTCATGCATGGTCGAACGATGAAATGCGTTATCTGTAATGTCCAGGAATTTTCTCATTCTCTCAATTATTTATCCCCTTTGGATTGCATGTATGAACAGCAGCCGATATTAAGCCAGCCATAAACAGACGATGACTGAAATAAATGAAAAGCTCTCTCAACAAGATGACGCAACCCGTTCTCCATGTTTTGACGTAGATCCTAAGAACTGTAGTTCTCGCCAAAGAAAATTAAATTTTAAATCTTCTTCTTCTTCTTCTTCTTCTTCTTCTTCTTCTCTGAGAGCAATTCTTCTTCCTCTTCTTCTTCTTCTTCCCTGAGTGCAATTCTTCTTCTTCTTCTTCTTCTTCTTCTTCTTCTTCTTCTTCTTCTTGTGTTCTTTTTATCCGAGTGCAATTCTTCTTCTTCTTCTTCTTCTTCTTCTTCTTCTTCTTCTTCTTGTGTTCTTTTTATCTGAGTGCAATTCTTCTTCTTCTTCATCTCCTTCTTCTTCTTCTTCTTCTCTGAGTGCAATTCTTCTTCTTCTTCTTCTTCTTCTTCATCTTCTTCTTGTGTTCTTTTTATCTGAGTGCAATTCTTCTTCTTCTTCATCTCCTTCTTCTTCTTCTTCTTCTTCTCTGAGTGCAATTCTTCTTCCTCTTCTTCTTCTTCTTCTCTGAGTGCAATTTTTCTTCTTCTTCTTCTTCTTCTTCTTCTTCTTCTTCTTGTGTTCTTTTTATCCGAGTGCAATTCTTCTTCTTCTTCTTCTTCTTCTTCTTCTTCTTCTTGTGTTCTTTTTATCCAAGGGCAATTCTTCTTCTTCTTCTTCTTCTTCTTCTTCTTCTTCTTCTTGTGTTCTTTTTATCCGAGTGCAATTCTTCTTCTTCTTCTTCTTCTTCTTGTGTTCTTTTTATCTGAGTGCAATTCTTCTTCTTCTTCATCTCCTTCTTCTTCTTCTTCTTTGAGTGCAATTCTTCTTCTTCTTCTTCTTCTTGTGTTCTTTTTATCTGAGTGCAATTCTTCTTCTTCTTCATCTCCTTCTTCTTCTTCTTCTTCTTCTTCTTGTGTTCTTTTTATCCAAGGGCAATTCTTCTTCTTCTTCTTCTTCTTCTTCTTCTTCTTCTTGTGTTCTTTTTATCCGAGTGCAATTCTTCTTCTTTTTCTTCTTCTTCTTCTTCTTCTTCTTCTTGTGTTCTTTTTATCCGATTGCAATTCTTCTTCTTCTTCATCTCCTTCTTCTTCTTCTTATTCTCTGAGTGCAATTCTTCTTCTTCTTCTTCTCCTTCTTGCGTTCTTTTTATCTGAGTGCAATTCTTCTTCTTCTTCATCTCCTTCTTCTTCTTCTTCTTCTCTGAGTGCAATTCTTCTTCCTCTTCTTCTCCTTCTTCTCTGAGTGCAATTCTTCTTCTTCTTCTTCTTCTTCTTCTTCTTCTTCTTCTTCTTCTTGTGTTCTTTTTATCCGATTGCAATTCTTCTTCTTCTTCATCTCCTTCTTCTTCTTCTTCTTCTCTGAGTGCAATTCTTCTTCTTCTTCTTCTTCTTGTGTTCTTTTTATCTGAGTGCAATTCTTCTTCTTCTTCATCTCCTTCTTCTTCTTCTTCTTCTCTAAGTGCAATTCTTCTTCTTCTTCTTCTCCTTCTTCTTCTTCTTCTTCTTGTAATCTTTTTATCCGAGGGCAATTCTTCTTCTTCTTCATCTCCTTCTTCTTGTTCTTCTTCTTCTCTGAGAGCAATTCTTCTTCCTCTTCTTCTTCTTCTTTGCTGAGAGCAATTCTTCTTCTTCTTCTTCTTCTTCTTCTTCTTCTTCTTCTTCTTGTGTTCTTTTTATCCAAGTGCAATTCTTCTTCTTCTTCTTCTTCTTCTCTGAGAGGAATTCTTCTTCCTCTGCTTCTTCTTCTTCTCTGAGTGCAATTCTTCTTCTTCTTCTTCTCCTTCTTCTTCTTCTTCTTGTGTTCTTTTTATCCGAGGGCAATTCTTCTTCTTCTTCATCTACTTCTTCTTCTTCTTCTTCTTCTCTGAGAGCAATTCCTCTTCATCTTCTTCTTCTTCGCTGAGAGCAATTCTTCTTCTTTTTCTTCTTCTTCTTCTCTGAGAGGAATTCTTCTTTCTCTGCTTCTTCTTCTCTGGGTGCAATTCTTCTTCTTCTTCTTCTTCTTCTTCTTCTTCTTCTTCTTCTTCTTCTTGTGTTCTTTTTATCCAAGGGCAATTCTTCTTCTTCTTCTTCTTCTTCTTCTTCTTCTTCTTCTTCTTCTTCTTCTTGTGTTCTTTTTATCCGAGGGCAATTCTTCTTCTTCTTCTTCTTCTCTGAGAGCAATTATTCTTCCTCTTCTCCTTCTTCTTCTTCTTCTTCTCTGAGTGCAATTCTTCTTCTTCTTCTTCTTCTTCTTCTTGTGTTCTTTTTATCCGAGTGCAATTCTTCTTCTTCTTCATTTCCTTCTTCTTCTTCTTCTTCTCTGAGAGGAATTCTTCTTCCTCTTCTTCTTCTTCTTCTTCTCTGAGAGCAATTCTTCTTCCTCTTCTTCTTCTTCTTCTCTGAGTGCAATTCTTCTTCTTCTTCTTCTTCTTCTCTGAGTGCAATTCTTCTTCTTCTTCTTCTTCTTCTCCTTCTTCCTCTTCTTCTTCTTCTCTGAGTGCAATTCTTCTTCTTCTTCTTCTTCTTCTTCTCTGAGAGCAATTCTTCTTCTTCTTCTTCTTCTTCTCTGAGTGCCATTCTTCTTCTTCTTCTCTGAGAGCAATTCTTCTTCCTCTTCTTCTTCTTCTTCCCTGAGTGCAATTATTCTTCTTCTTCTTCTTCTTCTTCTTCTTCTTCTTCATCTTCTTCTTCTTCTTGTGTTCTTTTTATCCGAGTGCAATTCTTCTTCTTCTTCTTCTTCTTCTTCTTCTTGTGTTCTTTTTATCCGAGTGCAATTCTTCTTCTTCTTCTTCTTCTTCTTCTTGTGTTCTTTTTATCTGAGTGCAATTCTTCTTCTTCTTCTTCTTCTTCTTCTTCTTCATCTTCTTCTTCTTCTTGTGTTCTTTTTATCCGAGTGCAATTCTTCTTCTTCTTCTTCTTCTTCTTCTTCTTCTTCTTCTGCTTCTTGTGTTCTTTTTATCCAAGGGCAATTCTTCTTCTTCTTCTTCTTCTTCTTCTTCTTCTTCTTCTTCTTCTTCTTCTTCTTGTGTTTTTTTTATCCGATTGCAATTCTTCTTCTTCTTCATCTTCTTCTTCTTCTTCTTCTTTGAGTGCAATTCTTCTTCTTCTTCTTCTTGTGTTCTTTTTATCTGAGTGCAATTCTTCTTCTTCTTCATCTCCTTCTTCTTCTTCTTCTCTGAGTGCAATTCTTCTTCTTCTTCTTCTTCTTCTTGTGTTCTTTTTATCTGAGTGCAATTCTTCTTCTTCATCATCTCCTTCTTCTTCTTCTTCTTCTGTAAGTGCAATTCTTCTTCTTCTTCTTCTTCTTCTTCTTCTTCTTCTCTGAGTGCCATTCATCTTCTTCTTCTTCTTCTCTGAGAGCAATTCTTCTTCCTCTTCTTCTTCTTCTTCTCTGAGTGCAATTCTTCTTCTTCTTCTTCTCCTTGTTCTTCTTCTTCTTCTTGTAATCTTTTTATCCGAGGGCAATTCTTCTTCTTCTTCATCTCCTTCTTCTTGTTCTTCTTCTTCTCTGAGAGCAATTCTTTTTCCTCTTGTTCTTCTTCTTCTCTGAGAGCAATACTTTTTCCTCTTCTTCTTCTTCTTCTCTGAGAGCAATTCTTCTTCCTCTTCTTCTTCTTCTTCTTCTCTGAGTGCAATTCTTCTTCTTCTTCTTCTCCTTGTTCTTCTTCTTCTTCTTGTAATCTTTTTATCTGAGGGCAATTCTTCTTCTTCTTCATCTCCTTCTTCTTGTTCTTCTTCTTCTCTGAGAGCAATTCTTTTTCCTCTTCTTCTTCTTCTTTGCTGAGAGCAATTCTTCTTCTTCTTCTTCTTCTTCTTCTTCTTCTTCTTCTTCTTCTTCTTGTGTTCTTTTTATCCGAGTGCAATTCTTCTTCTTCTTCTTCTTCTCTGAGAGGAATTCTTCTTCCTCTGCTTCTTCTTCTTCTCTGAGTGCAATTCTTCTTCTTCTTCTTCTTCTCCTTCTTCTTCTTCTTCTTCTTGTGTTCTTTTTATCCGAGGGCAATTCTTCTTCTTCTTCATCTACTTCTTCTTCTTCTTCTTCTTCTTCTTCTCTGAGAGCAATTCCTCTTCCTCTTCTTCTTCTTCGCTGAGAGCAATTCTTCTTCTTTTTCTTCTTCTTCTTCTCTGAGAGGAATTCTTCTTCCTCTGCTTCTTCTTCTCTGAGTGCAATTCTTCTTCTTCTTCTTCTCCTTCTTCTTCTTCTTCTTGTGTTCTTTTTATCCAAGGGCAATTCTTCTTCTTCTTCTTCTTCTTCTTCTTCTTCTCTGAGAGCAATTCTTCTTCCTCTTCTCCTCCTTCTTCTTCTTCTCCAAGTGCAATTCTTCTTCTTCTTCTTCTTTTTCTTGTGTTCTTTTTATCCGAGTGCAATTCCTCTTCTTCTTCATCTCCTTCTTCTTCTTCTTCTTCTTCTCTGAGAGCTATTTATCTTCCTCTTCTTCTTCTTCTTCTTCTCTGAGTGCCATTCTTCTTCTTCTTCTTCTCTGAGAGCAATTTTTCTTCCTCTGCTTCTTCTTCTTCTCTGAGTGCAATTCTTCTTCTTCTTCTTCTCCTTCTTCTTCTTCTTCTTGTGTTCTTTTTATCCGAAGGCAATTCTTCTTCTTCTTCTTCTTCTTCTTTTTCTTCTTCTTCGTCTTCTTCTTGTGTTCTTTTTATCTGAGTGCAATTCTTCTTCTTCTTCTTCCTCTTCTTCTTCTTCTTCTCTGAGTGCCATTCTTCTTCTTCTTCTTCTTCTTCTTCCGAATATTCTAGTGTAATAATAAACGACACTATTATAAAACAAGATTAGTTTGTAGTTTCCTTTTCTTGCTCACTCATATTGAGCTGAATTTTAATGAAAAAATGCTCGAAAAATTGAGCTAACCATGAAAATTCACGTTTTCTTTTTTCTTTTCTTTTTTCTTTTTTTTTTTTTAAATTGGACTCATCAGACTTTTAAAAAACTTTTAAAAATTATTCCATATTTTGCTTCCGTACCCAGTACAAAACTGAATTTATCACTTACAAAGCTTATTTCAATTTAAAACAAAGCATAAGTATGAGGCACCCAGTAAGAATCAAACTCACTAATAATAGCCGACTCGTATAGCCAGTTAACCATTGCACCACGAAAAAAACAGCAGTTGTAAGAATGACTAAGTGAAATAGTTCAACATCTCATCCAGTGGGCTAAGTGCAAAAAGATATTCTTGATCTATCACCCAGGACTGAAAACAGCTGTTAATCAGAAATTTGCTGAGGTCATCAAACTCGATCGGTCTTATAAATGCACCTCATGTAAATGTATATAACTAGAAGATAAAGCAAATAATAGCGAAATTCTTATCAAACCAATGAACATAAAAAATGATCTCAGAAAATAAAGTAATTTCCTGTCCAGTTTGCAACAAAATTATATTGGGTCTTCGTTGGGGTTGAATCCAGGTTCTTAATTTTCCAAGATGACTATAAAATGATAATTAGAATTCTTGAGTCCTTCGTTGATAGATACATGAATCGGAATCCCAAGAAGATTTCTGGTGTACACTACATATCAGCTATTTATTTAATCATAATTTTGCTGACTCCCTATTCATGTGGGGTGATAAAAAGTTCTCAAGAGAAATAAGAAGAGAACAACCTTTCTTTCTTTTTGAAAGGATTAAAGGAATTCCAGAGATAAGGGTTCATGTGTTTTCGACTGCATGATAAATAGCATATACAGTGTATCACAAAAGTGAGTACACCCCTCACATTTCTGCAGATATTTAAGTATATCTCTTCATGGGACAACACTGACAAAATGACACTTTGACACAATGAAAAGTAGTCTGTGTGCAGCTTATATAACAGAGTTAATTTATTTTCCCCTCAAAATAACTCAAAATATAACCATTAAAAGCTAAACCCCTGCCAACAAAAGTGAGTACACCCCTTAGAGAAAGTTGTCAATATTAACATACACCATGTCAACTGTCAATATATTGTGTGGCCACCATCATTATCCAGAACTGCCTTTACTCTCCTGGGCATGGAGTTTACCAGGGCTTCATAGGTAGCCACTGGAATGCTTTTCCACTCCTACATGACGACGTCGCGGAGCTGGCCGATATTTGAGACTTTGCACACTTCCACCTTCCACTTGAGGATCCCCCGAAGATGTTTTATTGGGTTCAAGTCTGGAGACATGCTTGGTCAGTCCATCACCTTTACCCTCAGCTTCTTTAGTAAAGTAGTGGTCGTCTTGGAGGTGTGTTTGGGGTCATTGTCATGCTGGAACGCTGCCCTGCGACGCAGTTTCTGGAGGGAGGGGATCATGCTCTGCTGCAGTATTTCACAGTACATGTTGGAGTTTGTGTTTCCCTCATTGATATGTAACTCTCCAACACCTGCAGCACTCATGTAGCCCAGACCATGACATTCCCACCACCATCCTTGACTGTAGGCATGACACACTTATCTTTGTACTCCTCACCTGGTCGCCGCCACACATGTTTGAAGCAATCGGAACCAAACAAATTAATCTTCATCTCATCAGACAATAGGAAATGGTTCCAGTAATCCATGTGCTTTGTGGACATGTCTTTAGCAAACTGTTTGCGGAATTTCTTGTGTATCGTCTTCAGAAGAGACTTCCTCCTGGGGTGACAGCCATGCACACCAATTTGATGTAGAGTGCAGCGTATGGTCTGAGCACTAACAGGCTGACCCCCTTCCTCTTCAATCTCAAAGATGCTTTAACCAGTGAAAATGTCAAAGAAACAAGTCTGTCGAAAATCAAAGGGGTCTATTTTGGATACATTTTGATTGTTGGTTGGTTGGTTGCTTGGATGCATAGCAACATTTGTAAGGTAATTTAACGCTAAATCCATTTTAATATAAATAATCAGTTCTATTTTAAACAATTCAGTTTAGCATGAGTACACAGTTTTTCAAAAACATTTCTATTTCAAGATATTCAGTTTATTCAAGCAGTTCTAATTCAGCTTATTCAGTTTAGTATAAGAATAGGTTTTGTTTACACACAGTTACAAGTCAAAACAGTTCTATATTAAACTATTCAGTTTAGCGTAAGTTCAGTTTCAATGTCAAAAACAATTCCATGTCAAACAATTCAGTTTAGCATAGATATACAGTTTAAATGTAAGTACTGTTTAATTGTCAAAAACATTTCTATTTAAGCTATTCGGTTTAGTCAAACAGTTCTATTTCAAACAGTTCAGATTAGCATAAGTAGACATTTTAGTTCTATTTAACCCATTGATAGGGCCCAATCAGGTGCTACCATTCTGGGCCAGAGAGGACCAAGGAACAACGGCAATGGAGGGGTGCTCCGCATTCCCCAAAGCTCTAGTATCACTGGAACCTCACCATCACATTGTTTAATGTCATGTCCAGGACACTCATTGCCGCCTGGGCAAGGAAACATTTTAACGTTTCATTCGTTGTTCATTTTGTTACATAATTAAGATAATTATTTTTTATTAATCATTTTTCGTTAATTATATTTTATTATCTTGTTTGATAAGGCTTTGAACAACTCGGGTCTCTTAGTCCAGGTGCATAATCAAATGGTGCAGTCTTACGCCCGCGCGGAAAGGATATGACAATCATCATCTCTGTTAAATAAACCCCCAATAGGAAATAGAGCTGGAGTGTGGATGCCGTCATGCCCGGAAGAGATGGTCCTGAGGATTTGAAGATTTTGAAAAGACGGTAGTTGAGGTCGACCGTTGATGGTAGCGGTTGAGTTTTTAGAATCTGATCAGATCAGATAATATTTGGGTGGGGGGTCTTGACCAGCAGAGATGAATTGAGATTTTAAACACCACAAAATGCACCGCGCTTGATTTCAGCAGAGGTTAGGGTTAGTATAGGTATTGCTTTTGTTCAATTTTTTTTCTTTATCTTAAGTTTTGTTATGGGTTTCTCGTTGATGTCGAGAAGTTGTTTGCTTTCTTTTGTTTTATTTTTTGTTTTGTTAAGGGATTTCGCTTTGTTTATTTTGTTTTTTGCTTTTTGTTTTTTGTTTTGTTTTTTGTTTTTTTGTTTTTTTGTATTTGTTTTTTTGGTAGAGGTCGTTATGGGGTATTTGTTTTGTTTTTGGGGGGTTTTTTTGTTTTTTTTATTTGGTCTTGTTTTCATTAATACTGCGTGGCCATATATTTTCCAAACAGACTTAGTTCATTATCTGCTTTAGTGAAGTTGTTGTTGTTGTTGTTGCTGCTGCTGCTGTTGTTGTTGCTGTTGTTTATCTTTTTTTATTGAAATGGTATATATAAGCAATTTAAGGCTTGAAACAACAGAATGTGTCAGAATTTCCTGGAATTAAAAGAAGTAACGAAACCTGGATATGATTTTAAAATTCATTTAACGACAAAGCTGATAAACTTTGTTGTAATATACTGAAAGGTTTTGTGGTAGTTTGATAGTTGGTTGGTTGGTTTTTCGGCATGTCAACGCTGGTTGGGTTATTCAATGCCGTCACTCTTTCAAGCAATTATATGGTTTCAACTAACTTCTCCTATTTAATAATCATAAATTATTTCTTTATACACGCACAGTTATTTTGTTTTCTCGAAAAAAAAATGTCTTATTTCTAATCAAACATTATTCAGTTAAAACGAATCTCATTAGGTATTATATATTGCCAAACTCTACCGCATTAAAATTCAGTAAGCAAAAATATGAATATGTAGCCATAAAAACAAAACAAATAGTCTCTTTTTATATACGTACTCATGATTCTTTTTTACTCTGTGTAGTACTCTAGAGAATTCAAAGCATGAACTTAGAGGCCACGGTTTCGCGGTGGCATAGCTGTGAAAATTCGAAACCACATACGATTGGATCACGAGGGAGTGAACTGTGATCTGCTGACGTGCGGACGTTTCTTGTCCACCTCCTCGAACCAGTGCTTGATCATCATGTGCAATATTTTAATATAGACGATGGTGTTGACATTTGGTGGCTTGGGTGGGGAGGGGAATAAATCAAGTTGCCTGATATGGACTTCGGTCACGCACGACTTCGTTCCTGACAACTTTCAAGAAGCTGACAAATTCTGAATTGATTCAGTTGACCGCGATTGCCACTGGTATTGTATGTATTTTGCTTTCTGGTGCCATATTAATATTTTCGATCGACGTCTAAAAGAGAAAAGGGTAGAGATTTTACGCATACGATGTATATAATTTGGGGGCGTTTTTTATTTATGGTGAGCATTTTCAGATACCTTGTACCATGATTGTAGCTGTGAAAAAAACAGTAATTAACTTTTCTTCAGAAAGAATTGGTAATTATTGATGACAGAAATACTAGTTAAAATTCACATAATGAAAATAATAGTTATAAACAGCAGAACTGGACTCTTCCCTGAAGACCTTCAGCAATCACAGTGTATCGTTTGTATTTTTTCCATTAGACTGGAAGCTAATATTTTAATAGTCTCAATATATTTGAAAGATTTCCCCGTTGCTGAGGCCGCAGAATACACCGACTGCACCTCTGCAGAAAGCTAAGACCCCCAGCGAGTGTCACTATGACATTAAACAATCTGATGGTGAGGTTCCAGTATTGCTGGGGCTTTGGGGAATGCAGAGCAACCCACCATTGCCATTGCTACTTGGTCCACTCTGGCCAGGAATGGTAGCACCTGATAGGGCTCTTTCTATGGGTTAAATAGAAGTAAACTGTCTACTTATGCTAAACTGAATTGTTTGAAGTAGAACTGTTTGACTAAACTGAATATGCTATTTGAAATCCGAATGTCTTTCACAAGTAAACTGTGTACTTACATTCAAATTGTGAACTCATGCTAAACTGAATTGTTTGAAATAGAACTTTTTTTTGACATTGAAACTCTACTTACGCTAAACCGAATTGTTAGAGAACTTTTTTGACACCTGTGTGTAAACAAAATCTGTACTTGTACTAAAATTAATTATTTGAATTAGAACTGAATAAACTGAATAGCTTGAAATAGAAATGTTTTTCACAATTAAACTGTGTACTCATGCTAAACTGAATAGTTTGAAATAGAACTAGCAATTTGCATAAATGGATTTAGCGTTAAATAATCTACAAATGTTGATATGCCATAAAACCCAACCAACCAACATATATTTGAAGGAGAAATGAGAATATAAAAATTTGGTGTATGCCGCATAACATTGTTTAGTCGTCTTCAATTTACGGTCCGCTGATGGCGTGATATCAAATACCTAATGCACTATCTATCTATCTATCTATCTATCTATCTATCTATCTATCTATCTCAGTCTGCTCCTTATCTATCTATCTATCTATCCATCTATCTATCTATCTATCTATCTATCTCAGTCTGCTCCTTATCTATCTATCTATCTATCAATCTATCTTAGTCTGCTCCTCATCTATCTATCTATCTATCTTTCTATCTCAGTCTACTCCTTATCTATCTATCTATCTATCTATCTATCTATCTATCTATCTATCTCAGTCTGCTCCTCATCTATCTATCTATCTATCTTTCTATCTCAGTCTGCTCCTTATCTATCTATCTATCTATCTATCTTTCTATCTCAGTCTGCTCCTCATCTATCTATCTATCTATCTATCTATCTTTCTATCTCAGTCTGCTCCTCATCTATCTATCTATCTATCTATCTATCTATCTCAGTCTGCTCCTCATCTATCTATCTATCTATCTATCTATCTTTCGATCTCAGTCTGCTCCTCATCTATCTATCTATCTATCTATCTATCTTTCTATCTCAGTCTGCTCCTCATCTATCTATCTATCTATCTATCTATCTATCTCAGTCTGCTCCTTATCTATCTATCTATCTATCTATCTATCTCAGTCTGCTCCTTATCTATCTATCTATCTATCTCAGTCTGCTCCTTATCTATCTATCTATCTATCTATCTCAAAAATGTGTGTCAATGATTGTATAAAATACCGATCTACAAATCAAATAAATAGTACTTCTTTAACTTAAATGAAAAATTTGTTGAAAAGCAAAAGTTATGGGATCTTTTCTTGTAAGAAAAAACCATATAAATCAAAGTCAAAATATTTTCCAAATATTTACATTACAAGAAAGAAAAATTAAAGCATTTCGATGTTGCTGTTTGTTTTATCTAAATATGATTAATATATTTCGTGTGTTTAAAAGATCTGTGTGAGTGTGTAAGGGAAAAAGTATATTTATACGCTAATATATAAACGGAGGCAGCTAACGATATTTCATCAACTGGGAAAAACTGAATTAGAAGTACAGGTATGAGTAAATAATATGGTCCAATAAATGCATAAGCACCGATTGGTCCTAAAAATGGATAAGCGCCGATTGGACCAATAAATACCTAAGCGCCGATTGGTCCAATAAATGCATAAGCACCGATTGGTCCAATAAATCCATAAGTGCCGATTGGTCCAATAAAGGCCTAAGCGCCGATTGGTCCAATAAATCCATAAGCGCCAATTGGTCTAATAAATCCATAAGCACCGATTGGTCCAATAAAGGCCTAAGCGCCGATTGGTCCAATAAATCCATAAGCGCCAATTGGTCCAATAAATGCATAAGCACTGATTGGTCCAATAAAGGCCTAAGCGCCGATTGGTCTAATAAAAGCATAAGCACCGATTTGTCCAAAAAATGGATAAGCACCGATTGGACCAATAAATGCATAAGCGCTGATTGGTCCAATAAAAGCATAAGCATCGATTGGTCCAAAAAATGGATAAGCGCCGATTGGACCAATAAATGCAGAAGCACCGATTGGTCCAAAAAATGGATAAGCGCCGATTGGACCAATAAATGCATAAGCACCGATTGGTCAAAAAATGGATAAGCGCCGATTGGACCAATAAATGCATAAGCACTGATTGGTCCAAAAAATGGATAAGCGCCGATTGGCCCAATAAATGCCTAAGCGCCGATTGGTCCAGTAAATGCATAAGCACCGATTGGTCCAATAAATTCATAAGCGCTGATTGGCCTAATAAAGGCCTAAGCGCTGATTGGTCCAATAAATGCATAAGCACTGATTGGTCCAATAAATCCCTTAGCGCCGATTGGTCCAATAAATGCATAAGCACCGATGGTCCAAAAAATGCCAAAGCGCCGATTGGACCAATAAATGCCTAAGCGCCGATTGGTCCAATATATGCAGAAGCACCGATTGGTCCAATAAATCCATAAGCGCCGATTGGTCCAATAAATGCATAAGCGCCGATTGGTCCAACAAATGCATATGCGCTGATTGGGCAATAAATATAAAAATACAGATACAAAAATTAGAGCTTCTCGCGCTTATTTTTACTCGAAAATTAACTCTTTTTTTGATATTGGAATTAGTTGATTCCACTCTTCGCTGATGGTCCTAAACAATCACAGTGTATCTTTTTGTTATCTAGAAGAATGTACCGATACCGACACGTGGTTCGAACACGAATCTCTAGCCAACAAACACAAGTGTTTAAATGGGTTGTGCTACTGGAGTTCACGTGACTAGAAATAGTGGATATAAAAATGATTCAGACAGACAGAGGTCTGACGAGAGACGAGTAGAGCGTATGCAAAATAGATGTGAAATGTAACATTGTAAGTTAGCATTGTTTAATATTCGATACTCAACATTCGGTATTGTATGAGGGTGAAAAAATATTAAGTACCGGTCAAAATTACACCCTCACGGGACATTACAAAAGTGGCAACGAAGAATTAGTTCTGAACATTATAAAACTTTTCATTTTTTAATCAGATTGAAAGTTGATATGTTAACATTGTTAATACATATGAAAGAAAAATGCGAATATAAAAATTTGCTGCATGCCACGTTACATTATGTTTAGTCGGCTTCCATTTCCGGTCCGCAGGTTAGGTGATATCAATGACCTGGTGTACTATATATATATATATATATATATATATATATGTAGCACTATATGGGTGGCCCGAGCAGACGATTCCTTTGTCTGTTTTGGCGCGAAACCAGACAAAGGATTTTTGGACCTGAAATCTCGCCGTATCCGGAAGTGGTAAGGGGACGCGAAGGAGAGTTGGTTGGAAAAAGGAGCTGAGAGGAGTTGACGACGGGACCCGGACGAGAGCAGTTGGCGACGGGACAGCAGAGAGGCGAGTCAGCAGAGAGAGTTGGCGTGGAACCACGGACAGGGGCAGAACACCGGACACCGGAGCGGTGAAACCAGCAGAGAGATAGGGTCCAGCGAAGAAGACCGAGTCAAGATGTCGGCATTCCAGTTGCTTTGTGGAATTTTCGCTAGTAACCCACGCTAGCGTTAGTCCATATATGCTATCAGGAATGCAAAGTGTTGCATAACTCTCCTTCTGCTCTTGAGTTAACCCCAAGCATTGTTCGTGTTTGTTCGTCTGTTTTATTTTCTCCTGTCCCCCCGATCGTATTCATGTAGTGGTAAAGAAATGTGCGTTACCCCCCTCGGCCACTGGTTGATCACCGGCCGGCCAAAAAATAAAAAGGATCGAGAAAGAGGATGTAAAGTGTGTGGGGGCGGGCGGGGTAACGTTACATATATATATATATATATATGGAGAAAATTTGAAAAACAAATCGATCCAAAGTAATGAATTTATTGTGAAAGTTGACGCTACAATGTTTCACATTTACTAAATATCAATCATTAATCTATCAATACTTGGTATCATTTTTTCTAAAGTCCTGATGATGGTTTATTGAAACCGAAACGTTATAACGTCGACTTTCTTTTACAATTAATTCATCATTTTGGATTACTTTGTTTTTCAGTTTTTCTCGATACTGTCGGATTCTTTTCCATTATTTAATTGCATATATATGTGTGTGTGTGTGTGTAAGAAAATAAAGGATTGTAATCCGACAGTTTGTGAAGAAAATGATTACAAGTAATCCAAATAGAAAGGGGAGATTTATTGAGAAACAAAGTTGACACTATAGCGTTTCGGTTCTGATGAACCATCATCGGGGCTATGAGGGGTTATATTAGTGATTTTAAGTTATTTTAAGTTTAAGTTATCGATAAATGTATAAAATATGTAAAAACATATATAAAATATATAAAAACTTTGGAAAAGTTGTATAACAAGAAAAAGTTGGCAGTTTATGACAAGAAAAATTGGCCGTTTGATCTTTAAACTACGTCACCTGACATATAGAATCATTTCTTGTTTCGACGAAGTTCAAATCCTATAAGTCTGGGGAGTTGTTTAATGAGAGAGAGAGAGAGAGAGAGAGAGAGAGAGAGAGAGAGAGAGGAGAAAGCTGAGTTGTTCGTGGTATAATGGTTATCGTCGTAGGAAATGGACACGGCGAAACGAGTTCAAATCCTGAACAAGGCTGTTACCATTTCACATAGCCCTAAGAAAAAGTGTGAATTTAACGGTTTTCCTTCTCTCTATGGGTTGATAGGAGGGCAGCTTATACTCTTTAACCTTGGAATAGCAACAGGTCTTGTAAATGGTAAACTCTGATTTCAGATATTGAAACTCCGCTCAAAACTTTGTCACATCCTGCTCGTACGGAGGTGCTGGTCAATTCATATAAAAAATTGACAATTTTATTGGAGAGTCATGTAGGACTTGTACTAGATGTTTTTCTGTCCCACACATTTGGTAGTGAACCCAGCTAGATTGAAATTCCCACCGAGGACCCTCAGCAAATTTGCTAGGAAGGGTGTTTGATGATATCATGGACCTGCTGGATAAACTAGGTCGCCTATACGACGTCTGACCTCAAAGAATGTTTCTTTCTCTTGGCCATGGAGATAATTCCCTACTAGAAGCATCCAGTTCATAACTACCTTTGAAACCAAATAATTTGGCCACTTAAAAGAAATCGCTGTTTTCAGTGAATGGTTTCGCTTTCGGTTTCTTTGTTTTATGGCATATCAACCTTTGTAGGTTATCTAATGTCAAAGCCATCCTTCAAGAAGAACAATAGTGATGCTATTTAACCCATAGTTGGGAGGATAAGAGTGTTCATACCTTTCCTAAGAATATTTGTCCGAAAGTTGACGTACTAGCGAAACTGGAATTCGAACTTGCTTATTACGATTCCGCAGTCCATCGCTTTAACCATAACACCACAAGGAAACCCTCCACCCACTCTTCAGTGAATGATTGGAGATTGCCATTATGCGTCTGTAAGAGAAATGAAGATGTTAAAATTTGGCGTGTGCCACGTAACATTGTTAGGTTCTCTTTTATATATGAACCACTAAATGTGTATTTTCAAATACCTGGGCAGCCTCTGTACGAGAATAATTAAATTTTAGAGTGCCACCTTCAGTGGAATTTTACTGGATTCAGTAAGTGCTCATTTTCATACATTAATATTCTCTGAAAGTCAATGATTGAATCAATTTAATTTTGGGGGCAATCAAACCTACCGATCCCGTTAGGACCGTCAGACTTAGACATTTTTGTCATCCATAGTGATTCACGTCTTGGAACCTCGTTACTCTCAAAGTTCAGTCTCTACTTCAGCGATCCATAGTGTTCTTCTGTCACTGCCGTCTTCCACCTGCTCAGCGAGTGACTCGTAGATCTGGACTCACCCATCGTAGCCAAGCGACCTTCCCAAGCAAAATCCCTGCTACACAGCTCAGAACAGGCAGCAAGAGATATTGGCCTCCTGTGTTTTAAAAAAGACGGAGCAATCTCCATATTAAATGATAAACATCTGAAATTTGTTTACCTGTTCACATACCTCGGTAGCAATATCTCATCTGCTAAAAGCGATATCAACATACGCATAAGAAAGGCATGGACTGCTATTGACAGATTATCGATCATTTGGGAATCTAATAAAATAAAATGGGAATTCTTTAGTAACCGTGACAGTGCTACTGTATGGATTCACCACATCGACGCAAAACGTTTGGAAAAAAAACCTTGGTAGAAACTACACAAGAATGTTGCGTACTGTTTTGAACAAAATCTTGAAGCAACATCCGACGAAATTGCAGTTGCATGGTTACTTACCTCCTATCTCACAAACCATCCAGTAAGACGAACAAGACACGGTAGGCATCGTTGGATTAGTAAGGTCGAACTCATAAGTGACGTTATTCTATGGACTACTCGACATAGACGCATCAATTTTGGCGAGCAGCAAAAATTTACATACATAAGCTCTGTTTGGACACTGAATGCTGACTAGAGGACCTGTCAGACCAATGAGCTATAGAGACGAATGTAGAGAGAGAGAGAGAGAGAGAGAGAGAGAGAGAGAGAGAATCAAGGGAATCTGTGCTATTAGTATGACTTGATGATAATGATGATAATGATGATAGTTTTAATGAGCATCATGGAAGAAGAATCAATCTCTAGGCGCCTAATCCCAAAAGTTCACCAAACAGCACATTGTCAAAGGATTTAGTTATGGTTAACCAAGATTCTGCAGAGATTTTTCTTTCTATCTTTCTTCTTGTTTTTTGTTGATGTTTTTTGGCTAGTTGGTTTTTGTTTTATTTTTTTTTTTTTTTTTTTATTTATCAATTCATTTTTTTTTTTGTGCTTACATTTAAAGATCTTTTGTCTATTTCTGTAACACTAAGAGACTTGGATTTATCAACGCAAAAGCCAGATCAATAAAAGAAATATATGACCTGTATTCATGTCACGTTTGCCAGGCTAAGCAAAACCCGTTTTTTGTTTGTTTGTTTGTTTGTTTGGGGTTTTATTTGTTTGTTTGTTTGTTTGTTTGTTATTCTTAATTAAAGTGTAACTAATTTGTGCTGATATTATTATCTAGTCTTGAATATATGACAAAACATTAGAACTCATTCACTTTAGAGATTAACAAACACCCAATAGATTCCCTACGCACACACACACACACACACAAAAGAAATCATTTTTTGGAATAGGATTCAAAAATAAAAACTTGTGAGGAATCAGTCTCCTTGGATTAAAAAAGAAAAATTGTATACCAGTGTCCTGTCAACAGATACAACACAAATTTATAAAAACAACGGATAGAAAAGATAAAAGGCAAACCATATTTACCGTATTTGACGACATATAAGCGCACGGGTGTATAAGATGCACCCCAATTTCAGCAGAGCAAATCAAGAAAATATTTTTACGGAACAAAGTACTAATATTAAACGTGATGATATTAATATAATGAATATTATCAATGATAATGCCTTTTATCTGCATTATAGCATTTTGAATATCTAAGCTAATAGAAGTTGCCAGGTAGCTAATTTCGGCCGACTATCGCGAATTTTAAACCTACATATGGCATATAAGACTCAGGGGAATTTTAAAAGATATTCTTAGTAAAAAAAAAGTGCACCTTATATGCCGTTAAACAAGCATTTACATACATATTAACATTTGTATTTTACAAACTTATTTTTAATAACCTACAAAGGTTAAAATGCCATAAAATCCAACCAACCAACCAAATTATTTTTAATGTTGTGGTAGTAAGAGAACAAAAATTCAAAAGTTAATCAATATTTTTGTTAAGAAGTTTGCGACCTGCTTTTCAGCTGTTGTTCTGACATTCGTCCCTGATGGTTGTGTTTTTATAATATGACATCTTGGCCTCCGGTGGCTGCCTCCCCCACCCTGGTCTTTGTCTGCTTTCAGGACCAAGTTTAATGCTTGGAACCTGAGCCGCTCCATTAAGGAATGCTGATAGGGTCAAAAATGTTTTTGCCTGCTTCACCAGTCTCGATTCGTTCTTGGCCCCCACCATAAAATGGCCTTGTGCAATATTCTGACATGGTGGAATGTCAGATAAATTGCATTAAGTTAATATAATGTGTTAGTTGGGCAGACTGTGCTCATCAACCTACGAATGAGAACCACTCAAGGAGAAGGAAAATTCAAACCTGTAAAACTCCACTTAAAAAATAGTTACCTTGTGTTGCCTCCTGCTAATGCGAACTGAATCTTAAATACAGACATGCACACACACACGCACACACACACATATATATATATATATATATATGTGTGTGTGTGTGTGTGTGTGTGTGTGTGTGTGTGTGTGTGTGTGTAACACTGTGTAGGTGGTCCGCCAAGCAGACGATTCCTTTGTCTGTTTTGGCGCGAAATCAGACAAAGGGTTTTGGACTTGAGGTCTCGGCGTGACCGGAAGGGGAAAGAGGACGCGAGTCAGCGAGTGAGACAAAAAAGGACTGAGAAGTTGGGAGTTGGCGAGGGGCGACGGACAGAAGCGGTCGACACGAGACAGCAGAGAGACGAGTCGGCATGAGAGAGGGTCCAGACCAGTGAAAGAAGATCGAGTCAAGATGAGTCGGCATTCCAGTAGCTTTGTGGAAGTTTCGCTAGAGTCCACACTAGCGTTAGTCTGCACATGCACAATATTACATAACTCTCCTTCTGCACTTGAGTTAATCTCATATTTCTCCGTCTAGTCAGTGGAATATTGTATCCACTGCAAAGGGATAAGACATTCTCTAAAAACGGGGGTCTTCTGGATAAAACAATAAACTGCGTCTGATGGTAAGGCCTCTATTCTGGTGATCTGGGAAGTATGCTGTACCCCTTAACTGCCATTGCTACCAGTTTTTCTCTGGCACGTAGTGATAGTACCTGTTAAGATCCCATCAAATATATCTGTTAAAAAAGTATTTGACAGGACTGAGTGCAAAAAAAAATCCCTTAAAAACAACACAAAAAATGTAAATATGAATAAACGTAATTATCTAACTCCTAGACAGGTTGATATGCCGTTAAAATCAATCAATTAATCTAATTCTCAAAATGATTAGATATTTATAAAGGGTGCGGAAGCAAATTTAGAAATATTATAGTATAATAATAAACGACTCTATTTTAAAACAAAGATTATTTCTAATTCTAAAAAATAAACAAAATAAGAAGACCGACACAAAATAGTAAATTTACTCTATATGGCCATCATTTTTTTTTCGGTTATTGTATCAACATTCCTTCGAAATGATTTGCATGCCTTCAAAATAAATTCTTCACACATTTTATTCCTCCCCAATAGCAGTCTTAAGCGAATCAATATTTGGAAGGGAAGTTGTATTTGTTTTGTTTTCTAAAAACACCCATATAGCGTAATCAAGGGTGTTAAACTCTAGGCTAGATGGAGGCCATAAAGAAACTTCAATATTTTCGGATATTTCTTTATTTTACTTGGTTTCAGCGTTAAGCAAATTGTGACAAAACACCGCCAGCCGATTCCCACTGTCTCAAACACCCAAAACCACTCACGACAAGCAGATTCGTCTAGTGGTTTCTCTCATCTTCGGCCAGGGGTATTACACATTTCTTAACGGACACACAAAACCCAACCGTGAGGGTGGAAGAAAAGAGAACAAACATGAACTTGGGTTAGCTCCAAGCGCAAGAAGAGAGAAGTTTGTGACATTTTTGTGCCGCACTCCGTGCGTCTGCAGGCTATCGCAAGAGTGTATTACAACGAAATTCCCACAAAGTTACTTGGAATGCTGACTCATCCTCTCACGTTGGCCAACCCGGTATCTCAGTCCACAGGTGCTAGCAGCCGCCCTTCTCGACCGTCAGCCGCCCCCTGACTTCGGTCGACTGTTCTGTTCTGCATCTTTCACTTGACTGCTTCTTTCTCTTGACTGACTCCTTCTGCCGACTGGTTTCTTCTCTAGGAAATCTCGCGCGTAAGCCCTTTGCGCGTGTTTCGCGCCAAAACAGGGATCCTCTGAGTAGCACCTACACCCACACCCACAGAAACGAATGCCACCAATCGTGTCACAAACTCAGATTCTTAGTCGTTTCTTTTCTTCCTCTTGAACTTTTATTTAATTGAATTTTAATGAAAAACTGCTTGAATGACAGAGCTATTCATGAAAATTTAGATTCATCGCATGTTTTTCAAAAAATTGGACTAATCAGACCAAAAAAATACGTTTTAAAGATTATTCAATATTTTGCTCTCGCACCCTGTAAATTAGCTAACAATTAAATCCTCTTAACATATCCTTGTACGTCTTGTAAAATAAACCCTTTTCATTGTAAATTACGACTCGAGTTATTATTTCATTAACCCACCCCGTAAAATTACAATCTATGCGTATTACAACATTCTGTCGGTGAGCTAATCAGGAAAATTTAAATTTAACCTTTTTTTTTTTCAAAAATTGGACAAATCAGTCTAAAAAAACATTTTAAAAAGTATTCTATAGTTTGCTTTCACGCCCTGCACGCGTATCATTCAATAGATACACAGAATTTTGCTTAAGGAGTTGCCTCTAGAAAGTACTCTTTGCAGGTATATCTTCAAGGAAATCAATGCTGATAGTTCATTTCATGTATAAGAAGAATGTCAGCATTACCTCCTTTACTGACTGCTGCTCCAGGAACCTTTTCTTTACCGGAGAGCCAGTGTGTTTTAACTCAGTCTCCTATTGGCAAATCCTCATCGCTCATTTATAAACTATTTTTAACAAAAAACATACGTCTCTATACATATCATACATTCTTCTGTAAACGTCACGTGATTTGCACTTCTCAGCCACCAAAAAAAAATAGATAAGAGACCTCTATTAGGGCCTGGAGCACTTTGTTTGATTTGGTGCCATTTTGAATAGTCTCAAAACAAATATTTTTGCTAGTGACCGAAAAAATGAAACGCATTTCTTCCAAGCAGCGGTCGTGTCGATACTGCTATATGGATGCACTACTTGGACGCTAACAAAATGGCTGGAGAAAAAAACTAGACAGCTATTACACAAGAATGCTGCGAGCAATATTGAACAAGTCCTGGAGGCAACACCCCACAAGGCACCAACTATACAGCTACCTGCCTCCCATCACGAAAACTATCCAAGTTAGACGAACCAGACATGCAGGACACTGCTTGAGAAGCAGGGACGAGCTCATAAGTGATTTACTCCTATGGACCCCCACATATGGCCGAGCAAAAACAGGACGACCAGCTCGAACATACATACAGAAGCTATATGAGGATACGGGATGTATCCCTGAAGACCTGCCAGAGGCGATGAACGATAGGGAGAAGTGGCGAGAGAGGGTCAGGGATATCCGTGCTAGCGGCACGACATGATGATGATGATGATGATGAAGAAGAAAATATTTTTGCAATAAACAAATTCTAAACAATTCAGAGTTTAGATTTATGGGGAAAAATTTGAAAAAAGATGTATTTTACATTTTTACAAAAGAAACCCTTTTATCTGTTGAATAACTCTCGTAGATAGATAGATAGATAGATAGATAGATAGATAGATAGATAATGAGAGAGGGAGAGAGAGAGAGAGATCCCCTTATTTACTGAATGACCCTCTTAGATAGAAAAATAGACTACTCTATTGATTAAATGAAACTCATAAATAGATAGATAGATAGATAGATAGATAGATCCCCTTATTTACTGAATGACCCTCTTAGATAGAAAAATAGACTACTCTATTGATTGAATGGAACTCGTAGATAGATAGATAGATAGATAGATAGATATGCATTGGGATAGATAGATAGATAGATTGAAATAAGTAGATTTGATAGTACAGATATTCTATCAACGGGAGAGAGAGAGAGAGAGAGAGAGAGAGAGAGAGAGCAAAATAATAGAATATCCATACTTTCTTTTAATTTATTTATCCTTTCTTTTTTATTCTCTCTTTCTCTCTCTCTCTCTCTCTCTCTCTCTCTCTCTCTCTCTCTCTCTTTCTCTTTCTCTCAAACTCTCTCTCTCTCTCTCTCTTCTTTTTTCCTCCTTTTTGCTTGAGAGACTATTAGTACTTCCTTTTTTCTTTCTTTTTACTCATTTTTTGTTTGCCAGAATATCTTTCCTCTCTCTCTCTCTCTCTCTCTCTCTCTCTCTCTCTCTCTCTCTCTCTCTCTCTCATTAATAGAATATCTTTACTTTCTTTTTTTACTTTCTTTTCTTTTCGTTGACAGAATATCACTAATTTCATTTTTCTTTCTTTCTTTCTTTTTCTTTCTTTTTGTTTAATAGAATATATGTACAATATTTTTTTCACCTTTTTCATACATAGAACGTCTCTATTTTCTTGTTGCTTTCTTTACTTTTGATTGACAGAATATCTGTACTTATTTTTTCTTTCTCTTTTTTCTTTTGGGTTCATAGAATACCTCAACTTTCTATTTCTTTCTTTCTTTCTTTCTTTCTTTCTTTTCTTCTCTTTTTAGTTGGCAGAATATCCGTACTTATTTTTTCTTTCTCTTTTTTCTTTTGGATTGATAGAATACATCAATTTTCTATTTCTTTCTTTCTTTCTTTCTTTCTTTTCTTTTCTTTTCTTGTCTTTTTAGATGGCAAAATATGCGTACTTACTTTTTCTTTCTCTTTTTTTTTTTTGTTGATAGAACACCTATACTTAATTTTCTTTTCTTCCTTTCTTTCTTTCTTTCTTTCTTTTTTCTTTATTGTTTTTTACTTTTTCGCTGGCAGAATATCCGTTTTTTCTTTCTTTTTTTCTTTTTGGTTGATAAAACACCACTACTTTCTTTTTCTTTTTCTTTCTTTCTTTCTTTCCTTTTTCTTTTTTAGTGGCAGAATAACCGTACATTTTTTTCTCTTTTTTCTTTTTGATTGATAAAGCACCTGTACTTTGATTGTTTGTTTCTTTCTTTCTTTCTTTCTTTCTTTCTTCTTTACTTTTCTTTTTCGTAGGCAGAATATTCGTATTTTCTTTTTCTTTGTTTTTTTGTTCGTTCGTTGATAGAGCAACTCTACTTCCTTTTACTTTTTTGTTTGTTTTTTGGATTGTTTCTTTTATTTTTTTTAAGGATCCATGCTTTCTTTTATTCTTTTAGGTTGATAAAACACCTCTACTTTGATTTTCTTACTTTCTTTCTCTCTTTTTCATTGGCAGAATAGCCGTATTTTCATTTTCTTTTGTTGATCGACCAATTCAACTTTCTTTTTCTTGCTTGCTTTCTTTCAGTTTTTCTTTCTTTTTTCTTTTCTTTTTCGTAAGCAGAAACCCTGTTTTCTTTTCTTCTTTTCTTTTTTCTTTTTCATAGGCAGAATATCTGTACTTTGTTTTTTTCTTTTTCTTTTTTTCTTTTAGGTTGATAAAGCACCTTTTTTTTTTCTTTTTTCTTTCTTTCTTTATTCATTTATTTCATTCTTTCTTTATTTCTTTTCTTTTCTTTTCTTTTCTTTCTTTCTTTCTTTCTTTTCTTTTCCTCCTTTTTCGTAATTAAAATATACGTATTTTCTTTTCCTTTCTTTTCCTTCTTTTTTCTTTCTCTTTTTTTCGGTGGTGGGGCAGAATACCCCTATTTTTTCCTTCTTTTTTTTTTTGGTTGACAAAATATCTGCAATTTCTTTTTTCCTTCTTCTTTATTTTTTATTTATTTACTTTTTTTATTCCGTACTTTCTTTTTTCTTCCTTTCTTTTAGATTTTAATTGATAGAATACCTGTACTTTCTTTTATTTCTCTCTTTCTTTCTTACTTTTCTTTTCTTTTTCCTTTTCTTTTTCGTTGGAAAAATATCAGTACTTTCTTTTTTATTTATTTTTTTGGTTTTTAATTGTCTGTACTTTCTTTTTTTTTTTTCTTGCTTTTTTCTTTCTTTCTTTCTTTCTTTCTTTTCCTTTCTTTTTCCTTTTCTTTTTCGTTGACAAAATATCCGTACTTTCTTTTTTCCTTTATTTTTCTTTTTTTGCTTGAAAAATTATCTGGATTGCTTTTTCTTTCCTTTTTCATTTATTGACAGAACATCTGTATTTTCAAGATGATTTTAATTGATTTCCTTTATTCCTGGGGAACATTAACAGGATATTTCTCGTTATGGACACAGCTGTAACTTCTTGTATAATTAGCAAGTACCTTTTAGAACGAGAGTTCCTTATTAAGAAGCTGTTTTGAATCGTCAGTAAAAAAAAAACAGAAACCTTTGCTGAGATGCTACGTTAACGATTATCAATATTATAGTTTAACTCACTCCACTCAGTGTGAATATTCACTTGCTGAGACATTGCCATTCCAAGCCAATCAATGAAACTGTTTACTTCCGTGGCACAATGTTAAAAGACAAACAATCAAATAAAAAGTTAAGTTTGATGTTGTGAGATTAGGAGCTACTATTACGAGCAATACTTACCCTTATTACTTACGGATGATAAAATTGTCATTCTTAAAGATAAGGAAAATAGAGCTTCTTATAAAATTTAGAATAATTATCCCTATTTAAAGGTGTCAATCTAGCAGTACTTACCCAGATTTTACACGGGTTATGAGAAGGTCATTTTTGAAAGTTGATAACGTAGAGTCACTTGTATTAAAGTTTGTAACAACCATTAGTATTTAGATGTATAAAACTAGCAAGAGTTATGTATGTTACATACGGGTTATAAAATCCTTAAATATAAACTTCGTATTGTTTGGTTTGGTTTGATTACGTTACTTAATGACTCACCAACCTTAGTGGCTTATATAATGCCAAAGCTACTGTTATATCGTCATCTACAGCATCATAACGACACAATAATTAAGACGCAGTGCATCACCTTGGAATAGGATTTTTGGGCCGGGTCGAAGGTCAAAATACTACACTATCCTTGTAAAAGAAAAGTAATGATGTTATTAACCTGTACCTAGTCTTATTACATATATTTGGTTTAGGCTAGGGTTTTTTTTTGTTTTGTTTTGTTTTGTTTTGTTGTTTAATGGTATATCAACCTTTTTACGTTATTTAACGCCCAAATCATTCTTGTAAAAGAACAGGGGTGATACTATTTAATCCATAGGTGGGGGTTAAGGGGGTTCATCATCATCATCATGTCGTGCAGCTAGCACGGATATCCCTGACCCTCTCTCTACGTCTCCCTATCATTCTTCACCTCCGACAGGCCTTCAGGGTTACATCCCGTATCATCACATAGCTGCTGTATGAATGTTCGAGCTGGTCGTCCTGCTTTTGATCGGCCATATGTGGGTGTCCACAGGAGTACATCACTTACGATCTCGTCCTTGCTTCTCCAGCAGTGTCCGGCACGTCTGGTTCGTCTAGCTTGTATAGTTTTCGTGATAGGTGGTAGGTGACCGTACAGTTGGTGCCTTGTGGTGTGTTGCTGCCAGGACTTGTTCAATATTGCTCGCAGCATTCTTTTATAATTGCCGTCGAGCTTCTTCTCCAACCATTTAGTCAGAGTCCAAGTAGTGCATCCATACAGCAGTATCGACACGACCGAAGCCTGGAAGAAACTGCGTTTCATTTTATCGGTCAGGTTTGATTTCCATATGATCGAAAGCCTATCGATAGCTGTCCATGCCTTCGTTAGCCGTGTGTCGATGTCTTTTTCGGTTAGGGTTTAAAACTTACAAGCTACGAAGTCATAGTCCAACAGGCAAACCAATACGTCATTGTTTTGAATTGATTTATTGTATAGATTATTTTAATGTCACAAAAATATTTGTTTTGAGACTATTCAAAATGGTGCCAAATCAAATAGAGTGCTCCAGGTTTGAACAGAGGTATGTCATCGCATTTTTTGTGGCTGAGAACTGCAAACTACGAGTAAGTTAAATTTACAGAAAAATGTGTGATGCGTCCGGAGAACCATGTTTCAATCAAAAAATGTTTTACAAGTGAGGTAAACATTAGAGGACTGAGTCGAAAAGACACTCCATGGAATGGAAATGTTGCATATTGACCTTTGACAGAGCCATTACGTTCCAGTTGTATTAACAGGAACACAACGATGCGTGGGTGTAAGCAACTCATGCGGGCTGACAGGCGAAAGCAGCTCAAGTGGGTTAACAACCGGAAACTCTAGACGTTGTAAAATCATATATGCAGGTACTCACGTCAGATACAATCAGTCGCAATAATCAGCAGTCAGAAGAGATTCGAGCATTCAAGAGAGGGTAGTTTTTCCCCAACAGCCGGGAGGCGGAGGAGGTGCTAATTGGGGCCCTTAGAATGCCAGCATAGTGTGGTCATTTAGGGTCAGTATAGCCGTCCTCCCTGTGTCTCCCTTCGTCTCCTTGTCTGTCTGTCAGTCTGTCTATCTTTCTCTCGGTCTCTCTGTCTCGGTCTCTCTGTCTCTCTGTCTCTCTATCTATCTCACACACTTACAGAAGTTTTAACCCTTTCGAGGAATAGAGTAATAGTTATATTTTTGTAAAGGAAGTGTAATGGTTTCTTCCTTCATCATATTATACAACAGAAACACACTGATTCTCCGGCAAAGAAAAAATTCCAGGAGCAGCAGTCAGTTACGTTGTTCTTGCTGATAGTTTTCAGAGACGTGAAAGGACCCATCACTTTTAATTTCCTTGAAAAAGGTGCAAGTATAAACAGTGTTTTCTATTGGCAACTCCTTCAGCAAAATTCAGTTTATTTATTGAATGATCCTGGTAAAATAAATTTTTTACTGGTATTGTTTTCATTTGGTTGTTGTTATTGTCACATTTCGACTTTATACCTTAAGGCCTTCTGTTATGGTCAGTAACCAGGGAATTTCGAGCCGAAATCTTTATTCAATCCAATAATTAACTGATTCGAAATATCCTCAAACCATGGACGTAGAATGAGAGTTATCTACCACTGTGAATTGATTAAAGAGTTTGGTGAAAATGATTAGAAGGGTTAATCCATATTTACCCAACCCCTCCGCTCGGGCAGGATATGACACAAGGTCAATTTTTAAGCGAAGTTTAACAGGTTTGAATTCAGAGTTTTTCCTTCTCCTAGATTAGTTGCTTACCAAGGCTGAAGAACCTAGTCTGCCCGACTATTTACCCATAGCTGGAGGGAGAATAATTGGATTCATACCTTTCCCAAGGGTATTAGTTCTATGTGAAATGCAATCAGTCTCGGCCAGGATTTGAACTCGTGTCACCGTGTCCATTTCCAACGACGATAACCATTACACCACGGGCACCTCCACGACGATAACCATTACACCACGGGCACCTTAGAAGGGTTAATTAAGAATAATTAACTGATGCAAGATAATCTTCCAACTATGGACGGCGAAATGACAACGTTATACCCCAGTGGAATGAATAAAGGGTATAATTCGGGTAAAATAATTGTCTGAAAACCTAAAATTTGACATATATATGTCAATCAAAGTGTTTGCGGTAATCCACGCAAAAAAGCGTTCCAGTCAAGGCAACGAAATTGAGCAGCAATAAGCTTGTTCAGAATTTAAATGGGTGATTACTTAGTAACAGCAAGTACTGTTAATAACTCAATACCTCTGATATATGGGCGCTTTAAGTGATGTATTGGTTAACGAACTCAGCTTTCAGACTATTATCAATGAGTTTGATTCTTGTGGGCTATCTCAGACTCTGTTCTTGTGTCATTTCAGAACCCAGTACTTTTAGCAACCTTAATACTGTATGCACCCTTAAACCTGTTATTCACAGAGCAAAGCTTAGTGAATAACAAGTTAAACAGTAATGAAATAATTTAGTCATTAAATGGCTGACTTCTTTGTAACCGCAGGTACTGTAAATAAAGTAAAGTTGGCCACCTTAGTCGACGGTGACCGGAAGGCTCCTTTTTCAATAGCTGCTCCACTGAACCGTAGGAGATGGCGCTACTCTTTTCCCTGGATTGTTCCACTTTACCCTTGATCCTTACCTTGAAATGCTGAGTATTAAGCAAGGCGGCGTCAAGTACCTTTTTTGAGTATGTGGGGTTCAGGCTGAAGGTCAAGGGCAAAGGGCTAAGTCGTGTTGCTGTTTGACATCTGACTCCATTATTAGGTTATTTTATTTTACCCCACGTTGGCTAGTCGGTGTAACGCCTTGCCCAAGAAAGGCCCAAAAAGAATTATACAAAATAAGACAGTAACAGATAGGAGACGAAGATGTTTCTTTTATATTTTCCTTTATTTCCTGGGTTCAACAACCATTCCATGGGTGAGGGAGTTTTCCCTGAATACAATTGAAATGGTTGAATCCCCCTGTTAAGGTGTCTAAAATACGTTAATCGTTTCTTGTAAATGCTTGTCTTCCCTTGGTATTTAAAGCTTTCATAAAGGTTAGTTTCTTTTGGAAGTTGGCCAAAATCCAGTTGTTTTAGTATGTAGTTCCATTTCGTAGTCTTTTATATGTTAACCGAGAGAGAGCTGCTACTGGGTGAAAGGGACTAACCAACGCCTAGTCCAAAGACATATGCGTCAGCAATGATGTCGTCAAATCGCCGGTCACTGCCTGAAAGAGAAAATGAGCCTGTCCCCCGGTCGGGAGATCGCTTTTTCTTTTACGCATGCGTTGTCCCTTTTTCTAGTCAGGGACCTGTGGAAGTTTCTGCAAATTTAATAGTTTTTTTTTGTTTGTTTTTTTATTCAATTTAATTTTTTATCAATTTATTTATTCGTTCCCAACAAGTCTTTGGTATGACTCGACCTGCGATTGAACTCCGGTCTTCCGGACCATTAGCAAGCACTCTACTCATTAGACTAATGGCCAAGCAACCTAAACTCAACAAATAACAACATACGTTCGTTTTACGTGGTGTAATAGTCAGCAAGCAAGGCTATAAAACTATAATCAGTGAGTTTGATTCTCACAGGTTGCCCGATACATCTGATCTCATGTCAGACGAAGCAAAGCTTAGTAAATTACCACATACGTCAATCAGTTAATAAAGTTGTATAATTGGTTTGATTTGGTTTGGTTTGGTTTCTTTGTTTAATGGCTTATCAACGTCTGTGGGTTATTTAATGCCAAAATCATCATTGTCAAAGAACAGTACTATTTAACCCATGACTGGAGGGATAAGGGGGTTCATACCTTTCAAAAGGGCTAATGATCCAAAAATGAACATTATAGCACATTTGGAGTTCGAACCCGCTTACTTGGGTATCGCAGTCAAGCTCGTTAGCAACAACGTCACGGAGACTCCCACTTCTGTGAATTGAGGTCTAAAAAAGTTTGGTTTGGTTGATTCAATGGCATATCAATCCTTGATGGTTATTTGATACCAAATCTTGTTAATACATATATACGATTTTTAAGTTAACAGTGTGTTACTAACATTGCTTTTAGAGCTCATTCGTTTGTGCACTGTTAGATGGTTTCAAGTATTGTTATCAAACACTAATAGATTTATTTGCACACAGTTAAATAGTTTCAAGTATAGTAAATAAATAAACAGTTCTAATTCACAAATAGATGGGACCCTAATAGATTCTACCATTCTGTGTCAGTGTGGACCAGGGAGTAAAAGCAAAGACGGGGTACTAGACATTCCCTTAAGCTCCAGGACTGGAGCCTTACCATTAGATGTTTTAGAGTGATATCACTCTACACTGATGCTGTCAGCCTATTCTACAGCCCCTGCCAAATGGACTGTCAAAAGTTTTTAAATATTCATAATGAAACATTCTATAAGTCATTCAGGAAATCAGAATACTTATTTATCAACAGGCAAAATTTAAAAAAAAGGTCAATGTTTTAATAGCTGAGTACAGTAGGTTTGAAATCAGTTTTCCTTCTCTAAGAGTCGTTGCCTAAACAATAAAAAGAACCCAGTGTATCCTACTATTCACCCATATCTTGGAGGTTAATAGATGGATTCATGTCTTTAATAAGGGCATTAGTGTGACGTGAAATGCAAACAGCCATGTCCTAGATTCAAATTCAGATTGTCAAGTTTATTTCCTTCGATGATAATCGTTAAGCTAAATGCGGCTCCAGTTAGAATTAGATGTAATTACTTTTTGTATAACCATGTAAACGTATTAAATTAATACAGCGTGTTGCAATCCAATGTGCGTGTGTCCCCATAACCAAATGACTAAAGTGGTGGACTGTGACCTCGGAGTAAGCGTTACATCATCGACTGGGGCTGTAGAATATAACGACTGCTCCACTGCTGAGGGGTAAGACCCCCCCCCGACGAATGACACTAAACAATCTGATGGTGAGGTTCCAGTAATCCTGGAGCGTTGGGAATGCAGAGTACCTCTTCATTGCCATCGCTCCCAGGTCCACTCAGGCTCTGATTGGTAGCACCTGATAGGGTTACTATCTATGGGCCAAACAGAACTAAACAGTGTTCTTAAGCTCAACTTAATTGCTTGAAAGACAACTGTTTTTGACATTTAACAGTGCGTAAACAAAAATTATACGAATTCTAAACTGAATTGTTTAAAAATAGACTTTTTTAAACATTTAAATAGTGTGCTTTTGGTAAACTGAATTGTTTGAAATAGAACTGTTTTTGTATTGAAACTGTGTGTAAACAAAAATAACAATACTTATACTAAACTGAATTGTTTGAAATAGAACTGTTTTTGCATTGAGCTGTGTGTAAACAAAAATAACAATACTTATACTAAACTGAATTGTTTGAAATAGAACTGTTTTTGCGTTGAGACTATGCGTAAACAAAAATAACAATACTTATACTAAACTTAATTGTTTGAAATAGAACTGTTTTTGCATTGAAACTGTGTGTAAACAAAAATAACAATACTTATACTAAACTGAATTGTTTGAAATAGAACTGTTTTTTGACATTAAACCTGTGTACTTCTACTAAACAGAATTATTTGAAACAAAACTTTTTTGACATTGAAACCGTGTACTTATGATAAAGAGAATTGTCAGCAATAGAATTTTTTAATATACAAAAAGGAATTTGGTATTAATGACCACCAATATTTGACGTGCTATAAAACCAAACCAAATCGGAGTAAGCGAGCTCAAACTTCAATCGACCGGTTACGTTCACCTTCGGACTAATACCAACGGAAAAGACATAAACCCCTTTATCCCCTCAGTAATGGGTTGAATAGTATCAATACTGTTGTATTGCAAGGATTGATTTGGTATTTAATAATTCATACAAGGATCATTAAATGAGTTACCAGTCTTTTTTCCTATGGGCACTTTTATTGATAGTACACACATGAAACTCTAGTCCCCTTCGAAGTAATCTCCTCCGGCTGCAATGCACTCGTTGTTCCGTTCCAACAACTTCTGGAAGGCCCCATGGAAGTCCTTTTGTGTGAGCGTGTCAATGACCTTCGTCAAAGTCTCTTTCATCTCCTCAATTATCTCATAACGACAGCCTCTGAGCTCAGGGAATAACCAAAAGTCACAGGGAGCAAGGTCTGGGCTATAGGGAGGGTGAGCAACTGTCTTGATGCCCATCTTGGTCAAATAGTCTGTGACAAGGATGGAGTTGTGGACTGGTCCATTGTCCTGGTGCAAATGCCACTGACCCGATTTGAAGAGTGCTGGCCTCTTCTGGCGGAATCTCTTCCTGGACTCCCTTAAAATCTCAACATAGTAATCCTAACCCTAACCCTTTGGCCAATCAACTCTGGTGTATTGACTTCCTTAGTCCTCCCACACCTCTCATCATCCCTCACAGGATCCCTGATTTCCTTGAATCTCTTATGCCACTCAAAAACTGATGCTCAATTTATGCAAGATGCTCCAAAAGCATACGTTTCTGTGGCATTTTTTCCAAGTTTAAAACACAATTTTATTGCATATCGTTCTTCCTCACGTCCAGATTGCATTTTTGAAATTCACCAGCTGTGACAATCAGGCTTTAGTAGGGTGTATTCCAATTGCTGCTGTAGCTGTTGATTTGAACCTGAAATCATAAAAATTGGTCAGTCATCTCATAAGATGTATAGCAATAACATACTGAATTCTCAAGAGTCTACGACAATTGTAAATGCCTGTACAAAAGTCTGGAAACCTATTGAATGCACCGCATATCATTCCAGGTCAGTGGTCCTGGGAGTAATGGCAATGAAGAAGTGGACTATTTCAGTACCATATCCTACACATCCTTTTCTGATGGAACCGTACCTTTCCGTAGAGGATAATAAGCAGACACGGCTCTCTTGTATAATTTTGTAGAAAACACGTAAAACTATTATCAATGATAGATAACGAAGAAGTTTTGCTTAAGTAACTTTACTGGTGCATCCATATAGTAGTATCGACACAACCGTTGCTTGGAAAAACTGCGTTTTATTTTATCGGACCGATAAAATAAAACGCAGTACACAGGTAGAAGTACACTTCCATATGACCGATAGCCTATCGATAGTTGTTTATGCCTTTGCTAGTCGCATGTTGCTATCTTTCACGGTTGATGAAACACCCTCTTCTAAGGTAGGTGATTTGTCCACTAGTTTCAAAGGCCCACCATTTAGTCTGGATATGCTGCCTCTTTGATTAAAGCACGTGTATACCGTTTTGTCTGCGTTGCTATGGGGGCCTATGCCACCTGCTGCTTGTTCCAGACTATGTAGCAGGGTTTGAGCTTGGGCAGGTGTATTTGCCAGAAGCGCTATGTCATCGGTGTAGCCTGCGTACGTAATTGTTTGTGTGGGGTATTTTCTGCTTCTCTCCTTTGCCAGCTTGAAACAGTTTTCTTTCATTAAATCTATAGACGTTCTAAGTACGTAGTCAAGGCAGAAGATAAACAGGCTAATGTGTCGCCTTAATGGATGCACTACATGGACGCTAGCAAAACGTAGGGAGAAAAAGCTTGACAGCAATGACACAAAATGCTGAGAACTCTATTGAACAAGTCCTGGAGGCTACATCCCACAAAACTGCAGCTGTACGGCCACCTACCACCCATCACGAAAACTATCAAAGTTAGACGAACCAGACATGCGGGACACAGCTGAAGAAGTAAGGACGAACTCATAATCGATATACTCCTGTGGACCCCTTTACACGCACGAGCAGGACGACTAGCTAGAACCTATATACAACAGTTCTGTGCCGATACAAGATATAACCTTGAAGACCTCCCGAGAATGATGAACGATAAAGACGGGAGGCGAGAGAGGGTCAGGGAGATCCGTGCGGGTAGCGCAACATGATGATGAACTTAACCGGCTCCAAATAGAATTTTGTAACGCTACCAGCCCGTGAGAAAAAGAATTCAAGCAACACAACATAACTCCTGTTGGTTCACTTGATAAGAAAATTTCTTGGTTGGCGAAAATGTCTAGGAGTCAGCGAAAAGAGAAATAGAGCGAAGAAAGTGTGTCAACAAGATAGGCAGATAAGTGAACCGGAGTAAGATGAAAATGTAAGTCAATGACTTTGCCACTTCTCCGTTGACCAGCCGCCCTCTTTCGGGGTTTCCCGCGGGGGACCTCGTTTCTGGTCTGCCCTTTGAGTGTCTTCAGATCCCTTCCTTATATCTACATCCCAAACTTAATCATTATGCAATCGTTCAATTACACGTCAATACTGTACTATTTAGTAACATGTCATTACTAAAATATCAGCTGATTCTATCCAATTGTTTATCATAGAATATTACATATCAATTGATTCTATAACAAAGAGTCCAAATTCGAATTTATTAATCATTATATGATTGACAGGTCTACGAAAACAATTGCCCACTCGAGCCATGACCTTTACAAACGAAACCTCGCAGCTCATACGCCAAGTTTAACTAGAAAAAGAATTTAGAACAAAAATAATCTGAAATCCCTAATTATTTTACATTTATATATATATATATATATATTTCAAGAGAAAACCAAAATTCGGTCACATTAGGTTTATAAATTTATTTCCATCCTGTTAAGAGCATTGATATGAATCAACAGCTCAAAAAAAAAATTCCACAGGGATTTACTGCTTTGAAGAATACTTTATATATATATATATATAAACTGGTCACATTAGGATTATGAATTTATTTCCATCCTGTTATGTGTTTTTGATAAAATCAAAAAACACGAGAAAAAAAAATTAACAGGACTTCTTCAGATCTTATGGATAAAATAATTCAGAATAGACACAGAAAAGGAGGGTGGGAGGGGATAGAAGAGGGTTGAAGAGTTTTCTTCTCATTTAACCCACTTCCGGTTTTTTTTTTATTTTATTGCCGGTGGGAATTATAGTAAATTAATTTATTTTTATTGTTTAAATTCTATGTACTTTTCGACTTAAACTCCAGATTTAATACTAATTTAGATAAAATAACTTTATTTAATAACTTTACGTAAGGATACAATAATAGTTATATTAAATTCAAGATTTAAAATTAAAATTAAAATTTTTTTAAATTCAATTTTATTTTCGAGCCTATTAATACAGTTACCCTTTTATTGAATAGTACGTATATATGATATGGTTTTTTCACATCTTTTTATTTTATTTTATTTTTATTCGTTTACCTTTATTTTTCTATAGTTTAAATTTCTGAATAATTTTTCTATAGTTTAAATTTCTCAATAATTTTTCGAAAGTTTAAATTTCTAAATTCAGTTTTGTCCTGATGGAATTACTCCCAACTCCGGTTTAACTGGACCGAATAATACATATATATATATATATATATATAAGTAAGTAAAGTTAGCGACCATAGTCGAGGGTGACCCGAAGGCTCCCTTTTCGATAGCTACTACACCAAGGTGTAGGGGAGGGCGCTACTCCATTCCCAGGATTGCTCCACTTTACCCTTGAACCGTACCTTATAATGCTGAGTGTTAAGCAAGGCGGTATCAAGTACCATTTTTAAAGTCTTTGGTATGACTCGACCTGGGATTGAACCCATGTCTCCCGGGCCATTGGCGAACACTCTAACCGCTGGGCCATATTACTATTCATCTGACATTAATCTAGATCACCCATATCGCTGAACTTGTTAGAAGTTATAATCAATGACCTAATGAAGGATGTATGATAAAGATGAACAGAAGTAAAACAAAATTAATGTCACCAAAACAATAATAAAAAAATGGACGAACCCAGTCGGCTGGGGTTGGAGAATATGCTGACTAAAGGGGTACGACCCAACATTCCGCCACCGAATGTCCTGAATACCGCACTAAATAATCTGATGGTAAGGTTCCAGTCTTCGATATTTGAGGACTGTCGAGTACCCTTTCATAGAACTTTTTAACCAATTACAATACCTGAAACCATTTAACTGTGTGCAAACAAATGGTTAATCTTAAATTGAATCATTAATATAACATAACAAAGCTTGAAACCATTTAACTATATAAAAATGAATGAATAATGTTGAATAGAATTATTAGTGCTTGATAGCAATACTTGAACCCATTTAATGTCCTGAGTATGATATTAAGCTCATTCTGATGGTGAGGTCTTGGAGTTTGGGGAATTTGAGCTATCGCTTTGCTACCATTACTCTCAGGTCCACTCTGATCCAAAGTGGTAATATCTTGTTAGGATCCTATCAATGGGTCAAAGAGAAAAATTTAATCATTTACTATACTTGAATCCATTTAACAATATAATGATATAAAAAATGAACGCTTGCAAGTTGTAAATATTACCTCCGAATAATTCGTTTATAAATCGTATATATTTAATATATGTATATAAAATATATATATTTGATATATGTATAAACAGGATTTGACATTTAATACCCTACAAGGGTTGATATGTCATAAAACACAACCAACAAAAATAGACCATAAAGATGTGGAAGAATTCAAAGGCACATGATCACGCAATTGAATATCATATCCTAAATCAGACTTACGCATGCGCGTGTTTGAGCAAACGCGCATGCGCACGCAAACGCAACAAAAATACTTGCATAGAAAAAATATGAATAACTGTTCGCTTCCTCGCTGGAAATACAAAATCCAAAATATCTTTGGACAGATTTTAATAAAATTAGAGAAAGATCTTTTAAGTAAAATTTAGAAAAAAGACGCACAGTGATAAGTTGGAAGATATTTAATAAAGATAGAGACATAATCACAGACACATGAATATGTTTAAAGCATTGAATATGTATTCATAGGACAATACTAATAAAAACATATGGTTTCAATATGAGTAAATTAACTAAGTCACGAAAGGAAAAGTGCAATGCTAGGAAATGAATTTTCGGAATGACACAAAGAGGTAAAAGAAATATCGATATGAATCTGAGAACGGATCAAGATAAGTGATATCTTTGAAATAAAGGAAAATAGAAGTGGATAGCACCTGTAAATAAAAAGAAAGAAGAATAACAGTCGATACAAGAAGTTAATAGAGTGGGGTACAAGAAATAACAAGCGTAGTTAAAAAAAAAAAAAAGATTTAACATAGGATAGAGAAATTAGATAGCGGTGCTTGCTGGTAAGACATTAAAGAAGTGGATAGCACCGGTAAATAAAAAGGAAGAAGAATAACAGTCGATACAAGAAGTTAATAGAGTAGGGTACAAGAAATAACAAGCGTAGTTAAAAAAAAAAAAAGTCCAACATAGGATAGAGAGATTAGATAGCGGTGTTTGCTGGTAAAACATTAAAGAAGCCAAGTATAATCAAGGTTGAACATTGAAAGAATTGGAAAATGTCTTTGTCTAACAGTGGATTTAAAATGAATGATGAAGAGGAGGAGGGAGAGGAGAAAGAGAGTTGCAAAAAGATGATGATGATGATAAGGAGGAGTGCGAGGAGGAAATGGATTATAAAGATAATGAGAATGGCGATGAGGAGGATGTTGAAGAAGAGGAGGATGATAATGAAAATAATGAAGAGGAGGAAGATGGTGAGAAGTGGGAGGAGGATGCTAATCAAGTTAATATGCATGAGGATGATGATGAAGAGGAGGAGGAGGAGTGATTGGGAGGAGGAGGAGGAAGATTATGAAGATAATGGGAATGGTTATGCGGAAGAGGAGGAGGATGGATGAATGTAATGGAAATGATGATGAGGAAGACAATGATGATGATTATAACGAAAATAATGATGATGATGATGATGCTGATAGGCTGCTATACACTATGGATTTGATGTGTACAGATCGAGGTTTATGATTACTTGCATTGAATCAACATCTCTCAAATGCCTTTTGAAATACTATCGACGGGCAGCAAATAATACACACACACGCACATATATATATATATATATATATATATATATGTGTGTGTGTGTGTGTGTGTGTGTGTGTGTGTGTGTGTGTGTTTCCTCGCACAATCTCATATATTTTTGGACATTGTACATTCAAAATATTGCAAAGTAGCGGATAAAGTTCTTTTACATTTCTGCACAAGTGCTTATTTATTTATTTTTATTCTTATTTTTTGGTAGTAGTGTAGTTGTTGTAGTTGTTGTTGTGCTCATGCGCGCATGCCCGTCTGTATAAACTTATACGCATGCGTAAGTCTGCGATTTAAGAGATGAAATTCAATTGCCTCATTATGTTTCAAGCAACACTTTTTTTAGTATTATTTCTGCACGTGCGTAACTTTGAATAGAATTGGAAGACAAACATGTTCACTCTCCAGTTGTCTATTCTGCCATGAAAAAAAAAAGGAAAACTTAACGATAGTGAGGGTATGTACGTGATATTTGTTCGCATATTTTTCTAAAGGAATTAGTGGTTGTTAGTCTATCGTTAGATAGCTCATGATGTTTTCCTATTCGATTGAGTTCATTTTACCTCAATTCAAAGTGCCTTGACACAAAACGGGAAGATAAGAGTTGATTTTCTTTTTTCCTTTTTTCTTTTTTCAATATCAGAATTATTGCGTAACAATTTTATCAATATCTTCTCAAAGATTTACTTCCTCTGAAGATGATTGCATATACATTCAGTTTCTCGTATTTTATATTTTCCATCGAATCTTTCTATCAAAATCTGCAGTACCTCTCGCGTTCATAAAAAAAAAAGTTAAAACGCTCATTCAATCCTGCGGAAATTCGGTTTTGAAAAATTCAAGAAAAGGCAAAGTTCGCTTTTTAAATAAGAAGCAATATTTTCCATGAGGATTCAGAAATTATACAGTCACAATTGAAAAGTTAAGATTTGATTTGTGTTGCTTTGATTTGAATGGGTTTGATTTGTGCTGCATTGATTAGCGTGGTTTTGATTTATGCGGTTTTGATTTGTGTTGCTCTGATTTGTACGGGTTTGATTTGTGCTGCATTGATTAGTGTGGTTTTGATTTGTGCGGTTTTAATTTGTGTTGCTCTGATTTGTACGGGTTTGATTTGTGCTGCATTGATTAGCGTGGTTTTGATTTATGCGGTTTTGATTTGTGTTGCTCTGATTTGTACGGGTTTGATTTGTGCTGCATTGATTAGTGTGGTTTTGATTTGTGCGGTTTTAATTTGTGTTGCTCTGATTTGTACGGGTTTGATTTGTGCTGCATTGATTAGTGTGGTTTTGATTTGTGCGGTTTTGATTTGTGTTGCTTTGATTTGAACGGGTTTGATTTGTGCTGCATTGATTAGCATGGTTTTGATTTGTGCTGTTTTGATTTGTGTTGCTCTGATTTGTACGGGTTTGATTTGTGCTGCATTGATTAGCGTGGTTTTGATTTGTATTGGTTTAATTTGTGTTGATTTGATATGATTTAGGTTGATTTATACCGTTTTGATTTTTGCAGTTTTGATTAGTGCGATTTTGATTTGTGTTACTTTGATTAGCGCGGTTTCAAGAAATTTTTAAATGAGAAGCAATATTTTCCATGAAAATTCAGTAATACATTGCCAGAGTTGATTTGCTTAGATTTGTTTTTATGATTTTGATTTGAGTGGCTTTGATTAGTGCGGTTTTAATTTGTGTGCTTTTGATTTGTGTTGCTTTGAATCATGTTGCTTTGATTAGTGTGGTTTTGATTTGTGCAGTTTTAGTTTGTGCGTTTTTAATTTATGCTGCTTTGACTAGTGCGGTTTTGATTTACGATGCTTTGGTTTGTGTGGTTTTGATTTGTATTGTTTTGATTTGAGCAATTTTAATTTGTGTTGGGTTAATTTGAACGATCTTGATTAATGCAGTTTCTATTTGTTTGGTTTGATTTGTGCGGTTTTGATTTTTACGGTTTTAGTTTGTGTTGTTTTGATTTGTGTGTCTTTGATTTGTGCGGTTTTAGTTTTTGTGTTTTTGATTTGTGTTGCTTTGATTTGTGCGGTTTTGATTTTAGCGGTTTTGATTTGTGTGGTTTTGATTTGTGCGGTTTTAGTTTTTGTGTTTTTGATTTGTGTTGCTTTGATTTGTGCGGTTTTGATTTTAGCGGTTTTGATTTGTGTGGTTTTGATTTGTGCGGTTTTAGTTTTTGTGTTTTTGATTTGTGTTGCTTTGATTTGTGCGGTTTTGATTTTAGCGGTTTTGATTTGTGTTGTTTTGATTTGTGTGGTTTTGATTTGTGCGGTTTTAGTTTTTGTGTTTTTGATTTGTGTTGCTTTGATTTGTGCGGTTTTGATTTTAGCGGTTTTGATTTGTGTGGTTTTGATTTGTGCGGTTTTAGTTTTTGTGTTTTTGATTTGTGTTGCTTTGATTTGTGTGGTTTTGATTTTAGCGGTTTTGATTTGTGTTGTTTTGATTTGTGTGGTTTTGATTTGTGCGGTTTTAGTTTTTGTGTTTTTGATTTGTGTTGCTTTGATTTGTGCGGTTTTAGTTTTTGTGTTTTTGATTTGTGTTTTTGATTTATGCAGTTTCGATTTGCGTTATTTTGATTTGCATGGTCTCGAGAAAAAGCACAGTTTGTTTTTTTAAATAAGAAGCAATATTTTCGATGATGATTTAGAAATTATACAACCACAGTTGAATAGTTAAGCTTTGGTTTGTGCAGTTTTGATTTTTGTTGCTTCGATTTGTGTGGTTTTGATTTGTTCAGTTTGGATTTGTTTTGCTTTGGTTAGTGCAGTTTTGATTTGTGTTGCTTTGATTTTTGCGGTTTTGATTTGTTTTGCTTTGATTAGTGCGGTTTTGATTTGTGTTGCTTTGATTCTGCGGTTTTGATTTGTTCAGTTTTGATTTGATTTGCTTTTATTAGTGCGGGTTTGATTAGTGTTGCTTTGATTTGTGCGGTTTTGATATGTGTTGCTTTGATTTGTACGGTTTTGATTTGTTCAGTTTTGATTTGTTTTGCTTTGATTACTGCAGTTTTGATTTGTGTTGCTTTGATTTGTGCGGTTTGATTTGTGCGGTTTGATTTGCGTTGCTTTGATTTGTGCGGTTTTGCTTTCTGTTGTGCACAATTATGTGAAATCAAGTATTCTTGTCAAAGAGTTTTTTGTCACATAGATAGGCATCTCATAGGTATTTATGAGGCCTTGACCTTCAAAAAATTGTATTCAACTTTTGTATTTTAATTTTGTATTTGACTGTGTTTTAAATAAAAGGAATCTCAAAGGTACTACTATTCCAGGTCAGAGTGGACCTGGGAGTAATAGCAATGAAGAGGTTCTTTATACTAGATCTCTAGTGCAGAAACCTCATCATCAGATTCAATTTATTGTCATAACCAGAACACCCGTCTTCATGGTGGTTGGAAGAATTCTTATATTATCACAAAGGATAAAAACTCAACGCTGACTGGCTGGAATGTAGATTATTGTTCAACATGAAAATGCATTGCATATACATAGTGACTATTCGGAATATATTTTCTGCCTGAAGGCCAATTCGATCTAATGGTGTTCTTGTCTTTTCCTGTTTTTGTTTTGTTTTGTTTTGTTTTTTGTAGTTTCCGTTGAAATAAATTGGATGCATCACGTTAAAAGAGTTTACTTTTTTCTATGTTCCTACAAGAGAAAACGTATGACACATTTTTTTACGGTCTTTCCCTCCATCAGTGGCCTTACCTATCACTTCGATATATCAAATCGCTACGTTGACCTCACGGGGACAGTGATTTGTAGCGAATACCTCATAAATATTAGACGCCGTGGAGAATAACCCTCGATAATAGAGGTGACGTGATATCCTGAATTTCTTGGGAAATTATGTTGACTGATTGGCTTTCGATGAAAAATATTGGGGTTTTTTTTTTTGGTTTTTTTTTTTTAGATTTTTGGGGGTTTTTGTTTTGTTTTGGGTTTTTTTGTTGTTTTTTTTGTTTGTTTCGGGTTTTTTTGTTTTGTTTTGTTTTGTTTTTTGTTTGTTTCGTTTCTTTTTCTTTTTTGTTTCGATTTTTGGGGGTTTTTTTCAAATCAGTTCGAAATGGAAAAGATCCAAGTCTATCAAGTGCAACTCCATTTTATTTGAGATAATAAGTATCCACATATAAAATATCCAATTATTTTTTTTATTTTATTTTGTCAGAACATATGTTAAAATAGTTAACGTATACTAGCGAAGGAAATATTACTTTTTTGTGGATCAATTCTTAAGTAGTATTTATTTAAAAGGAAAAATAAGAAAAAAAAACACGTCCTAAAACGTATTTTAAACAAAAGAAAACTTTAGCTCGAACCTCACCGTGTGCTTAATCTTTATTATATCCTATTGTTGTATAGCCGAATACATACACATATACAAATAAAAGCGGAAACATAGTCAACAATAATATACGAACTTCAATGAACGAACAAACACATTTCTTTATAAAAATATATCTCTCACACTTTATTCTCGAAAGGGTTGATGTTGGTTGTGTGTGAGAGGTGAGTTGGAGACGGGGACAGACTGCTACATATTGACCCAAAGTTCTTCTGACCATAACAGCACTTCTTCATCTTGGCTTGGCTGCTCAACCGTGGGTCACTGAGAGCCAAAAGCCCTCTGTCTGACGCTGGCTCTCATGCTGGCATCTTGTCCCCAACTAACTCCAACTGCAACTGGAACTCGAACTGACCCCAGCCGTCTGTGGCACCTGGTTATATTTTTTCTCACGTCCACCTGCTTCCTGTGGACGTACGCATCATCACCGAATTCAACCACGTCCACAGGCCAAGGTGATATTCGATATCTTCGACCGAATGCACCTCTTTCGCTGTTCTTCCGCTTATTTACACAGGTGCATCTCTTGATTGATGACTCGGTCGAGGGTCAATATGTTACACTATCTGCACTGCTTTTCGTCGTCTAAAGTGATACTTAAAAAATAATTACGTTTTAATTTTTAAAAATAGAAATCAAAATTAATATAAACAAGAATACTTCCATTATGTTATTATATAAACTCAGATCATCATCATCAACAACAACAACAATAATAATAATGTCGACTTTGCTGTCCCGGCTGACCACAGAATAAAACTGAAAGAATGTGAAAAGAAGGATACGTATGTCGACCTTGTTAAGGATCTGAAAAAAGTATGGAACATGCAGGAGACAATTATAACAATTGTAATTAGTGCGATTGGAATGGTAACTAAAGGATTACTAAAAGGACTGGAGGACTTGGAAGTTGGCGGACGAGTGGAAACCATCCAAAAGACAGCATTATTGAGAACGGCCAGAATACTGAGAAGGGTCCTAGAGACTTGCTGTCACTCAAACCCTAGTGAAAGACCATCAGCTAACGCTGATGTTAAACTCTAATGAGTAAATAATAATAATGCACAACCCAGAATCCGTCCCAGAAAATAAGACGCACAAAACTTTCTGGGATTTTGAAATACAAACGGACCAACTAATCTCGGCCAGACCAGCAGACCTAGTGATAGTCACCAAAAAAAACAGAGAGAGAACTCATCGAATTGTTGACTTCGCCGTCTCGATTGACCACAGGGTAAAACTGAAAGAAAGTGAAAAGGGAGATAAATACCTAGACCATGCTAGAGAACTAAAAATAATATGGAATATGAAAGTGACGATGATACAATATGTAATTGGTGCGCTTGGCACAGTCGCAAAACGATTGGTACAGTGACTGGAGGAATTGGAAATTAGAGGACGAGAAGAGACTATCTAAACTACAACATTGTTAAGATCGGCCAGAATACTGAGAAGAGTCCAGGAGAGTTGAGAAGACTTGCTGTCACTCAGACTCGTGTGAAAAACGCTAGTATGAAAAACTCTCAAAAGAGGAAATAAACTTTTGATTTAAAAGATGCATATTTGATTTTTATTCAATGTTCCGTAGTAAAAAAGTCTTTGCTGTATATAATGTGCCTTAAATGAAGAACCAATTTTAAGCCGACTATAAATCTTAAAGGAAAAGCTTCACAATTGGACTGCACAATTCTATTTTAGAAAAATATAGAACCATAACACGTGATAGTGTCATTTTTCAGAAGACTGGTTTGAAAACCAACACAAGTAAGGTAGGAACTAAATTAGAACGAGAAGGAAAAAACTCTCTTAACAATATAATAGTCTTGGACTTTAACTAAGGTAAAACTTAACGGGAATTTTTTTTTTTTTTTTTTTTTTCCTTGTGACCCGCTGTTCATGTACAGCCATCATAGCTGTTCTTGGTCACATCTGTGTCAGGTGCACAGATCATAAACAACCCCTGGGCCTGGTATAGCCACATTATACCACCCATGATAAAAATGTCCAATCACAATATTACACAACGTGGGACCCAGGCCTGTTGCCTGGGTGTCATGATTGGCAGGTGCTCTCCTGATAGACAACATTGGAGACCCGGTCGTCATCCTACGAATGGCTGCTCTTTTTTCAGGTACATAAACAACAACGTAAGAAACCACAACGATCAGAGACCTACACGCAAAACATGGACTAGAGAAGATAATCAACTTTCACTACAAAGCTATTTTAGGAGCAACCCGTCACAAAGAGGAAACAGGAAAAGAATGATGGAAATCTGGCAAGAATGTTCGACATTTCAGACAAGCCAAAGGCTAGCCGATCAAGTTAGAACAATAGTTAAGAAGGGTTGGTTTTCTGACCTTGAATTACTAGAAATCCATCAAAAAACACATAAACAAACCTATAACACAGTACCAGAAACATCAAGTGGTGTCAAACAAAAGCAATCCAACGAAAACGAACTGCAAACTTCGGCAAATAAAAACACCACACTCCCAAACGATACACTACCAAGCAACCAGGAAGAAACACTACCACTAGAACAAAAGATGAATCTAGAAAATGTAAAGAGAATCATGAGAAGGGAAAAGACAATTCTACCTTCATTAAGAAACATAGAATTAAGATAGAAACGAATAAAATAAACCACATACTACTTTACATACCGACGAATAATATAAGCGAGTTAAATTAACTAATTTATGCAGGTGCAAAATTAGTTTGTGAGAAAGTTAGGATCCCCTCAAAAAGCACGAAGAAACAGTCAAAACCGGGATAGGAAATTCAACCGGAAACACAAATAAAAAAAACTACAAAAACAAGCCAGAAATCTTTTTTTAAGAGGCGCTAAAATAAGCGGGAAAAAGGAACAGGCAACACAGGAAAAAAATAACAGTACAACTTGAGGAAATAAACCAGAAAATACTGGCCAAAGAAGGAAGATTAAAGAGATATCGACAAAGGGTAAAACAATACAGACAAAACAGGACTTTCCAAAGCAACGAAAGAATATTCTATCAACAATTGTGAGGGAGTGACACGAAAACATACCAACAACCATATTCAAAAGAAACCGAACGATTCTGTACAAAAATATAGCAACCAAAAACATAATGAAAATGATGTATAGATAAACAATATTACAAGAGAATTAGAGGGACTTAAAGACGGCCCCAAAACGGAAATACACATCGACTTACTCAAAACAACACTGAAAAGAATATCAAACTGGAAAACGCCAGGCCATGATGGAATACATGGCTTCTGGTTCAAAAAATTCACCTCTATTCTCGGTAGACTCGCACTAGAAATGAACAGATGCCTACAAGGCGCGCATGTACCTGAATGGATGACCAAAGGAAAGACTACATTAATCCAAAAGGACCTAGGCAAAGGAACTACTCCAAACAATTACAGACCAATGACCTGCCTACCAATGATGTGGAAAATACTAACAGCACAAATAATGGAAAATATTTACTACTCGCTAACAAGCCGCGAATTGTTCCCTGACAAACAGAAAGGATGCCGCAAAGGATCTAGAGGCACTGCAGAATTACTCTACATAGATCAACTCATCCTAAATGAGAGCAAGACAAGACGGAAAAATATTACTATGGCCTGGATTGACTACAAAAAGGCATATGATATGGTCCCACAAAGCTGGATAATACAATGTCTCAAAATGTATAAAATATCACATGAAGTCATAAACTTCATCGAAAAGACCATACAAACCTGGAGAGTGGAGATGACAGAAGGAGGAAGAAGTTTAGCTGAAACAAAGATCCAAAGAGGGATTTTCCAAGGAGATGCACTATCACCCTTACTATTCATAATAGCCATGATGCCACTTAACAACACACTCAGAAAATGCATAGCCGGATACAAACTTGGCGGATCACAAGAGAAGATCAATCACCTAATGTACATGGATGACATTAAACTATTTGCAAAAAATGAAAAAGAGCTGGAAACTCTCATACACTCTTTTAGAATATACAGTCGGGACATAGAAATGGAATTTGGCATAGAAAAATGCACCATGCTCGTCATGAAAAGTGGCAAACGACATATGACTGACGGAATGGAACTACCAAATCACGACAAAATTAGAACGCTCGGAGAAAATGAAACCTACAAATACTTGGGTATCTTGGAGGCCGACATCATCAAACAAGTGGAAATGAAAGAGAAGATTCGAAAGGAATATCTCAGGAAAAATAGAAAACTACTCGAGAGAAAACTCTCCAGCAGAAACCTCATCAAAGGAATAAACTCTTGGGCTATGCCACTCGTTAGATATTCGGGACCCTTTCTCAAGTGAACCAGAGATGAACTTAAACAAATGGATCAAAGAACAAGAAAACTAATGACCATGCATAAGGCATTACATCCCAGAAACGACGTTGACAGATTATATGTATCTCGAAAAGAGGGAGGAAGGGGACTTGCCAGCATCGAAGACAGCGTAGACGCATCGATACAACGACTTGCAGACTACATAGAAAAACAAGGACTGATTACAGCCATTAGAAACGATACGGACAACACGATAGACGATAGAATGACAACAACTAGAAAAAAAATGGTAAAAAAACAACTCTATAGCCGCTTTAAACGACTAATAAACAACATTTCACACCAGAAAACATAGACCTGGCTAAGAAAAGGAAATCTTCAGTGAGAAACGGAATCTCTCCTAATAGCAGCACAGGACAACGGCATAAGAACCAATCATATCAAAACGAGAATAGATAAGACGCAACAAAACAGTAAATGTAGGCTATGCAGTAACAGAGACGAAACGATCAATCACATAATAAGCGAATGCAGCAAATTAGCACAGAAGGAGTATAAGGACTTGGAAGTTGGCGGACGGGTAGATACTATCCAAACGACAGCATTGCTGAGAACGGCCAGAATCCTGAGACGAGTCCTGGAGACTTGAGGAGACTTGCTGTCACTCAAACTCCAGTGAAAAACTCTAAAAGAGTAAATGATAATAATAATAGCAGCAACACATTCACAAAAAGGTAAAACTAAGGTGGAAAAATATAACCATCGTAAAATATAACCATAGTATGGAAATGCTTCAAAAAGACCCATGATATGGTCCCGCAAACTTGGATAATAGAATGTCTGAAAACATTCAATATATCAATTCAAGTATAAATTTCATCCTAGAAGCTAAGGAGATCAGGAAAGGGAAATTAGCAACAGGAAGAAAATCCCTAGTGGAAATCTAAAGAGGCATCTTCTTGGTAGACTCATTCTTGCCACTCGTATTTGTTATTGATACAGCAAAAATAATATCCCCAATAAATGTACTGTAGAATATATTGATGGGCTGTAGAATATATTGATTGCTTCTCTTCAACTAGTTTCCTGGATGACACTAAACAATCTGCTAATAAGCAATGCTGGAGCCTTGGGAAATGCGGAGTACTCCTTCATTGCTATCGCTCCCCGGTTAGTTTTTGGCCGTAGTGATAGTGCTGGATACGATCCTATCTATGAGTCGAATAGTACTAAACTGCGTACTTATGCTAGTCTTGAAATAAGACTGTTTTGACATTTAAGCTGCGAACTTATGCTAAAGTGAATTGCTTGAAATAGAACTGTTTTAACATTTAAACTGCGTACTTATGCTAAACTGAGTTGTTTGAAATGAAACTGTTTTTGCATGCTAAACTGGATTGTTTGAAATAGAACTGTTTTTGACATTTAAACTCTACTTACTCTAAACTGAATTGTTTGAAATCGGACTGTTTTTGATATTGAAACTGTACTTACGCTAAACTGGATTATTTGAAATAGAACTGCTTTTGACATTTAGCTGAATTTTAACTGAATAGCTGAAAATAGAAATGTTTTGACAACTAAACTGCGTACTTTAAATTGAATTGTTTGAAATAAAACCGTTTATTAGTATAAAAATGGATTTGACATTAAATAACCTACAAAGGTTGAAAATCCAAACAAACAGACAAAATAAGAAAATGCAACAAATTTACAAAGTCACAGAAAAAGATAAACTACCTCGTGTAAATGGTTGATATTAAGATAGTTTCCTAAAATAAAAAAAAGAAACTCTTTGACAAACAATTAAAATCTACGCCCAATTATAAAAATTAAATTCGAGATTGAAAAATATGCCATACTTAAAATGAAAACGTAAAAGAAAAACAACGGAGAATACAGAGCGTACAAATCAGGAAAGTATCAGAAGTTGGAGAAAAGGTTAACTACAAGTATATGGAAATATTAAAAGCCGACACTATCAAGTAGAGATGAAAATATAAGATTCATCTTAGAAGAACAAGAATATTTCTCGAAATATAACTATGCTGCAGAAATCTCATCTAAGGTATAAAAACTTGATAGTTCTCTCTGTAAGATACTCTGGACCCTTCTCAAAATAGACAAGATAGGGACTCAGAAAGAGAGACTAAAGAACTAGGGAATTGAATATGAAATACAATGTCATACACTCGATGAATTAGACACACTCTGTGTCAAAAAGAAAAAAAAAAGAGGACTCGCCAGCTTCGAGGATTGTGTAGATGCAACAATTCAAGGACTCGAGGAATTTATTTTCGAAAAAGCAAAGAAAGACTAATTACAGCGGCCATTGATAGCAATATCAATAGGAATAACTTAACACAAGAAAATCTAGAAAACAAAAATGGGAAGAGAAAACAATTGTACGGATATTTCAAGCAAAAAACTAAGGAAATTGCTCACGAGATGACCTGAACATGGCTACGCAGAGGAAGCCCCAAAAGCGAAATGGAACGGAATCTCTGTATGTAGCCGCACCAAATAACACCATAAGGACTAATTATGTCGAAACAAAAAATAGATAATATGCAGCAAAGTACTAAATATAGGTTATGTGGTGACGGAATAAAACAGTTAATCGCGTAATAGGTGGCGGCAGAAAACTGGCACAAAAGGAATACGAGAGTAGATATGAATAGGTAGGAAAGGTGATCTCCTAGGAATTATGATCTTGAGATCAAAATTTGATCATATTGACGAATGGTATATGAATAAACCAGAATCTGTCCTATATATTGAGACGCTTAGAATTCTTTAGGACGTTCAAATACAAGCGGATCATCCAACCCTGGCCAGAAAACCAGACCCAATATAAATTGACAAGAATAAAAAAAAATGAATAAAGTAAAAATTGTCGTCAAATGGATTTTGTCATTCCAGCCGACTTTAGAGTGAAAATGAAAGAAAACGGGAAAAAAACTGACGATTACCTTGGACGTTAGCAGAGAACTAAAAATAAGTTTCACAATGAATTTTAGAGGCATTTGTGTTTGTTGTTTTTAATGGCATATCAACCTTCTAGGATTATTTAATCCCAAATCCATCCTTTTATAACAGTAGTGGTACTATCTAACCCATAGCTGGGAGGATTAGGGGGTTCATAACTTTCCCAAGGGTATTTGTCTGAAAGTGAAGTTAATTGCGGGACTGGAGTTCGAACTCGGTTACTATGAATCAGCAGTCCATCTCTTTAACCATTACATCACGAGGACAACCACGGAGGGAATCAGAAATGAGAAGAAGAATCGAGATCATCCAGACAAAAGTATTGATAATACCAGCTCAGATACTTTGGAGAGTCCTGGAGACTAGGTTATACTTGCTGTTACACAGACTTCAGTGAAAACCACCAGTTAAAACTGTTAGGGACCTTGAAACGGTCTTCAAGGATCTGAAAACAAGACTGGGTGAACAGGAAATCAGAGGAAAAATCGAGATCAACCAAACTACAACACTCTTATGATCAGCTTGGTTACTTAGGAGAGTCCCGGGGAACTAAAAGGATTTGCTGTCTCATCACCGGTTATTACTCTGGTGAAAAACATGCAAGGAGAAAAATATTAACAGTTGAAAATACTTCATCAAAAAAGATTTAAATACATAAAAGTTATGTTATTAAAGCTATGAATGCAATCGAAAAAAACGGCTTAGATTAAGCATCTATGAATTTATTCAGTTCTCAGATTGGTGACCGCATATTTGCAGCAGGTACTGTAAGCCACCTGATGACAAGGTATCAGAATATACGCAGCTTAGTAAATTACAAGTTGAGCAATGGTGACCACAAATGAGTGACCACATATCAGCACTAGGTACGAGAAGCAACCTGAGGACTGTGTGGCAGAATCGAGCAAGCTCGATCAGCCACTGCTTTGTACAGAGGCTTTTCAGTGGACTGTCTGACATCCGTGTCGGACAGACAAAGCTCCATGGCAGACTTGAGGCCGAAATGTCCCCGGCTTCGGCTGGGCCACATTCGGGTTGGCGAACTGCATCATTGACACTTTTGTCACCCTTGTATAGCACTGGACCTTGCTATCCAGTTTAAGCTACAATCAGACATACGTACCTGGACCCAGATTTGGATCCATGTCCAGCTAATCTCATCAAGCCCACATTGCACAAAGTGGGCTGATGAGCAGCATAGCCAAGCAGGGCTCAAGCCTCGGCTCGTGCCATAGATTTCCCTCCCTTAAATCCCCACTATAATCGACCTTGTGGTGGGAGGCAGAGACAAATATTGGATTGTGTAGCAGAATAAGCACAACTTAGTAAATTACAAATCAAGCAATGTGGACCCTGGTCTATACTAAAATGGGTGACCACATATCAGCACAAGCTACTAGAGGCAACAGGAGAACTGTGTGGCAGAATAAGCACAGCTTAGTAAATTACAAATCAAGCAATGTGGACCCTGGTCTATACTAAAATGGGTGACCACATATCAGCACAAGCTACTAGAGGCAACAGGAGAACTGTGTGGCAGAATAAGCACAGCTTAGTAAATTACAAATCAAGCAATGTGGACCCTGGTCTATACTAAAATGTGTGACCACATATCAGCACAAGCTATTAGAGGCAACAGGAGAACTGTGTGGCAGAATAAGCACAGCTTAGTAAATTACAAATCAAGCAATGTGGACCCTGGTCTATACTAAAATGGGTGACCACATATCAGCACAAGCTACTAGAGGCAACAGGAGAACTGTGTGGCAGAATAAGCACAACTTAGTAAATTACAAGTTAAGCAATGATTAGCTCGGTCAATACTTAGATAGGTAGTCACATATCAGCAACAGTAACTGTAAGCAACTTTGGGCTTGTGTGCCAGACTACGCAAAGTTTACTAATATACTAAGTTTACTAATATACAAATATTTCACTGAGATTAATCAAAATACAACGAATAGTGAGTTTGACTTTAATCTAAACGAACCAATGGCAGCTCGTAGCAGAGTTGGTCCTTTCGACCAGGCTCTTCCAGGCCAAGAGGAACTAGAGTTCGAATATCACCAAGAACATGACCTTTATTATTTATGCATTGTTCCTCTCTGTCGAGTAAGTGACATTAAAAAGCAACTAAGAAATAAACGAAAATTCAAGTCACTATTATCAAGCAATTTATTCAGTTTCTCACGAGGCCAGAATGTGGCATACATAATGTTTGGTGCTGTGCAGGAACAAAGTCTACTAATAGGATTGAAAAAATCTTTCACGCTTCTTCAATATTCCTCTTTCCCAACGACAAGAGTGCGAAGTGAATTCAAAATATCTTAGCCGTATCAGAAACTCGGCATGTTGATTCCATTTACCCAATTGTTAACCGTAGAGCCATCCATACCTTCATTTCGGAGATTTTAGGCAAACCTTTTTCCTCCTGATCCAGTATATTGTCGTTTTCTTGACAATCGATGGCGAAAGGTGAGCGACGCCAATTTTCAACAAAATAACGACTATAAGTTCAAAATCTGTTTTTGAAAATTTTATTATAATTAAGTAAGGTGTGTCTTGAAATACAAGGATTCGATTTTTAGAGAAAGCTATACTTAAACCTATTAAACGTCTTCTTCTTCTTCTTCTTCTTCTTCTTCTTCTTCTTCACGTCCTTCTCCACCTTCTTTACCCTCCTTTCCTTGACTTCTTCTTCATAGTCTTTACCTTCTTAATCTCTTTCTGCATCCACGTCTTCCTATTTACCTTCTTCTTTTTCTTCCTCTTCTTACCCAGGGGTGGTGAACCCTTTTGAGAGCATGTGCCCACATTAGCGATAATCTTCGGAAAAGAAAACAAAATCTCCCATGGCCATGGGAAGTTTGTTGTTGCAGATTATCATTTTTATTACATTTGAAATTTACAAAGTTATTTTACGGAGAAAGAGAACAAGAAAATGCTTAAAGATAAAATATTTGTAGAAATCTTTGAACCAATAGAAGAAATAGCAAGAAAAAGAAAAGGAAAAATCTACGAGTAAACTATATAATTGGAGATTTTTATATATATATATATTGGGGGGGTCGTTTTGTTTTCTCTTTTTTCACAGTGTGAAAAGTTGTTTACCCGTAAACAAAATATAATCATAGAGATTCGCATTAGAAATTTTATGGACAAAACATCAATTAAAAAAAAATGTGTTTTACCTTTTCACGAACAAACTCCAGTTGCTTTGGTTTCTTTGTTTAATGACATATCAACCTTTGTGGGTTATTCAATTCCAAAGCCCTTCTTGGAGAATAACAACAGTGACACCCATATCTGGGGAATAAGAATGTTTATACATTTTCAAGAGTATTTGTTCGAAAGTGAATGTATTAGCGCGACTGAAGTTCGAACTCGCTAACTTCGAAGACACAGTTCCACATTTTAGCCACAGAAGCCAAGGGGACGCCTACCCATTCTTACCCAACGAACCCCAGAAAATTCCTTTTAGAATATAAAACTTCCGAAGTAAAAATCTTTGAAAGTTTTCAGTTTTTAATTACGCACTTCTAATTTACGTTTTTTGATCGATAAATATATTTTATTGATTGATTGATTTTAACGGCATGTCAATCTACCTCAGCTTATATTATTTTAGGTGGATATTAACATTTTTGTGTCATTGTTTCTTAAGAGTTCTTACACACAGTTATACGATATCAAGAATTCCTATTGTTGTATTTTTACATTCGACCCGGCCAAACATGCCATTCCAAAGTGATGCGCTGGAAAGAAGTGACACATTCCAATGGCCAGTAATCGAAAGAGATCGCGTGGGCGGATTTGGCTGATGAAATGGGACAAGGTAAAAATCCCATGATACACTCATAGACTGATGCACCGGAAGAGAGTGACCTCTGAACTGCATGACAATTATTTCCGCTTGATGACGATCAAACATGCCATTCCAAAGATTGAGTGGGCGATTGGGTGGACGTTGAACTATTATATAACTCAGTCAAGACAGGAAGTCAGAGAGTTAGAGATCGGACGGAGTTAGAGACGAGATGTGGTAGGGAAAGCCACACCTGGCCGAAGGGGCCCTCGGGACCCTCGATGGAGTTTTAGAGACCAGTTGGTGATAAGATGCAGTAAAGAAAGCCATCATCCAGCAGAGAGCTGAGCCCCTAGGCTTCCGGTTGAGCAGCCCTGGAGAACGAGAAAGACACAACGCTGACGGCCATAAGAGTGGGGTCAATATATTGCAGTTTCTGTTCGGTCTCCAACTCCCTCTCACAGTAAAACCCTGAATAACCCTTTTTTAACCCTTACAATAAAGTGAGAGGAATATTTTTCTAAAGAAGCCTTCGCTCGTCTGTTTAATTATTGTGCCGTTATGATTCTGCATGTATGTAGATGTATATGCGTATGACAGTATAACACTATCCAATTGAAATAATTTGCCGACAGCTGTACGATTTCAAGTAACCTCTATCAAATTAGATTTTATACTCAATTATCAGGTTTCAAGTAACTATTTCCAATTAATAAAAATCATTTGTTTGCAGTTATATAGTTTCGACTAATTAATAATAATACTTATCATACTTAACAACCCCTCCGCTCGGGCAGGATATGACAAAAGGTCAATTTTTAAGCGAAGTTTAACAGGTTTGAATTAAGAGTTTTCCTTCTCCTAGACTAGCTGCCTCACCAAGGCTGAAGAACCTAGTCTGCCCTACTATTTACCCATAGCTGGAGGGAGAATAATTGGATTTATACCTTTCCCAAAGGTATTAGTGCAATGTAAAATGCAATCAGTCTCGCCAGGATTTGAACTCGTATCACCGTGTCCATTTCCTACGACGATAACCATTACACCACGGGCTCCTTATTAAACAATGATAGCTTCTAGTAACTAATTTAACACGAATAATTTACACTGATATATCAAATATTTCAATCTCATATTGATTTAATTTACACTAATCAAATATTCTAATCTTATAAATCTTATATGATATATAATTTGATATCTAATACAAATACATAGTTGAATGGTTTTAAGGTTTGGTTTGGTTTCTTTGTTTAATAGCATATCAACCTTTGTAGGTTATTTAATGCCAAAGCCATTCTCCTAGAAGAACAGTAGTGGTGCTATTTATCCCGTAGCTGGGAGGATAAGAGGGTTCATACCTTTCCCAAAGGTATTTGCCCGAAAATGAACGTAATAGCGCGACTGGACTACGATTCTGCAGTCCATCGCTTTAACCATTACACCAAAAGGACACCCCCAATGGTTTTAAGTATGCCTATCTCGTACCGTTATTCATATGGTTTCAAGCAATTATTTCTATTAAATAAAAGTCATTTGTTGGCTCAATCTTATACGCTTTAAAGTATTCTTATCTAATACTAACATAATGGCTTCAATTAATTGTTTCTATTCAATAATAGTTATTTGTTTACGCTCAGTTATGTGGTTATAAGTAACTAATAATGATTCTTAATAAACAATTAGAAAATAAATTTGGCGACCTTAGTTGAGGGTGACTCGAAGACTCCCTTTCCAAAAGCTACTACACCAAGGTGGAGGTGAAGGCGCTACTCCTTTCCCTGGATTGCACCACTTTACAATTGATCCATACCTTAAAATGCTGAGTGTTAAGCAAAGAGGCATCAAGTACCATTTTTTTAGTCTTTGGTATGACTTGACCAGGGATTGAACCCCGGTCTCCTGGACTATTGGCGAACAGTCTAACTGCTAGGCCAATGGACCGGTAAATATTCAGAATCCACATAATTTACACAGAGTTGTATGGTATCAATTATCCCTATCTAATACTAATAATTTTCCAACAGATTCATTTGACCCATAGATAGGAAACTAGCGGGTATCAATGTGACGGTTAACGTTGTAAGAAATGGAATCGGTGACTCGAGTTCAAATCCTGAGCGAAGCAGTTTGTTTCACTTCGCGCTAGTGCTTTTTAGAAAGACATGAATCCATCAGTTCTCCCTCCATTTATGAGTTAATAGAAGAGCAGACTGTTTTTGTCTTTTTTTGTTGTTTTTATTTTCATTTTTTGTTTTTTTGCTTTCGTAAGGCAACCGGTCCAGGAGAAGGAAAACTCAGAATTTTAACCAGCAGTTCTCCACAATAAATTTGACCATGAGTCATACTGGTGATTGATTGGGTAAATAGATACGACCATCCCGGGTCAGAGTAGACCTGGGAGTAATGATAATGAAGGGACTCGCCATACTTTCTTGAATTCAAGAACTGCAACCTTATCAGGTTGGTTGGTTGGTTGGTTTTTATGGCATATCAATCCTTGAAGGTTATTTAACGCCAAATCTATTTTTTATGTAAATAATTAGTTCTATTATAAACAATTCAGTTTAGCATGAGTACTCAGTGCAACCTTACCAGGACACGCAGTTTAGTGTCATACCTCTTTTTTAAGAGGAATCGAATTTTTACTCCTATGCAGAATCAGCATATTTTAAACCATACTGATAGGACGTCTTCTCCCTTGTTGACTTCTCTTTTCTTGCCATCATTATCTTAGAAATTTTATCAGAAACCCGAAGGATTTGGGGCGGGGAGGAAATCAATCATTAAATGACTCCTTGTCGGTAGTGAACTTCTTATATAAGGAAAACTTTTCACAATTCAACCTATTCTGGATTAGAGAAAAAATGACTAACTTTATCGGTGATATTATCATATATATCAAAGGAAATCATTATCTGGTTTTTATGACCTGCATTATGTATTTCAGGGGAAGATTCATCGCGATTCCAAGACCCCTTTTATTGCCATTGCAGCTTTTTGCCAGTACTTTTGCAAGTTTCGATGCAACAAGCTTACAGTGGGAAGTCTGTTAGTTCAAAGGGGAAACCCAATATGGCGCCAGCAGTTAAGTTGAGAAAATAAAACAAAAGAATGGAAAAAGTTGAGAAAAGCTACTACTTTTGAAGAAGATAGAATATTCATTCAATTTCTTAAGATAATATGATAAATATCGGCCCTGAATACAAGAAAAAGGGAGGGAGAATTGAATATTTATTAGAAAAAAAAACTAGGAAGACCATATAGATGGAAATTAAACAAGGGAAAAACGAGAAAAAGAAGAATAAAAAAGAAGCTTCGCATGGTATAATGGTTAACGATCTTAGTAAGTAGACCTTTGTTGAGTTCGAGTCTTACTAAGAACCGCTTACGTCAGACCTTGTGCCAAAACTAAGTTACCCGTAGTGAACAACTAAACTACCCTAGTGAGGTTTATGTGCACATCTCGTGATATAGTGGAAAGCGAGTTAGGATAGCTAATCACTGTTAGACAGTTCGATCCTCAATAGGGGCTTTATACTTCTGGCCTTGTGCTAAAACTAAGTTAAACGTAGTATACAACTTTACTTCTGTACGGAGGATTCTGACCACCTTCTCGTCATATTATGTTTCGCAAGCAAGGCTTGCTGACTATTCTTGTTGGGTTCGATTCTCACTTAGAGCTCTATGCTCCGGTCTATTTGCCAGACTATACTAAGCGTACCAAATGACTATTTGGTTGCCTCTCGTGGTATAACAGTCTGCGAACATGACTAGAAGACTATTCTTAGTAAATTCGGTTCCTTGTGTCAAATTAAGCCTAACTCATTATGAATGAGTTCGATCCTAGCTGAATGCCTCATATTTCTATTCTAATACCAAATTATGCAAAGCTTAGAAAAGGACTCATAGTTCGTGAGTTCGATTCTCGTTAAATACTTAATATTTAGGGTTTTTTATCAAACGAAGTTATGCTTAGTAAAGGAGTTGTTGTTCGTAACTTCGATTGTCTCTGGATATCTCATACTTCTGGCCTTATGCCAAACTAAGTAAAGGAATTCATTGGTACTGTGTTTGAGTCTAACTGGTTGCTCTCTATATCTGGCCTTGTGCCCCCGCGAAGCTAAGTAAATAATAACTTTATCCTTTTTTTCCTCATTGTCAGGTGTCCTATTGATTGTAAGCTAAGCGAAGTGAATGACTCATCGATATTGTGTCTGATCCTCATTGGGCACCTCGTATTCCCTGACTTTTGGCAAACTTTGCTAAGTTTGGTCAAAGACTTCATTTTTCCTTATTGTCACGTTACCCAGTCGACTGGGGCTGTAGAATACACCGATTGCACCTTTGCAAAGGGGTAATAGCACACCCCACCCACCCAACGAGTGTCCAGGTTAAGACGCGAAAAATATGATGGTGAGGCTCCAGTGATGCTGGAGCTTTGGAGAATGCAGAGCACCCCTTCATTGCCATCGCTCCCAAGTCCACTCTGGCCCGGGTGGTAGCACCTGATAGGGTCCTATCAATGGGTCAAATAGAACTAAACTGCCAACTTATGCTAAACTGAATTGTTTGAAATAGAACTGTTTGACTAAACTGAATTGCTTGAAATAGAAATGTTTTTGACAATTAAACTGTGTACTTACATTCAAAATGCGTACTTATACTAAACTGAATTGTTTGAAATGGAACTGTTTTTGGCATTGAAACCGGACTTACGCTAAATTGAATTGTTTATTATAGAATTGTTTTGATATTTAATTGTACCGATACTAAACTGAATTAGCTGAATTAGAAATGTTTGGCTAAACGAATTAGCTTGAAATAGAAATGTTTTGACAATTAAACTGTGTACTCATGCTAAACTGAATTATTTGAAATAGAACTGATTATTTGTATAATAATGGATTTGGCATTAAATAACCAACAAGAGTTGATATGTCATAAAACCCAAACAACCAACCAACCTTATCGTCACGTGTTCTCTTCAATGTCATCATTGTCTTCTTTTTTCTAATCTTTTTTCTTTCTTCTTCTATGTAGTAAAAGGATTAGTTAACACTTGTGGCAAGAATATAAAAGATGAAAAATGACTTACCCTCCTCCGCTCGTAAGAAAAACAAGATGGCGATTGGTACCGGTTCATAAAACGGTGAAGTCTCGTAAAGTAACGAAACTTTTCGATCTTCGTATGCAGATTATCTGCTACCTGTTTGCATAAGAAGCCTCTGTTTTTCTTTTGTCGCGAGTCGAGTGAAATTGCACATCGACGAGTAGGACGGTGATCTTAAATAACTTCTACTGTCCATTCGGCATCATTTCGCTGCGTTTTATCTGTAAAACTTCATTATGGCTAATCGTCTTGGACTTAAGGTTTTCTGTGGCAAAAGTGGACAATATTTCTTTTGGTCAGAATAGGTTAAATTTTTAATTAGTTCACGAGTTCATTTCTTTTGAGTCAGTCTTTCCTCCGTTACTATTATCTTGTTTTGCCCAGTCCGCAGGAGGTGGGCAGTAGAATACAATTTTCTGCAGTGGCGTAATACTCCCCACCAACGAGTATCCGCCATATGACACTAAACAATCTGATGGTGAAGTTCCAGTGATGCTGAAGCTTTGGGGAATGCGGAGCACCTCTTTATTGCTATCGCTCCCAAGTTCAGTCTGGCCCGAAATGGTAGCAATGGTAGGTCCCTATCAATGGGTTAAATAGAACTAAACTGCCTACTTATGCTAAACTGAATTGTTTGATTTAGAACATTTTAGCTAAACTGAATAGTTTGAAATAGAAATTATTTTGACAATTTAACTTTGTACCTACATTTAAACTGCGTACTTATGCTAAACTGAATTGTTTGAAATCGAACTGTTTTGACATTTAACTATGTGTAAACAAAATATTTAGTTATACTAAACATAATTGGTTGAATTAGAACTGTTTAATTAAACTGGATATCTTGAAATAGAAATGCGTACTCAAGCTAAACTTTTGAAATAGAACTGATTATTTGTATTTGAACTCAGGAGCCAAGTGGAAGAAATATGTCAATATTGGTCAGTATGTCTTTAAGTCCTATCAATTTAAAATGCTGAATTTTACAAAATGTTATGCTGTATTTTGTTTGTGAAATAATGCTTAAACTATGCGTTTTAAATGTAAAGACACGCTTACTCTACTATAAAGCCAAATTGATATTAGCCTATGCACATGTCAGCGAACAAGGCAGAATGTTTTTGAATATCTTCTATCGAATAATTTAAAAATTCGTAAAGAAAGCCCTAACAGTAGTTTAGAAGGAAAAGCCTAAAACACCTAATGCTACCACAGCCCCCCACAAAAAAATCTTTTAAGCTCTATAATTCCTGAAGCCTGCTAGGTTCCCAACTGTAGTAAAAAAAAAATGAAAAACCTAGGAAAAGTCCCAATACAGCAAAAAAAAAGCACAAGTCAGTTACATTGAAAGTCATAATGTTGGACGTTAACTAAGTTAAAACTTAAAACTTAAAACCAAAATTACCCCTCCCCTTTTTTTTTTTTTTTTTTTTTTTTTGCGTACACATGGGAAGCAGCATGATGTACGTAAAGGTATTTGAATAAACCCATGGACGACCAAACTCAATACCTAACCAGGTCCTGGACGTGAGTTTGACGACTTTACGCTCAGGATCGCTAGTTCGATCGGGGAACTATTGCTGCTCCTCTATAAGAGTGGCTTCTATAGAAGAGAATAAAACTACCATCGAAAGATAACCATGACCCACACTCAAACCACTTACACAAACCGCATCGCTCTTCGCGCGGGTAAAAAAGGGGCGCGTCCTGCTGAGGTTGGAGCCCTGGCCTCGGTGTTCGAAAAATCAGCTACAGAGCTCAAACAATCAAAACTACTAAAATGCAAGCAAACACTACAAATAGCCACGTTTAACGTAAGAACCTTAAATAGAATAGGACAACTCCCAGAGCTAATCGCATCGGCCGAAGAACATAAGATAGACATAATATGCATACAAGAACACAGATACACGCACACAGAAGATATCAAATATCACGAAACTGGCAATGGCTGGTCGCTCGCCACTGTATCCGCATGGAAAAACTCTGTCAACGCCGCAGTAGGAGAGGTAGGATTACTTATAGGACCTAGAGCACTAAAAACGCTTAATAGCGTTGAGAAAATACAACCTAGAATGATGGCAGCTACATTTAACGGAAACCCCAGAGCAACAATCATCTCATGCTACAGCCCCACCAATGTTAGTGAAGAAAATGAACTAGTCACCTTCTACGATGAGTTATCCTCATTAGTGCGTAGCATCCCGAAACACATGTTAGTCATTGGCGGAGACATGAATGCACAAATCGGGAAAAACGGAAACAACAAATACAGCCTCCACAACACGTTAAATAGGAATGGGCAACATCTAACAGATTTCATGATAGAAAATAGATTAGCATGCCTCAATACAAACTACCAAAAAAGAGAGGGCAAACTATGGACATACACGTACGCAAACAATACTAAAGCACAGATAGACTACGTCCTTATAAACAAGAAATGGAAGAATAGTGCATTGAATTGCGAGGCATACTCCTCTTTTGAGGGTGTGTCCACCGATCACCGAATAGTCACGGCGAAAATACGGTTAAGCCTACGAAAAAACGCCAAACGAACAGCGACCACCAAACACTATGACTGGGCAACAAAGATGTAAGAGATAAATACGTATTAGAATTAAGAAACAGATTCGAAACACTACAAGAAAAGACGGAAAAAAGTACACCAAACGACGAATACGAAAATTTCGTCAATGCACACCTCGAGGCAGCAGCAAAATACATTCCAACAAAAATTAAAACTAAATATAGAGTCCCATGGGAAACTTTAGCGGTGAGAGAAAAACGTGCACTAGTGAAAACAGCCTCCAAAAACTATCGAAAAAACCCAACAAACAAATGTCTTAAAACTAAAAACGGCACAATATCAATTAGCAGGCATATATATAAAGGAACAGACAGAATACATTCAAAATCAGATAGATAAGATTAGAGACTCGGTGGAAGATAGACAATCTAGAATAGCCTGGCAAACAATAAACGAAGTGAGCAGAAGAAAGAACACAGCCAAAGCAAAACTTAAAGCAGCAAACCAACAAGAAAGAATAAAACTGTGGAAACAGCACTTCGAAAACTTACTTGGAAACCCACCAAAAATAACGCATGAACCAATCACCAGAATAATTAGCAAACAATTAGACATTAAACTAGGACCGTTCACACAAGAAGAACTCGACTCGGTTCTCAGAAAAATTAAAAACAGGAAAGCTGCAGGGCTGGACGAAATTCCCCCGGAAGTATGGAAGACCAGACAATTCGACGACATACTGCTCCGACACTGCAACGCAGTATACAATCAAAATCCGATAGATAGATAGATGGATGAAGGGATGCATACTCCCCTTCCCTAAAAAGGGGGACCTCGGATTAGTCAAAAACTACCGAGGCATAACACTTACATCCATAGCTGCCAAAATCTACAATGCCCTACTACGAAACCGAATAGAACCCAAAATCGACAACATACTTAGAAAAAACCAAAATGGCTTCCGAAGAAATAGATCCACGACCTCACAAATATTAACCATCCGCAGAATCCTTGAAGGTGTACGGGCAAAGAACCTACAAGCGACATTAATATTTGTCGACTTTACCAAGGCTTTCGACTCCATTCACAGAGGAAAGATGGAACAAATCCTACTAGCGTACGGCATACCTAAAGAAACCGTAGCGGCAATAACGATTCTCTATAGAAACACTAAAGTAAAAGTACGATCACCGGATGGAGACACAGAATACTTTGACATTGTAGCAGGAGTACTACAAGGGGACACGCTGGCCCCGTACCTCTTTATCATTTGTCTAGACTACGTACTTAGAACATCGATTGACAAAATCAAAGAGAATGGCTTCGAACTGACGAAGATACCCCGCAACAACAATTACCGACGCCGACTACGCCGATGACATAGCGATACTGGCAAATACACCTGACCAAGCCGAAACACTTCTGCATAGTTTGGAACGAGCAGCAGCAAGCATAGGCCTCCATGTTAATGCACACAAAACGGAATATATGTGCTATAACCAAACGGGGGACATCTCCACTCTAGAAGGAACCCCACTTAAACTAGTAGAAAAATTCACATACCTAGGAAGCAGCGTCGAATCAACTGAAAAGGACATCGAAACGAGGTTACCGAAAGCATGGACAGCTATCAATAGGCTATCGATTATATGGAAATCAGACCTAACCGATAGAATGAAACGCAGTTTCTTCCAGGCAGCGGTCACATCGATACTGCTATATGGATGCACTACATGGACGCTAACAAAACGGCTGGAGAAGAAACTAGATGGCAATTATACAAGAATGCTGCGTGCAATCCTGAACAAGTCCTGGCAGCAACACCCCACAAGACACCAACTGTACGGCCACCTGCCCCCTATCACGAAAACTATCCAAGTTAGACGAACCAGACATGCAGGACACTGCTGGAGAAGCAGAGATGAACTCATAAGAGATGTACTCTTATGGATCCCCACACATGGCCGCGCAAAAGCAGGACGACCAGCTCGAACGTACATTCAGCAGCTATGTGAGGATACAGGTTGTTGTCCGGAAGACCTACCTAGGGCGATGAACGATAGGGAGGAGTGGCGAGAGAGGGTCAGGGATATCCGTGCTGCCAGCACGATATGATGATGATGATGATGATTTGTATAAGAATGGATTTGGCATTAAATAATCCAAGAAGGTTGATATACCATAAACCCAAGAAACAACCAATCAGACCATCATTAGAATAGTGTTAAAAAGACTGTTTATATTTAAAACTGGGTGTGTAAGGTAAAATACCATTTTAATGGAAGGTGCGGGTTTTTTTTAATCTAAACACTTTTCATGGTATTTGATAAAGGAGTGTAGCTTGGGATAATCGGTGGCACAGTGTTGCACCATTGTTCTGTTTGCACCTCATCCAAAAAGTGTGGCAGGTGCTACAGAGCTTTCACCACTAAAAACAATACATTATTGAAATATATATCAAGTAAATAAGGACTGTGAATATCCAAAGAATGAGTCCTCAATATACTGCTATTTAATACCAGATATATCTGAAGAATAATATATATATATATATATATATATATATATATATGAGATAGAGATAAATAAATAGAGAGAGAGAGCAATAGGAATTACACGAGAATGATACGAGCTGTTTTGAATTAAACCTGGAGCCCTAACCCCCACAAAACAGTCGTTGTATGGTCTCTTACCTCCCATCTCATAAAACATTCGACTAAAACAAACAAGCTATTTGGGGCGCTGGTGAAGTAAGGACGAATTCATAAACGACGTTCTCTAATAAACTTCTATATATGTACATACTAGTGTTGACCCACCAGCAATGATTTTCATACATTAGCTCGGACACGGTATGCAATCTAGAGGACCCACCAGGGGTGATATATTATCGGTACAAATGGTAAGAGAGGATCATTGAACTTCATGCCGTCAGCGAGACTTGAGGTTGATAATGAGGACAGGCCATTATCCAAGTGGATAGAGACTTCGCCAATGGCTCGGGAGACCAGGGTTCAATCCCAGGCCAAGTCATACCAAAGATTAAAAAAAAAATTGTACTTGATATATCTTTGCTTATCACTTAGCATTATAAGGGTAAAGTGGACCAAAGGAATGGAGTTGCGCCCTCCTCTAGTAGTAGTAGTAGTAGTAGCTACTGAAAAGAGAGCTTTCGGGTAACCCTCGACGACGGTCGCCAACTTTACTTTGTATATGTATATATATAAGACTAGCGAAAGACCCTTCGATCAGTCAACATTTTTCATTGAACCAATCAATATGCAGTGCCAATAATACATTTTACATCGCTTTTCAGGCAGCATATAAACTCTTTGCCCTGTCGGCTGGTGGGGGGATCTGTAGAATACACCGACTTAAACTGAATTGTTTGAAATAGAACTGTTTGACTAAACTGAATAGCTTGAAATAGAAATGTTTTCGACAATTAAACTGTGCTTACATTTAAACTGCGTGCTTATGCTAAACTGAATTATTGGAAATGGAACTGTTTTTGACATTGAAACTCTACTTACACTAAACTGAATTGTTTAAGATAGAACTGTTTTGACATTTAACTGTGAGTAAAGAAAATCTGTACCAATTCTAAACAGATTTAGCTGAATTAGAACTGTTTGAATAAACTGAATAGCTTGAAATAGAAATGTTTTTGACAGTTAAAATGTGTACTCATGCTAAACTAAATTATTTGAAATAGAACTATTTGCATAAAAATGGATTTGGCGTTAAATAATCGACAAAGGTTGATATGCCATAAAACCCAAACAACCAACCAACCATATAAACTCTTTTAAAAAGAAGTTCTTTTTAATCTATAAAAAAATCTTTCAAAAAGAAGTTTCCTTTTTTTCACAAAGTCGATTTTTCCAGACGTTGACTTAAACAATCAAAAATAAACAATATAAATCAAGTAATCCTCTGTCTTATCACTTTTGTTCATCTTTTTTTTTAATTATGGAAACAAAACCAGAAAAAAAAACTCACTGTTTCGAGGAAGCAACACTTAAGTCGGTTATCCTATGCAACCAAGATAGACGAAACCCGACAACGGAGAAAACAAAGCTCTTAGCTGTTAGACTCCGCAGAAAAACTCAAAATATGAGTCCCATTGACTGTACCAAAAAACATCTATCAAGAAAAAATTCATCCCGATCAACTTCAAGATTGAACCGGAGCCCCCTATCAGTAAACCATGATGAAGTCTTGTACGGAAAAATGAAACAGTCTTCTCTAGACTTCATGAAGGACACCAAAGAATTCTGCGAAAAGAATCTCCGAAGCAGAACCGGAAACCAAATTCTTGGATGATAAAACAAAAGGAAACAAAAACAGACGAATCCAAAACATCACAACAACAATAACCAAATACAAAAAAAAACATCATCGAGTCAAAACGACAAAACACGGAAAACTCTAAACAATAGAATGTAAAGTTTTTACTCACATAAGAAAATACCTTTTCAATACAAATAATATAAAAGATCGAATTGAAAAGGCAACATGGATGAAATTCTGTCCTTTTTCAAAGAAAATAAATTGTACCAAAAGATAACGATATAAACCTGATCAATACCATACAAAATAACTCCGCAACACGCTTCTCGACGATGCTAATATATCACTATAACCGTTAACTGCAAAAATCTAATTGTAGACGTACAACATGCCTTATTCCCAAATTTTGACATAAAATAACCCTAGACGGGTTGAAATCCCGCTAAAATCCTTTAAACTAAGCCAAATAAAACAAAGTAAAACAAAAAAATATCGTATCATAGCTAACCATACCTAAGAGCACGATGACGAAAGCAAGGGTACCAAGCGAGAAACCAACTCACACCACACCACACCACACCACACATATAACGACATCGTCAAACCCTATGTGTGGAGGGATGAAGTCTGTTTAGATTTATATATCTGTGAATACTATAGCTACAGAGTCATTGCCATCTAATATACATTATTAATTATACATAGTTCGGCAGAAATACCTCTCACGTGTTAAACTGTCAACTGTTATGATTTTAAAATTCTATCCAGAACAGCATCATTCCAATGTAACATGTAATAAGTACGGAAAGCTCTCGCGGTAGATTTAAAAATCAGCTACTTCAGATAGACATCACATAACCATTTCTCCATTGTGTGATGGCTATCTGAAAAAGCTGGTCTCCATTTCAGAAGATGAAACTGAAATAAATTTATAATAGCCAGATGGCGGTTTTTTAAATTTTTCAATTAGATGGAAATTTTCTCTTAAGATATATATATATATATATATATATATATATATATATATATATATATATATATATTATAACAGTGTTGGTTGTCATTAAAAATTACCATCTCAACTGCCCAACTATTACCCATACCTCCCAAACCTGCCATCTATTTCCTTAATCTATTTCCTTAATTTCATAATGACAACACTTTGCTCTTCAGTTATAATCATCATCGTACAATTAGACTATTATTGTAACCCCTTCATTATTTTCCTTACGCACGTACTATCGCAGATAACTATAGTATATATAATATTTACGCAACATTTCATCAATTTATTATTATATTCTAGCCCAATTCTCCTCCCAAAATATAATACCAACATTGTACAATAACCCATATTATATTGTAATGCAATATATCCCTACCTATTTATATCCATTGTGATTCTGGTCTACCATACTATAACCGTTTAAATACGCTTGCAAATCAAATCTTCATTCATTTCCCTCGACATAAAATGATGATGTTTTGTTCCTTAGTTATAGTCACCAACACATACAGAAATAAAATAATGTAGCAAAAATAAGATACACTGACGATACTACATACCACCCACACATACACACAATAATACGCAACTACAACCCACACAAACACACGCACACACCCACTCACACCTACACACTTACAATCACATGTAAAGACTGCTAAAAAATCCCAACGGTTTTCGACTGTATTTTTTCGATTTTCGATTCATTTCATTTTGTTAACTGCCTGATGATTGTAGTTTTGTAAAAAAAAACTCCATGAAACCCAGGGGTCACAGTCTGAATTCCATGGAATTAAATATATAAATCTAATATATATATATATATATATATATATATATATATATATATTTATATATATATATATATATATGTATATATATATATATATGAATATATCGATTCAGTTATGAACCTCATATGAGTTGTTTTGTTTCATTTTCTTATTGTTTTTGTCTTATTCTGTGAATATTAAGCGAGTTACTTCTCTTTTCTTTATCTCGTATAAATTTAGTTCTATGAAATAAATTTTCAATTCCACTTAAGCTATCCTTTTAGCGAAACATACCAATTTCCTTTCCCGTATTCTCTTCGTGTTCTTTTATTGGATTTATTCTAAACTCTTCACACACACACACACACACACACACACACACACACACACACATATATATATATATATATATATATATATATATATATATATCCCATTTGTTTATTAGACACTATGTTTTCCCTTTTGGAAGCAATAAAACATAATGCCAAAGGTTTTGCAAAGCAAACGTGCTTCCCCAACGAAATAAAATGGTGTTCTATACAAAAATCTAAGCAGCAATTTAATGAGAAATGCTGCAGTTACCAAATAATAAATAATGTTCAATTACTGGGCCTAAAAAAAAGGTGTCGAAGTTCGTAAAAAATATAGAAAAATTTCAACCTAAAAAAAATTATATATATATATATATATATACGCGTGTGTGTGTGTGTGCGTGTGTGTGTGTGTGTGTTACTGTGAAGTCATATTCTAAAGCTGTGGCCTACGTACGTGAAATTAATAAAGAAATAAATCTTCGAACTTAAAAGAAAAGACATTTTTTATTTACAAAAAAAAAATGTTCTGAATTTTTTTAAAATTGGAAGCTTATACGAAATTGATGAAGAAATAAAAACAGAAATATCTACTGTATTCATATGCTTGCAGTCGCTACAGAAGAGCGGATACTTTACTCTGCCGTATATCCGACAAAGACCAACATCACATGATCCTTTTTTAGCATACACCTCCAATCAGCAATCTCATTTTTTATGTGTGTGTGTGTGTGTGTGTGTGTGTGTGCATCGCTTGCAGAGTAATGTTTAAGAAATGTTGTTTCGATACTATACTTACTTGACGAGCGCGGTTCATGTCGAAGGGAATAGATCCGATGAACCAGGTTCAAATCCTGATCGAGACTGCGTTTAATTTCGTGCTTATCATCTTGGGAAAGATATGAATCCATCTCCTTGCCACCTATGAGTACCGGGTATGCATTTGCCCAACGCTTCGGCTACACGAGGGATGCGACACAAGGTCAATTTTAAATAGGTTTGAATTTAGTGTTTTCCTTCTCCTTGACTGGTTGACCTACCAAGGTTAAGGAGCTTAGTCTGCTTTATCAATTACCCGTAGATGAGTCATAAGTATGACTCCCAGATCAACTTTGCTCGGCAGTAGCAGTACTTGTTTGGGTCGAATTTATGGGTCTTTGATTAATTGGTCTTGTGGGTAGAGTGTTTGCCAATGGCCCGAGAGACCGGGGTTCAAAAACAGGTCGAGTCATACCAAAGACTTTTAAGAATGGTACTTGTCTCTATGCTTAACACTCAGCATTATAACGTAGGAATCAAGGGTAAAGTGGAGCAATTTAGGGAAAGGAGTAATGCCCTCCCAAATACCTTGGTGTAGTAGCTAAGAAAGAAGGAGCCTTCAGGGTCGCCCTCGACTTCGGTCGCCAACTTTACTAACTTTACAACTAATATATATATATTAATATAGTGCAATTAAATGGAGACTCAAACTCGGTTAAGCCGTCATAATAAATTTATTTCGGCGGAGAACATTGTTGGTATATTCTCCGTCTCATCGGATGACTCTTTTACATGCTCTGTATTTTCCCAGAGATGTGATACAGAGCATATAAAAGAGTCATCTGACGAGACGGAGAATATACCAACAATGTTCTCCGCCGAAATAAATTTATTATGACGACTTAACCGAGTTTGAGTCTCCATTTAATTGTACTATATACGCTCTGAATGTGAATTGTGTTATACCCTAGCGAATAAATAGGGAACTAACAATAGCCATACATTGAGCACTCTCATAGATTTATATGATTACCCTCATATATTCTATGTAAAACGATAATCCACACCTACTGTCCTTGGACACTAACTGGATAATTTAGATATATATTAATATATATATATATATATATATATATATATATATATATATATATATATGGGGTTGACTCAATAATTTCTGTTTTTTAAAAGCAAGTTTTAACGACACAATTTCAAACTTCTAATTTTTAAATTAGCTGATAAAAGAGAGCCTTCATCACTCATTTTCATTTTAATAGTGAAAAATTGAGTACCATTATATAATCTATGATCTCATGCCCCGAAAATGGAGCAACTCAAAGTGCGTATCCAACATTTTTTGTGGGGGTGAGCTTAAGAATAAAAAGCCTACAGAAACAACGAAGAAAATTTCTTGTGTTTAGTGTCAAGTGGTCATTTTTAACTGCCAAGTTCAAAACTGGCTTCAAAATGTCATTCTCGTAATACATCATAGAGAGTTGAACCAAAATCAAGAAGCTAATCAGGCCTCGATCAAGATGCTTCATGAAAATTGGCGAACATATCCCAATCAACAATCTACCACCACTTGAAAAAGACAGGAAAAGTGAGCAAGCTGGGCGTTCGGGTTCCTCATACTCTTGTAACATACCAATGCATGAATAGGTGAAACGTACATAGAATGTTCATAACATATATACATAGAACATAGGAATCCCGAAACACGAAAAACACTAACGACTTCTTAGTTCAGGTACGAAACTTTTTATTACCTTTGAGTTAAAAGGTTTTTCTACATAAGGAGAGAGAGGCACAATCTTTCTATGCAGGGTTTTCCATCCCGCCACAAGGCCACTGCGAGCTAGCGAAAGTCACCCTTCTTCTTCGGACCGCAGGACTCAACTTACAGACTTTTTCAAAACCCCAAAAATCCTCCGCGCGCGCTTCCGGTGCATGACGTCATTCACATCCACTGGTCAACCTTTCTATCTGGGATTTTTATTTTGACATCTTTGAACGACACATCCTCACCGGGCGCGTGTTAACACCTGCGCTCAAGTTTGCACCTAACTAACCCATGTGCAAAGCCGAAAGGTTCTCAGCCTAACTAAACCCAAAGGCAAGATATATAAAACGAAATCCCTCGGCTATTATATTACACTCTTAGTGAGAAGCGTAAAGAAAATCGCATACCCAGAGCGACAATTTTCTTTCAAGACAAAGAAATTATCTGTTTCTCGATAATATCATAACAAGTGACGAAAAATGGATCTTTTATTACAATGTGTAATGCAAAAAGCAGCGAATTGACAAGGATGAATCTCAGCAGCCTAACATAGGGTTTCACGGGATGAGGTGGGGTATGAGAATCGGTGGAATTAGCACTTGACCTCAACACATCCTAGTCAACAATCTGCTGCCACTTAAAAAAGACAGGAAAAGAGAGCAAGCTAGGCGTTCGGATTTCTCATACTCTAAGTAAGAAGTATAAGGAATATCGCGTAATCATATCGACACGTCTTCTTTCACGGCAGAAAATTAGTTCTTTTACTTGAATACCATTACAGGTGACGAAAAATGAGTCTTTTAAGACAGTGTTCAAGGCAAAAAGAAATGGATGGACGACGATGAATTTCCGCAGCCAACACAAAATACGGAGCTTCATGGAAAAAAATTTTGTCGTATTTATTATAAGATCACCGTAGTATTGTTTATTTTGAATTTTTAAACTGCAATCAGACGCTCAATGCAGACTTATACGTATACATTCAACAGCTGCAACGTGTGAATGAAAATCTACCAAGAAAACCCCTTGCATATAACAATAAGAGAAACGTTGTCCTCATGATAACGCTCGGCCACATTCAGCAAAAATCACGAAGGAAAAAATACTGCATTAAGGCTTGTCTGTTCTACCCTATCCACTATATTTACCAGACCTTGCAATAAGAGATTTCTATCTTTTCTGTTCTCCACAAAGTGCTCTGAATGCCAAAAAATATTCTCAAAAAGATCGGGCGAAAACATCTTGAAATAGAAACTAGTTGAATTCTACTTGGGAGGAATCAACAAGCCACCTAATAAAAACCAAGTGGTGATTCAAAATAATGGGGAATATACTATTGATTGAAATGAAGTCATTATTTAATTATTCTTGAATAAATTATATTTTAATAAAACAGAAATTATTCATTACTCAACCCAATATATATATATATATATATATATATATATATAAAGTAAAGTTGGCGACCGTAGTCGAAGGTGACCAGAAGGCTCCCTTTTCAATTGCTACAACACCGAAGTGTAAGTGAGGGCGCTACTCCTTTCCCTGGATTGCTCCACTTTACCCTTGATACGTACCTTATATTGCTGAGTGTTCGGCAAGGAGGTATCAAGTACCATTTTTAAAGTCTTTGGAATGACGCAACCTGGGATTGAAAATTTGTTAAAGACGATGGAACACTGTTTATTGTTTTTTATTTCATTTTTTAAGTCTCCTTGTTATTTTTCCTTTACCATCGAGATCCCGACACAAGAAAAATAACAAGGAGACTTGAAAAAATAAATTAAAGATAATAAACCAACAGTGTTCCATCGTCTTTAACAAAACTTCCTAGAATATATATATATATATATATATATATATATATATATATATATATCGGTTAAGTTATGGACTTTATTATGAATTGTTTTGTTTCATTTGTTGTTATTTTGGGAGGGGGGTATTTTTTAGTATCGAACATTCCAAAGGAATTAAACGAGGCTCTTCTCTTCTCTTTATCAAAGGAAGATTTAGTTATACGCAATAAATCCCCAATTCCAATGAACCTATCCTTTTAGTGAAACATGTCAATTTCCTTAACCTTATTATCTTCTTTCATTGGATTTTTATTTATTTTGTCAAGCATAGATTACGTCGCATGTTTATCTGTGCGTCTTTCAAATCACACAGAGAGTGAATCAATCCACAACATCTCAACGCACCTAAGACTAAGATACTACCAACCTCACCGAGTGTCTGTCGGTCACATGATATACGCACTGCAAACGAGCATACACCAAAATATTGCAAAACTTTTTACTCGACCTTGTAAAAATAATTGAATAATGGAACATGTGTCTGAATATGAAATAACAGAAATTATCAAAGTTCTTTATAAAGAATTATCATTCTTTTAAGAAGGAAATTACTTAACAAGTACTTGATACTCACCAGAGAGCGAGCAGATAGTAAGATATTCCTCGTGCCATTATCATTTCTGTCGATTAATTCAACACAATGGGATTTTGAATACTTTTTTTCGTTGAATAGACGCTGATTTAATCAATTCATTCGTATACAATAAATCGTAAAAAATTGAGTATCTGGGTCATCAGGAGAGAACGTGCTCTGTTTCGGGGCCTTCCTCTCAACGGTTTTATTTGTACATCGGCCCCTCTCACAGAAAATATACATAATTATCTATGAAAAGAAGTGAATTGAATCCGACAGTGTATATTAGTAAAAAAGTTGGCAACCGTAGTCGAGGGCGACCAGAATGCTCCCTTTTCAATAGCTACAACACCGAGGTGTAGGGGAGGGCGCTACTCCTTCTCCAGGATTGCTCCACTCTACCCTTGATACGTACCTTAAATCGCTGAGTGTTAAGCAAGAAGGTATCAAGTACCATTTTTAAAGTCTTTGGTATGACTCGACCCGGGATTGAACTCAGGTCTCCCAGACCATTGGCGAACATTCTATCCACAAGACCAATGAGCAATGTATGTAGAAACGGTAAAAACGGAAGAAAGATATCTGTTGTAATTTACAAAGCTTTTTGCTTAGATGTGGCACAAGGCCATCGGAATGGGGCATCCAATGAGACTCAATCTAACTCGAGTAGGTTTGCGAATCTAGCTTGCTAACCATTACACAACCCAAGGCACCTAAGAAAGAGACGTTTGGAGGTTTGTTTATTGTGCCAACACGTTTCGACTTATATAAAGGTTTTGTTCTAAATACAATCTTCTTATCAGAATCTTTCTTTTTATATGAGAAATAATTATAACAGATAGATATTTTGATTCAGTAAAAAGTGTTCATCAGGGCTAGTAGACGTTGTTATGTGAAAAACGGAATTATACAGGCCGATATGTTCTAATGCGTTACGTATTTAAAGTAATAAAACGTTACAAATCCGTTTCTTAAACCACAAAACATCATTTACTTTTCAAAAAAACTTCCGTCGCATGACCTAACTCATTAAAACATTTGGTTCAACTTAGTTTATATATCCCTGAGGCCCAATTATGTCGTTGTACAGACTCAAGTATAACGACGAAGTGTGATTTGAAAAAAAAACCTGCGTGCGTTATGAGAATATTGCGTGAGTCTCGTTACACATTCACGATCAGGTGATGATATTTATTTTGAATTGTTCAGCGGGATATTTCTTTTTTCATATCCACAAGGAACTATTTCCGTTGTTTTTATTAGGCGTCTTATACATTTGATTTTATTATGCTCTTTGATTCCAATTTGACCCAGAAACTGGTACAGAGAGCCCGCAACGAATCCTCTTGTTCCTATTTTCACGGCATTCATGATCACGCTATACCCTCTCTTTTCCAGATCTATTTCAAGATCTTCAAATGTGCAGGATTTATAATCGTGGTTTTTAACAATTATCCAGAAAAATATCCTTATTGTTCTTTACTGTCACCGTAAGTCATACACATAATCTGATACAGATACTGTCGTCAAGAGTCATACTCATTCGCATACTGTTTGTTTGTTGTTGTTTTTTGATTGGGTTTTATGGCATATAAACTTTTGTTGGTTATCTAATGCCATATCCATTTTTATGCAAATAAACAGTTCTATTTCAAACAATTCAGTTTAGCCTAGGTACACACTTTAATTGGAAAAAATATTTTTATTTCGAGTAATTCAGTTTAATCAAACACTTTTAATTCAAACAAGTCAGTTTAGTATAAGTATAGTTTGTGTTTACACACAATTAAACGTCAAAACAGTTCTTTTTCAAACAATTCAGTTTAGCGTAAGTAGAGTTTCAATATTAGAAACAGTTCTATTTCAAACAATTCAGTTCAGCATAAATACACAGATTAGTTCTATTTGACACATAGATAGGGCTCTATCAGGCGCTACCACTCCGGGCCAGAGTGGACCTGGAAGCGATGGCAATGAAGTGGTACTCCGCATTTCCCAAAGCTTCAGCATTACTGAAACCACACCATCAGATTGTTTGGTGTCATATCTTGGACACTCGTTGGAGGGGTCTTACCCCACTGCAGAGATGCAGTAGGGGTATTCTACTACCCCAGCTAACTGGGCCACAGGATACTCGTTGGTTTTTTAGGGGGTCTTACACCTCTGCAGAGATGCAGCCAGAGTATTCTACAGCCCTAGTCGATCGGGCAAAGTGTATTCCGTGACTTTCCTTGTATTGAATAGAATTCAAAGTCAGAAATTTTCTGTCACAATGAACCTACTTCATATTACACGCTCAAACCAAATGAAAAATATAGGAATCAAAATAATAACGGAACTGTTCCTATTCAAGTACAATTGATATCGATGTATGGATATTCATTGGTAAATATCTAAAGTCAGTACTCATAATATGATCATACTCATCTTATACATACTGTCATACTCATGCTGTCATACTCATTATATCATCACAAGTGATACTCATGCTATTATGGTCATATTGTCATCATACATCATACTCTTACTTTCATACTTATACTCTTTTATGTCCATTCGATCATCGTATGCTATACCAATACTCTCTTACTGATGTTCCTTTTTATACTCTCATACTCAGAATTGGAGTGTCATACTCATACTGCCACCGTAAGTTATATACATACTCTGATACACATACTGTCATCAAGAGTCATACTCATACTCATACTCTTATACTGATACTGCCCTCATGTCATACTCCTACGCATATTCTTATACTCATACTGTCATCATAAGTCGTACTCAAACGCATACTCTTGTACTCATATTGTCATAATAATTTTACTCATACCCTTATACTCATATTGTCGTCATGTCATACTCCTACGTATACTCTTATACTCATACTGTCATCATAAGTCATACTCATCGCATACTCTTATACTCATATTGTCCTCATAAGTCGTACTCCTACGCATACTCTTATACTCATACTGTCATCATAAGTCATACTCATCGCATACTCTTATACTCACATTGTCCTCATAAGTCGTACTCCTACGCATACTCTTATACTCATATTGTCATCATGCCATACTTTTACGCATACTCTTACACTCATACTCTCATCATAAGTTGTACTCATACGCATACTCTTATATTCATACTGCCATCATAAGTCATACTCATCGCATACCCTTATACTCATATTGTCATCATAAGTTATACTCATACGCATACTCTTATACTCACACTTTTATCGTAAGTCATACCCATATGCATACTTTTATAGTCATACTGTCATATTATGTTATACTCATACTGTCATATTCATACAATCATCAAACATTATATATTTATTCATATTGTCATCATACTCTCAAACTCCTGCTGTCACCATACGTTATACTCATGCTCACCCTGTCATACTCATACAAACACCGTACATTGATCTTATCTCACCGTATGAAGACCGTATGTTATTCGCATACTCAGTAATGTTCTATCAATTTTGAGCAAAACTATATGAAATAGCTGACTTCTTCCGATAAGTTGAATTTTTAACAGAGCCTTTGTTGTCCGATAAACCAAGTTCAACGTTCTTTTTCAAATGTCAATATATGTGAACTCAATTTGTGAAATGTTACATTATGCCTGGGGTTAGATAGCACTGCTTGATTTAAGATTTGTTTTAGTTTAAAAAATAAATAAAATGATGACCTGGTCAAACCGAACAAATGAAATAGATAAACAAATAAATTGATAGATAAACGAAACACCAGTCGGTTCACACACTAAGACAAAATAAATAACAAATCCTAGATAGCGTAGCGGTCATCCTTTGAAGTTCACGTAAGACGGTCTGAAAATTGAGGCGAAGGATTTCGAGTAGTAAGGGAATGTCTTTCGTATCAGAGGTCAGAGAGGATAGGCGACCGGATATATCTGTACGTCATCTCCCAAATTGAAGAGTTTAGTTCGGATCATAAGTGAACCACTTGAAATACCATTTAGTCAGCTTCTTTCTCTCTCTCTCTCTCTCTCTCTCTCTCTTCAAACGTCAATCGTATTTTGACATTACCGACGGATAAATTGTAGTAACTTTCAGAGAACCCTAAATAAGTCATTTTTGTTCAAAAGTTAATAAGAGCGTTAAACAGATTCAGCTGTTGACTCGAGATTTGCGCTCTATCTACTCGATGTCCTGTATTTGTAATAAGTTGTTGGTGACCGTAGTCGAGGGCGACCAGAAGGCTCTCTTTTCAATAGCTACTACACCGAGGTGTAGGGGGAGGGTGCTATTGGTAATAAGCTGTGGTAATTAAAGATTTGATAGCAGCTGCTTATTCCGTAGTTCATAGTGTCGTTTTATTTCATTTAAACTCTCAGATGAAGCATCTATTTCTTCTGAAAATAGTGAATATTCGATAGTCGTTCAAAAAGTTCTAAACCTCACTGAGAAAAAAGCATAGCTGAAGATTTTTGTTGTGGCAATACATTGTTACTTCTAATAAAACTAAAAAAAAAAAAAAGGAGGTGCCCGTGGTGTAATGGTTATCGTCGTAGGAAATGGACACGGCGACACGAGTTCAAATCCTGGACGAAACTGATTACATTTCATATAGCACTAATACCCTTGGGAAAGGTATGAATCCAATTATTCTCCCTCCAGCTATGGGTAAATAGTAGGACAGACTGTTTTTCATCCTTGGTTAGGCAACTAGTCTAGGAGAAGGAAAACTCTGAATTCAAACCTGTTAAACTCCGCTAAAAATTGACTTTGAGTCATATCCTGCCGGAACGGAGGGGGTGGGTAAATATGATAAAACCAGAAAAACTAATTCAGTTTTCTGTCTTAATTTTCGTGCTGGTGAAAATCCATATAAAGGTGAGAGGTGAACAAATCAAAAATCTTGATGAGGTTAAGAATTTTTTGAACGACACTCGTAGGTATCATTGATTGGAATTATTGTATCCTATTATACATATATCCTATATACATTTCTTTAACAACAAACCAAAGACCGGTTAATTTAGGATTATAAATTTATTTCCATCCTGTTTTTCAGTTTCTGGTGTAAACCAAAAACACAAAGAAAAATATAACAGGACTTCTTCAGACCCAATGGATAAATAAAACAGAATAGACACGTGGGGTGGAGAGGGAGAGGGAAGAGATTTAGGAGTTAACTCCTCGTTTTATTGAGTTTCCGTTTTTTTATTTACCTATTTATTTTATTTTCAAATTTCTTCCGTCAGTTATAATTACGGTAATTTAACTTTTTTATTTATTTGTTTAATTTATTTTCTTTTCATGTTAAGTTCGATAATTAACTTTTAAGAGAAATATTAACACTTATATTAATTTCAATACCATTTATTTAGCTACCTATTTTTCCTAGTGTGTATATTGGATACGTTTTTTTTTTTTTCGGTTTCACTATTTATTTCTATGTTTTTAAAATTTTTAGTCTATAGTTTAAATTTAGTCTTATGTCTACATCGAGCTATTAATTCACTTCTCTTATTCAATAACTTATCAGGCCATTTATGTATTAAAATATGTATTTTCTCCTCTAAGTACAAATTGCATCTACCGTCAAAGTGTAATGGATATCGTAGTAGGAAGTGGACACAGCTAATCGATTTCAAATCCCAAGACGAGGCTGTTTGCATTTCTCATAGTGTTAATACCCTTAGAAAAGGTATGAACCCAACAATTCCCCCTCCCAGCTATCAGTAAAATAGTACAGCAGAGTTGGCTCTTTATCCTTGGTATGACAACTGATTGAGGAGAAGGAAAACTCGGACTTCAAACCGGTTAAAGTTCGCTTAAAAATTGAGACCTGTGTCGCACCAACCTCGTGTGGTGGGGTTGGTAAATAAATCCTTTTATTCACAAATGTTATAACTAGTTAAGAATGTCAAGTAAATACTATATCATCTTAACTAGTAGACTTTGTTCAGGTATAAGCTACGAGGAGACTCTTCGGATATACTCACGCAGTGATATTCCCAGTGGGTAAGTAAATACAAAAGTAAAATCTGACATCTTTCTTCATTTTTTATTCAAACCACGTGATAAAATTCAAAGATTAATGAATTAATTGCATTATATCTTTAAAGGAAATGCGAAATGATTAGAATTCAAGAAACAGAAAGAGTTTGTTTTTTTTAATTAAAAAAAAACGAGGAAGACAAAAGAATTAAATTAAAATGAATAAATAAACAGGCCCTTCGGTGGAGATGTAGAAAAAGACGATGCGCTATCGTTCAACGAAAAAATGATTTTTTTTCTATAACAAAAAAAAAAAAAAACGAAGAGGAATTTTCTTTTAGAAAGAGAAATAAAGGAAAAATGAATTTGCCTAGAACAAACATTGTTTCTAAATCAAAACTTAGGAACAAAAAGTTGAACCATTTAATGACGTAAGATAAAAAAAAGTTATCTTGCGAAAGATTCACTTCTAGCTATTAGCGCGAACTTGTTTACAGTAAAGACAAAAAGATTTTATTTGTAGCATTATATTAGAGACGATTATACACACACACACACACACATATATATATATATATATATATAGCCCTGGTTTTCAAAACTTATGAAGCTGGGACTCCTTTATATGTCAGGGTCTAACTCGTGGACTCACGTATAAGTAGAAATGAAATCTCGTGGACTCCAATATATATGAAAATGAAATCTCGTGGACCTTCATTTGAATACGAATGAAATCTTGTGGACCCTCATGTATATAAAAATGAAATCTCATGGACCAATATCGGAATCAATATGAAATCTCGTGAACCAACATAGAAATAAAAAAGGAATTCTCGTGGACACTCATATAAATAAAAATTAAATCCCATGGAGCTTCAACTGAATAAGAATGTTATCACGTAGACCCATATATAAATGAAATTGAAATCTTGTAGACCCACATACAAATAAAAATTTAATCTCGGTACACATATAAATAAAAATAAAATCTCGTGAAACTTCATCTGAATAAGAGTGATATCTCATGGACACATAAATGAAAATAAAATCTCGTGGACCCCCATAAAAATAAAAATGAAATCTCGTTGACCCAAATGAACAAAAAAGAAATATTGAGGACCACATACAAATACAAAATTAATCTCGGTACGCATATAAATAAAAATGAAATCTCGTGGACCCACATATAAAAAAAATGAAATCTTGTGGACCCAAATCTAAAACAACAAAATCTCGTGGACACCCATGAAAATAAAATGAAATCTTGTAGACCTATATCTGAATAAGAATAAAATCTCGTGGACACATAAATAACAATGAAATTCCGTGGCCTTACATATAAATGAAAAGGAAATTTTCTGGATCAAGATTTGAATAAGAATGAAATCTCGGACACCCACTTATAAATAAAAATGAAATCCCGTGGACCTTCATTTGAATAAGAATGAGACCACGTGGATCCACATATAAATGAAAATGAAATTTCGTGAACCCACATAAAATAAAAACGAAATCTCGCGAACCTACACCTGAATAAGAATGAAATCTAGTGTACCCACTTATAGTAAAAAATGAAATCTCGTGGACCTTCACATGCATAAGAAGGAAACCTCGTGGACCCACATATAAATAAGAATGAAATCTCGTGGACCTCCCTTATGAATAACAATGAAATCTCGTGGACCCCTAACTGCATAAAAATGAAATCTCGTGGGCCTATTTATATATAAAAATGATATCCCGTGAACCTTCATCTGTATAACAATGAAATCTCGTGTACCCCCGAATTGATAATGAAAATTTATCAAAAATATTCATTGATAATCATATCCAATATTTGCACGGAATAATGAAATTTATTGAGAAGAATATGCCAGTCTTGCTTGGAACAAATTATCAATTCTTGGTGATATTTTTGACAACGATACATTCAATTCACTTTGCACAAGTCTCGATCTGAGTTTGATCATTATATTAAGTGCTGAAGATGCTGTTTCGCATCTAAATGTTCTTGCAAATGGTAGCGTCATTTTGACTACATTTTCAGACCACAATTGATACTCAGAAGACACGTTAAAATAAAATATTAGGTAAGATTACTATTTAAACTGAATCTTAATCTGTTTAACAGACATTGGCCTAATGGTTAGAGTGTTCGCCAATGGCCCGGGAGACTGGGGTTCAATCCCAGGTCGAGTCATACCAAAGACTCAAAAAATGGTACTTGATGCTGCCTTGCTTAACGCACAGCATTATCAGGTAAGGATCGAGGTAAAGTGAAGCAATCCAGGGAAAGGAGTAGCGCCCTCCTCTCCACATCGGTGTGGTAGCTCTAGAAAAGAGAGCTTTCGGGTCACCCTTGACTAAGGTCGTCAACTTTACTTACTTACTAATAAATAGAAGAACGAATATCCTGTTCATTTGCTTATCGGATAATAAAAATTTTCAAGACAACCTTACAGTTTCTGCGCACCACTGCTGTTGATTTTACAAGCCCCTTGAGGTCCTCGGAAAACAATTTGAAAACATCTTTTATATAGATGATATATCTAAAAATATACGAGCCCGGTTTAGAGAAGAAGCTTTTTATTAATCTTCTTAAGATTTTTTTAGACTAATTCTCACTAATTCTTTTGCACAAAGAAAGTGCAAGTCTTCTCAGATCACCAGGACTCTTCTAAGTATCCTGATTTTAACACTGCTGTATACCAGATGGTTTCATATCTTCTTCTGATCTTCAGTTCGCACAGTCTTTTTTCTAGACCCCTCGGGGCCGTTCCAAGGGCTCCAATTGCAATTAGTATCACCGTCACCTTCCTGCCCCCCCCTGGTGCACCTCGGGTGGTGTAATGGTTAGCAAGGTAGACTAGCAAACCTACACGAGTGAGTTCGATTCTCATTAGGTGCCCAATTCATGCGGCCTTGTGCTACATCTAAGCAAAAAGCTTAGTAAATTACCACCTTCCTGTTCCCCCCCCCCCTCCAGCTTCTTCAGCTCTCCAGCAAGATTCAATAATTTATCTATCTTTTTTATTTTTACTCAGGGGTCTGCAGCAACAGCAAAAATCCACTTGATGATAAATTTTGCCCAGTCGGCTGGGGCTGTAAAATACACCGACTGCTTCTCTGCACTGAGGTAAGACTCCCAAACGTGCGTCCTGTTACGACACTAAACAATCTGATGGTGAGGTTTCAGTAATGCTGGAGCTTTAGGAAATGCGAAGTACCTCTTCACTGACATCGCTTCCAGGGTCACTCTGGCTCGGAGTGGTAGCACCTAATAGGGTCCTTTCTATGGGCCAAATTGAACTTAACTGCTTACTTAAGCTAAACTGAATTGTTTGATATAGAACTGTTTTGACATTTAAACTGCGTACTTATGCTAAACTGAATTGCTTGAAATAGAACCGTTTTTGGCATTGAAACCCTTCTTACGCTAAACTGACTTGTTTGAATTAGAACTGTTTGACTAAACTGAATAGGTTGAAATAGAAATGTTTTTGACAATTAAACTGTGTACTTATGCTAAACTGAATGGTTTGACATAGAACTGTTTGTATAAAAATAGATTTGGCATTAAATAACCAACAAAGGTTGATTTGCCATAAACCCAGACAAAGAAACAAACATAGATGACAAATTCGTTTCTTCTGGCCTGGATTTTGTGATCCATTTATATTTCGAAGTCCAATAGAATTTCCTGCACCTCATTTTCTCGAACAAATTCTGGTTTGTGTATACTTCATTTGTCATTATGGTGAAATTTCAGTGTCTTGCACAATTCTCAGTAAATCACCTTTCCCACCCAATCATGCCAACTTCTTGTATTCCTAAAGCTAGTTTTCTCCATTAGCTAATAATGGGTTTAATCGTTAATCTCTGTCACCATATAATCTACACTTCTTTTTGTCCAGCGGATTGTCAATTTTTGTTTCAATATGGCATTAAGATGTGCTGCTATTAAAAGAGATTCAGTTAATGCGGTGCATCCATATAGTAGTATGGACACAATCGCTAATTGCACCCAATAGCATTATTTTTACTACTATTAAAAGAAAAACGCGATAGAATAAAATAATCTAAGACCAGATCGACCTTTGACGAGGAGTATCACCAAATATTCATCACCAAATAGCAAATGTAGAATATTCTATGTTCATGAAGGCTGTTGTGTTATTGATCCCTTTCCTCTAAATCACAACACCCTGTTGACGAAGTTTACAATATGCTGTATTCCCTGTAGAGGGGTAAGATTCCCCTAAAAATGGTGTTTTGGGTTGCACACTAAACTACATTAGATGGTGAGGCTCCAGTTCTGGTGATCTGAAAAGTGTAGAGTTCCTCTTCCTTGATATCACTCCCAGGTCTACTCTGATCCTGAATTGTAAAACCTGTTAGGGTGAAATCTATGTGTGAAATAGATCTGTTTAAAAGTTCTTTACATTTGATAAGTCTCTGTGCAAAAAAAAAAAACAATACGAAACAACTACAAAAATTGTTAATATGCATGTACAATGAACACGATTCCCAAACTCCAAGCTATAAAAATCCTCAGCGAGTTGATATGCCGTTAAAATAAATCAACCCATCTTAATCACAATCACCGTTAATTGTTAATTTGATTCAAGTGTCTGCTGTAATTTTACATAGGCTAACCCCCCTCCGTTACCAGATTAAGTGTCTCTATATAATGTGTTGTGTTTTCCCTGATCTATATCTATTTTACGCGGGAACTTTTTTTTATTTTAAACATAATATCCTCCTTTATTAACGTACTTAATCAAATGTTTATCAATTTAAAGAAAGTAATTTACGAAGCTTTCTGCTTACATGTGGCACACGGACGAATGAATGGGGTACCTTGTAAGACTCGAACTCACTCGTGTAGGTTTGCTAGTCTAACTTGCTAACCATTACATCAACCAAGGCGCCCAAGACACAGGGATCGAATATAATACAGTAAAATTTTCCAAAAAGATTATATGGTTTCAAGTAACTAAAGATTATAACCATCTGTAAACCATTATAGCTTCAAATTATTATTCTTAATCCTAATAATTTCTGTACAATTATGTTGTGTTATATAATTAAAGATGGTAATTAATTATATTTGTTAATTATTCTATTTGTAGTAATGAATTGTGAGTTAGCCAAAATATTTGAGTTAAAATGAAAGTTGCATTCAAAGATAAATTGTGTGCTTACGGAAAGCATGAAGAGTTTGGTTGCAGACATCGATTTTTAAAGGTCGGGATTTGCGTACGTTTATATATCATACGCGCGTCAGTCTTGTTATAATAGAGTTTTGTTTTGAACTTGGGATTGTGGGCCGGATATTAAAAAGATAACGATCTCAGCTGATCTAGCGGTATCGTGTTTATGGAAAGATTTTAGTAATTACGTAAGCATTAATTGAGAGAAATATTGAACAAAGAATATAAAATGAATCTTTCAGAGATGTAAGTTCAGAAAGTCGGGTCGGACAGAGAGAGAGAGAGTTCAGATTTTTTAGGGTCCAGAGACGACAGCACTCTGGGGGCGAAAGGCTTGGTTGTAGGAGAAAATTGAAGTCGGCGTTTTGATCGGTCGCTTCTCGCAATTGTGACCGATAGCGTTTCTATTTAACAACTTATATCTTTTACTCTATCGTTCTCTCTCGTTTCGGTGACGACTACTATGAAATGTTACAGTCAGCTGATAAACTTCCGTATAAGAAACAACGGGTTCGTCTTGTACTTTGCGTAATTTAACACCTTTTGATATTCAAGATGGCGCCGTGTCTGTGGTGTAACGTTACGTAAAATAATTTGGGACTCCGGTTGATTGTCGACCACAACACGGGGAAAAAGAAAGGAACATATATGAGAAAGAGATTCGAAAGAGAAACAGATAAAGACAGAGACGCATAATAAAAAGGGAAAAACGAATAGGAAAGAGAGGGATAGGTTACCGAAATCCAGGTAATCATAGCAGCGGACGCCCGGGTTAAAAATAGAAATGTATCGGAAGCAAGTCGACAACGACTTCTGATAGACTGGAAGTAACTCAAACGAAAAAACCATAAGGGCATTGGATACGGCATAGAAAAGCGGAAAAGAGTTAGTTGGCTGCGAAACGCGACGATGATAAGACCAAAGCTGAAGACCAGCCACGACAATGTGAAGACGGCCGAAATTTGCGGCCCCTTTTGAGGTGAGCGCCGAAAAGGGTCTCACACCGAGACACAAAGTTGTGAGGACGGACCCCGCAAGCAAGCACATGTTAGAACTACAAAAGAAAACAAGATAGATAATTAAAGGTCTGTGTCTGCTCTTCCTCTTCTCACGACGTTTTATTTCTCTCTGTCTAGGTAACGAGGGTGATTCAGTTCATACTCTGCTTCTCTCTTCTCGACGGCTACTAATACGTGTAGTAGCGAATAAACTTTTCTATTAGCGAAACAAGACGGGGCTTTTGCGTGTTCGTCACTTTTCCTTACTGCGAGATTACAATAGGAGTCCAACTGACACTTAGGACGAAGCCCTACAGAGTGTATACTGAGAACTGTAGTTGTACAAGCGACTCTGTGTAGTAATAGTAGTAGTACAAACGTCCATTTGAACACCGTGGTGTTACAAACTTCTATTTGAGCCTAGTAATATTACAAGCGTCTAATTGGTGTGTAACGGTACAGTTACAGTTGTTTTAAGCAACTATTTTCAATTGCCATATTTGACGGCATATAATACTCACGGGTGCATAAGACGCACCCCGATTTCAACCGGGCGATTCAAGAAAAAAACTAAGTACTAATATCAAACGTGATGAAATTAATATAATTTCAATCATACATCCTAGATGCATCAAGGTAGGTCTTCATCGCCGATTTCGGGTTTTTTTTTGCATCATATCGGCTCCGACAGCAACCCCGACATGACTCTGGAAGAGCCAAGCCGCCTTCTTGATCGCGACGTGCTACACTCGTGCCTCTACCAAAGCAAAAAATAATAATAAGGCCGGACTTCGGCCGTTCTTATAGATATCTGTCCTTCAGTAACAGCCAATAAAAAATAAATAATGAATATTATCAATGATAATAATAATCATCATCATCATCATGTCGTGCCGCCAGCACGCATATCCTTGACCATCTCTCGCCACTTCTCCCTATCATTCATCGCCTCCGGCAGGTCTTCTGAGTTACATCCTGTGTCCTCACATAGCTGCTCTATGTAAGTTCGGGCTGGTCGTCCTGCTTTTGCTTGGCCATATGTGGGGGTCCATAGGAGTACGTCACTTACGAGCTCGTCCTTGCTTCTCCAGCAGTGTCCGGCGTGTCTGGCTCGTCAAACCTGTATAGTTTTCGTGATGGGAGGCAAGTGGCCGTACAGTTGGCGTCTCGTGGGGTGTTGTCGCCAGGACTTATTCAATATTGCTCTCAACATTCTTGTGTAGTTGCCGTCAAGTTTCTTCTCCAGCCGTTTGGTTAGCGTCCATGTAGTGCATCCATATAGCAGTATCGATGCAACCGCTGCCTGGAAGAAACTGCGCTTCATTTCATCGGTCAGGTCTGATTTCCAATGATAATAATAGCTTTTAAATAATGACAAATATATAAAAATTACTCTAGAGTCTCAGCTAATTGGAGTTGCTTGGTATCTAATTTCAGCTGACTATCGCAAATTTTAAACCTACATTTGGCATATAAGACAGAGGGAAATTTTAAAAGCCATTTTAGTTTTTAAAAAAAGTGCGCCTCATATGCCGTAAACTACGGTAGCAATAATTGTTTGTTTACAGTTATATAGTATCAAGTATTCCAATCTAATATCGCAAATTTCTACACTTCTATTTGACCATAGATGAGACCCTAATAGACACTCCTGATCCAGGTCAAAGTGGATTGGTTGTAATGGTGACAAAGGAATGATGCAACAGTCCCTAGAGATCCCAAAACGAGGCCTCAACAACAGTTGCAGTTTAGTGCAATTTTCAGGGCACCCTTTTTTTAGTGAAGGCTACTCCTCTGCAAGAGATACAGTCATCATATTCTTGATCTATACTTGTAGACGTAAAGAGTTAGTCTTGTTTAAGAACCAAATTGATCATGATACCGAATCATGTGAGATTTCAACAGACATAATAAACCAGCTATTGTATTAATTCTCTTGCATTCATTTTTGAGAGCCAACCTAACTTGAGCAAATGTCTAATTAGGGAAACCCAGATGATTAACATCTCTTCGTGACCAATAAGGAGAACTGTCAATGCAGCCCTCAACGAAGAGCTTTTTATGAAAATTCGAAACGGCTTCTTAATGAGGCTTTCTCGTTCTAAAAAGCGTTTTTTGAATTATTCACAAAGGTACAGCTGTGTTCAGGAGAAGTATCCTGTTGATATTTACATGGAAATAGCGAATAAAGGAAAATCAGCTAAATTCACTTAGAGACATCTTATCACTTAAATCAAACAAAGCTTAAACAAAATTTAACATTTCTAATTTCATAACATCGATTGATTGTTTTTGACATTTAATTATATTACTTTGGGAAATAAAATTAATATTTCGCAAGCAGGGATACCTGGTGTTGCCTGTGTATTATAAGAAATTAATAGCAGAAATATTCAATTCATTTTTTAATTAGAAAATAATTGGAGGATGGACCATATTTATTACAATTAAATTAATAACGTTAAAAATTGACTTATGTTTTAACAAAATGTTCTTCAATATTTAAAAATTAGACGACATATGTACTAATGTTTTTATGGGGTTACGGGGCATTTAGGAAAATATTTTACGCTTTAGATTGTTCAAATGGATAAGAAGTTTAAATTTTTTTTTGTATTTGTTTTTGTTTTTTTAAGCAAGGAAGGAAAAGAAAAGATTTTATTTCACAGAAAGATCTTTGTAATCTTTTTAAAGATTTGTTGATAATCCATATATCAAAAATAAGTAATTATATACAAATTCAAAAATAATATTTTAGATTGAATTTTTTTTTTTACAATTTATTATTGCGATTTATTTAATTCATTTTTTAATTCAATCTGATTTTTTTTTAAAAGATGAAAATTGATTTTTTTTCTACTATGAAATTTGTTTCTAATGTAAAGTTTGATTTCTTTGTTTATATGGCATATCAACCTTCATGGCTAATTCAATCTATCTAGAAGGATACTCGTGGTGCTATTTAATCCAAAGCTAGGCGGATAAGGGGTTCATACCTTTCTGTTATGATGTTAATTTGGGGTTTGTAAAGACAAACACTAAATAAGATGTAACAATAAAAAGGGTTTTTTAGGCTGGTAATAAAAAGGTACAAAAGTCGCGTGAGTAGTAAGACTAGCTCAACGTACTGCCCTATGTCAATTGATAGGCTTCTTCTTAAAGCCTTCATTCATCAACTCCACGAGCAGAACAGTTCAAGAGGGGTGGAAGGTTTCCTACACAACACTTTCCTGGTGGTATTAGTTGAAAACTGAACGTAATACCGCAACTGGAAGTCGAACTTACTCATTACGATCTCATAATATTAAAATTTATTTAAGAATTAATTATTAAAATTGAACAAAAACGAAACGTACTCTGCTAGTTGGAAATGACTTGAGAAGTAATGAAAATATGCTTTTAAAGCGGAGGTGAATGGCTGTCAAAGGAAAAACAAGTAACTCATATTAATTTGTCGGCTGGTCTAATTTCTAATGTTAATTTTGACAAGACTATACATTCATGATACGATGAAAATAATATAAAAGTGTTCTTTCGTAGCAAATTGCAACTTTCTGTTTCCATTGTTTACCTCTGTCTGTCTGTGTATTTCAGACACACAGACAGACTGACGTAACCAACTTTATTAAGTAGAAGTTATGAGTAAAAGAATCAGAGAACCTAAGAGGGTGTACAAGTTACGTATTTTCCCATCGGTGCAAGTATTTCGATTCCAACCAAAAACGAAGCTTACGAATGCTGATTTTTAAGGTAAGCTCTCCCACATTTGATGAATTGGCGCAATTTTTCAGTTCACCCTTTGGCTTTGAGACAGACTCTCGGAAACTTTTTAAATATCCATTTATTGTTACGGTAACGAATCTCCTTGTTCATCATTAATGAGTAATGAGTTTGATTCACACTGAGCGCTCTCTACTTGTGCTAATTCTAAGGACCTTTTTGTTTTAGAGCTCTTTATATTAACTGGTTCATTGGCCAAGTGGGTAGAGTGTTCGCTAATGGTCCGGGAGACCTGGGTTCAATCCGAAGTTACGTCGTACCAAAGACTTTAAAAATGGTACTTGATACCTCCTTGCTTAACACTCAGCAATATAAGGTACGTATCAAGGATAAAGTGAAGCAGTCCAGGGAAAAGAGTAGTGCCCTCTCCTATACCTTGGTGTAGTAGCTATCGAAAAGGGAGCCTTCTGGTCGCCCTCGACTAAAGGGAGACAACTTTACTTACTTACTATATTGTTCAATAGTGAGTGAATTAGACCAACAAAAGATTGCTCATGTGTTCCAATGAAGTCTATTGTTCTGGTTCTACGCCAAACTAAGCTAAACTAATTCATTAATTGATTGATTGATTTTAACGCCATGTCAACCCGTCTCGGGTTATTTCATGCCTACAGTTGGTCGCTTTCGCTGGCACAGATATTTTAAACCGGGAGATTCAGACTCTCTTTCTTCACTTTGAAAAAGCCAATAGCAAGGAATATGCAATGAAATAATCTTGTTAGCTGAAAACCTGCTCTATGAGATAGAGCAGGTTTTCAGCTAACAAGATTATAACATTGTTATTGTGCTCCTGTATTTGTTGTGGTTTCCGTGGAAATAAACTGGAGTCATTACTTTCCGAACACACTGAGTATATCTACAAACGATGTAGGTTCCATGATGTTGATGGAGTGATTCATTTTAACGACATATCGACCAATCTGGGGTTATTTTATACCTCGAAGTTTGGTAATTGCGTAAATTGTACGCTTATATTATCTTCTTTGAGTAGTTTCTAAAGATTTATTTTTGCACACGGTTATATAATATCAGGTATTCCTATCTAATACAAATACTTCGCAAACAGATGTATTTTCCCACTACTTGGAATATTACAGGTACTACAATACCGAGGGGGTGCCCACGTGGTGTAAGGGTTAAAGCGATGGACAGCGGAATCGTAGTAAGCGAGTTCGTATTCCAGTCGCGCTATTACGTTCCCTTTCGGGCAAATACCCTTGGGAAAGGTATGAACTCCCTTATCCTCCCAGCTATGGGTTAAATAGTACCACTACTGTTCTTCTCGGAGAATAGCTTTGGCATTTAATAACCTACAAAGGCTGATATGTTATAAAACAAAGAAACCAAACCAAACAATACCGAGTCAGAATGGACCAGGTGGGGGGGGGGTAATGATAATTAATAGGATCTCTACACTCTTCAGATCTCCAGAACTTGAGTCTCACAACTAGTTGCTGTTTAGTACCATACCCAGGATTCCCCACTTTTTCATGGGGGTGGGACGTACTCCTTTTCAAGGGATACAATTAGTGTATTCTAAACCTTGTCAACAGGGAGAAAGTTTCAAGGTTCTAAATGTAGAAGAAAATCAATTAAATTGGCGCAATTTTTCAGTTCACCCTTTGGCTTTGAGACAGACTCTCGGAAACTTTTAAAATATCCATTGATTACTAAGGTAGCGGGACTCCTTGTTCTTCATCATTAATGAGTAATGAGTTTGAGTCTCACTGGGTGCTAATTCTAAGTACCTCTTTGTTTTAGAGCACTTTATATTAACTGGCTCATTGGCCTAGTGGGTAGAGTGTTCGCTAAAGGCCCGGGAAACCTGGATTCAATCCCAGGTCGCGCCATTGTTCTGGTTCTACGCCAAACTAAGCTAAACTAATTAATTAATTGACTTTAAATATTTATTCATGGTTTACAGTAGCTTTCAAATACTAATTTGTTTTTATACACTTTGGTATTGTTTGTATATCTATTGGTTAGGTCTTTAAATGTTTCCATCAGGCCCACCTGCTTTTAGAAAGGACATTATAGCATTAAAGCTTCCATTTCAGTTTTTTTTAATATTTCTTTTATACAGCTTACGTTGTAGAATCTTTCTCTTGTAGGGGGCAGAGCAATGCATTTAATGAGAATATGTTTTATTGTATATGCTGTCTGCTATGCATGACACATTGGCTGCTGTTCTTCTTTAAGTAAGTAGGAGTGTGTAAACCTTGAGTAATCTATGCACAGTCTTTTATGGCCACTAAGATTAAGCGAAAAGAGGATAAAACCACAAAAATCTTAACGTTAAAACACGTTGAGTGTTTGTGTTTTCCTCTCCGGGACCAACAATTATACATCACCGCAATAGCAGTTACCGGTGACTGCGCTACAAAGGTACAGAAAGAAATTTTATCTGTGCTGTAGTAAAAATACTCGATACCAATCACCCCTTTGTTATGAATGGAATAATCGTAATAGACGATTTTGGTCTTGCATATAAGCAAGTGGATTATACCATGTGTTTTTTAATTATTATGGAGTGGAAAAAAGCTTACCTTTAAGTGTATTCTGGTTTTTGTTTTCATTAGAATCTGAGGATTTTTAAAAGTGATAAATTTTTATTGTATTTTACACAGATTTAAGAGTAGAACATTTTATAAAATAAAGCAAGCAAAATCAATTGTTTTGTGTGTTTGTTTGTTTCCTTGGGTTTTATGGCATATCAACCTTTTTTTAGTTATTTAATGCCAAATCCATTTTTATACAAATAAACAATGCAGTTTAATATAAGTAAAGATTTTGTTTACACACACTTAAATGTCAAAACATTTCTATTTCGAACAATTCAGCTCAACGTAAATACTGTTTCAATGTCAAAAACAGCTCTATTTCAGACAATTCTGTTTAGCATAAAAAATCAGTTCCATTTAAAACAATTCAGTTTAGCATAAGTACTCAGTTTAAATGTCAAAACAATCCTATTTCAAACTATTTAGTTTTGCATAAGTACAATTTAGTTCTATTTGATCTATAGATAGGACCCCATTAGGTGCTACCACTTCAGGCCAGAGTAGACCTGGGAGCGATATCAATGAAGGGGTAATCTGCATTTCTCAAAGCTCCAGTATTACTGGAATCTCACCATCAGATTGTTTAGTGTCATATCCAGGACACTTGTTGGGGAGGATGTCTAATCCCTCTGAAGAGAAGCAGTCGGTGTATTCAACAACCCCCGCCGACTAGGCAATGTGTTTTGTATTTGAAAAAGAAATGCTATCTTCAATCGTATTTAGTTTCTTTCAACTTTTTCTTTTTTTTTTGTTTTTTTTTTTTTGTTTAGTTTCTTGCTTTGTGAAATTGCATATCAACCTTCGTGGGTTATTGAATCCCAAAATCTTCTTTCAAATATAACAATGTTACTCTCTAATCACTAGATGGGCGGAGTTTAAGAGAGTTCATACCTTTCCGAAGGGTATTAGTCCGAAAGAGAATAGAGAGACTAGAGTTCGAACTCGTTTACTACAATGTCACATTCTGGCACTTTAGCCACAACACCACGGGACTTTTCAATATCTATTGTAGATTCTATGAAAATAAGCAAGAAGCTTTACTTTCCGAGCATACGTCGTATATCTACAGACTACAAATATATATCTCATTGTTTTACACCTTGTAGAAATATTTATAATAAAAGATTATTAAAGCTGTTTATGAACACATTGAAAGTTTCATTTGAACTGTTTCAAATGTATAAAAAGAAACTTTATCTGTGAGGATTCTAAAATTGCTAAATTTTGATTGCGTTTTACATCGATGTGAGCGTTGAGCCTTATTTTCTTTACAAATTAATGGAAGCCAAGATCAGTTGAGTGTATGAATGCTGACAAAAAGGCTAGAAGGCATTTTACAGCTCGAAATATAACATTTAAAAATGATTCTAAAGAAGCAATAGCGATTTCTTTTAACAAAATCCTACTTTTAGAAGCTGTGATGTTTAAATTACTTCCGCTTATGGCGAAATATTGCTGCAAATGTATTAATAATTCATGCAATTCAAATGTCGCCTAAAGTACAAGCAAATTCTTCCTTGTGTTATTACCATTCTTTCACTCTCTAACGATTTCTTAGATGAAGTTTTCCGCGTGTCTGGCTTTCGGGAGAATGCTTAATTTTGGTCTTCGTTAGAAATAACAAAAAACATCTAAAATAATTTTATAAAAGAAAGCATTTTGAAAATGGGGTTCAGAAAATGATTTTTGACTCCAACTCCGACCGTTAAAATTTGTCCTCGAGGAGTTCTAGCCTGTTGCAATTTTTCATACATAACTGAAAATCAAGAAGCGCAGATGACGTCATGTTTATCAACACAGAAAATGGATGCGGTGAGCCGAGTTAAAGTTCAAGCAGTTTTTTAACGTTCAGTTCGTGGGAAATAGAGCCAAATGCCCTGCTGCTGATATTTAAAATATACTGACAGTATGCCTTGCAGAGGGGTAAGATTTCCCCCTACAAGTGTCCTAGATATGACGCTAAACAATCTGATGGTGAGATTCCAGTAATGCTGGAGCTTTGGAGAATGCTGAGTACCCCTTCAATGATATCACTCCCAGGTCTACTCTGGCCCGAAGTGGTAGCACCTGAAAGGGTCCAATCTATGGGTCAAATAGAACTAAACTGTGGATTTATGCTAAACTGAATTGCTTGAAATAAGACTGTTTTGGCTTTTAAACTGTGTACTCATGCTAAACTGAATTGTTTGAAATCGAACTGTTTTTGACATTGAAACAGTACTTACGCTAAGCTGAATTGTTCGAAATATAACTGTTTTGATATTAAAATGTGTGTAAACAAAATCTATACTTACGCTAAATTGATTTATTTTAATTAGAACTGTTTAACTAAACTGAATAGCTTGAAAAAGAAATGTTTTGACTATTAAACTGTTTACTTATGCCAAACTGAATTGTTTGATTTATATCAACTGCTTATATGTATAAAAAATTTATATCAACTGCTTATATGTATAAAAATGGATTTGGCATTGAATAACATACAAAGGCTGATATGCCATAAAACCCAAACAAAAAAAATAAACAAACTGAAACCATACAATATAATGGTGTATAAAACATATTTGTATTAGATAAGAATACTTGAAGCTGTACAACTGCGTGTAAATTATTTGTCTAAGATAGTAATACGTGATATCATGGAACCATGTGAAAATCATTTGTATTGAATAGAAATACTCGATACCAAATAATTGGGGAAAAAAAACCTCTTAAAAAAAACTAACTCTTAAAAAAAAACTAAACAAAAAATACAAATATAAACATATAATGAACGCGATTCTGTCACCTCTCGGTATAAAATAACCCTCAACAGATCCATAAGCCATTAAGCTCAACCAAATTCAGGCAATTATTACTGATTCTTTTGAGTGAGCATGGGCAACCTTTTACGAGAAGCAGTCTGCATGAGCCAAGAGGGCCAGACTATTAAAATAAATCAAGGTAATTTTTTGTCTAAGGTACTTTCGAACATTTTCTTTGAGAAAAACAAACCGCATAATCATATTATGAGATAGGAAAAAGTCGATTATTTCCCCTTCGGTAAAACGATCTTTTCAGTAAAAAATGGAAGTTTTGGAATGATATTAATACCCTGATATTAATGTAATTAACCCACTCTATTGCAATGATTCATTACGGAATAATTAAAAGAAAAAATAAATGCTTTAAAAATCAATGTATGAAAATGATCTGGGTATCAAAGAAAAACCGAATATTGTGATAATCTGTAAATCAAAATTTTATTAAAACTATTTTTCTTTGAAAGGTAGTAATTGATATAAAGATAAATTATAAAAATGTGCATAAATGTCGTAAGATTGGTTTCTATTTTTGATAAATGTTATTTTCCTCATTAAATGTAACTGCACTATGGACTGCAGTTTACTCATGTCATACATACACACTTATATATATATATATATATATATATATATATATATATACAAACGCATGAATTATATATATATATATATATACAAAAACACAAGTTATATATATATATATATATATATATATATATATATATATATATATATATATATATATATATATATATATATACGAGTTATAGTCCAAAGTTATCGAAATCTATTTTCAATATAATTATTATAACGACTACTCTCACACACATATATATATATAAATACATGTGTGAGTTTATATATATATATATATATATATATATATATATATATATATATATATATATATATATATGTAGTAATAATAATATTAATTGTGATGATAACTTCACTCTCGGTACTTTTTAACAAGCATCATATATATATATATATATATATATATATATATATATATATATATATATATATATATATCAAATATATGATGCTTGTTAAAAAGTACCGAGAGTGAAGTTATCACATTAATATTATTATTACTACATATATACATATATGTGTGTGTGTGTGTGTGTGTGTGTGTGTGTGTGTGTGTGTGTGTGTGTGTGTGTGTGTGCCTACATACATCTTATATATATTTATATATACACAATATGTGTTAGGAAAGTATCAAGATTGAATCTATCATTATAATTAATATTATAACTGTATATATATATATATATATGTGTGTGTGTGTGTGTGTGTGTGTGTGTGTGTGTGTGTGTGTGCAGAATATACAACAGTCTTTCATTTAAGCATTTTTGATTAAATAATAAAGACACATTTTGTTTATATAATTTTAAGATCTTTCAAGTTTCCTGATAAGTGTCTTGGTTCTTGTTTGAAATCAGGAGATGAATTTACCAAAATTGTCCCGAGGACTTTCGCCCTTTTCATATGCCATCATCTGCGGTTATTTGCATATGTAACAAGTGTTTTTAAGAGTTCTTTTAAAGAGTTTTTTTAAGGTTTTTATAACATTATAAAAATACGCAAACGCAAAGTTGGATAAAACTGAGATGCCGATGACATCGAACGATTTTAAGAAAGAACGCTATCAACGAAAGTAGAATATTTTCAAGAAAAATAGAATATTTGGTTTAAAAAAAAGACTAAAGGCATTTAAAAACATTGTCGATATTTTCAAAAATAATTCTATAAATTCTACCTTTTTGTTTTGTTTTTATATGTAGGGCTTCTAGGATTTGTAGTCGTAGCTTATTAATTTCGTGTGCTATTATAGTGGTGTTTTCAATGAAATTTGGATTTGGGAATAGAGTGGGTTTTAAGATGTAAGGCTATTGAGCTAGTATCATTAAGGTACTTAGTAAGACGTCTTGAAAGAGTAGTAGAAGTAAGACCAACGTTCGTTGGAGACACAGTCTCCCAAAGGACATTTGAACATATATAAGACATCTGTCCTATCAAGAAATTCAAATGAGGGGGGAAGAGTTATTGGAAATAATTAGGTTGGAGGGTTTAAATTAGTTGTAGTAAATGACAAGTCTTATTTTTTGGGTAGGATCAGTAGGGAGAACATTTTTTGGATAAGGTTTTTTAAATATATGTTTATTCATCTTAAAATCATTATGAAATTAGTTTTTGTAGTAAAACTTTATTGATTGTTTATAGTTTAGGGTATTGTCTATGTTATTCTGTTCCGTTTATTAATGAAGTGTTTAATTTCTGTATCGACAAAGTAGTTGGGAAACCCTTATTAATAAGTGTTTCTTATATATTTTAAGTTCATAAAGGAAGATATTTCGAGTGGAAGACAGTAGTTTAGCTCTGGAAATAAGTGTTTTTATGATGGTTCTTTTGTAACGGAAAGGGGATTTACAATGGAAATTGAGAGTGCGAATACATACATATATTTTTTTCACGGGTGTTGGGTGGGTTTAATGTATATAAAGATGTTTTTTACCTCATACATAACGTGTTTAGGCTAGTTGGTGGGAACATATGTATGTGTAAGAGTTTGTGTATGTGTGGGGGCACGTAGTTTGGCTCTGTTTAATGTAGGTATGATTTTTTTTTCTTTTATTTGATTTAATGAGCAGTGATTTATCCGGTATATCGGCAATCTTTATCTGGTATATCAGCATCATTGCTGAATTCATAAAGGTTTTTTGAAGCATAGTTTTTTTGGTTTGTTTGTTTGTTTTCTGGTAATTTAATGATGCTTTTATGAAAAAAGACTCTATTTTTCAGTGTTTGTGTACATCGAATATAAATTTTGTTGCCTGTTTGTATATTTGATAATGTAGACAACGTTAGATAGAAATTAGAAAACTGTAAGCTATATAATCAAATATGTAAACAAGCAACCAAATCTTTATTGGATGTACACAAACACTGAATATATAATCCAAATCACCACAGGAACTTGCCTCTCAAATCACAGCCAGAAGAGGATGTAAATTCCAAAAAATGTGTAACGCGTAATTAGATGAAATAATAAAACCCTAAATACCAAATCTGAAAATCATTTGCGGTTCTATTCATACTAATATATATATATATATATATATATAAGTGTGTGTGTGTGTGTGTTATAGTTAAAATTTAACCGCAAAATCTATGCTATTTCTGCAATGACTTAATAGAATCCATTTCCGACGATATATATGTAACGAAGTGATTCTGAAAAGTAACGGGTCTGGTGTCACAAACAATTTATTTCAACTCTAAACAACAAACTTCAAAGTTTGCTCCTCAAAGTAATCCACCTTGAGTCTAATGAACTTTCCCATCCTTCTTTGCTACGCTTTTATGCACTGCAGGAATGATTCCTCTGGGATGCCCTTCAACTCTGTCGTTACGGCCTACTTAATGGGTTCCACGCGTTCAAAACGGGTGTCCTTGATTATCTTCCCAATATTGAGGGAGAAAAAGTTACACGAACTAAGATCAGATGAATTCGGAGATTCTTCCACTTGAGTGATGTTACTCTCAACCAGGAACTGCCGGATTCTTTGGGTACGTTTTAACAACGTGCGTTGAAGTTGTGAAGCAACTATTATTCCTCCTGCCAGAACTATCGTCTCTTTTCGCGTACTACTCAAAGAATATGCCACAAGATCTCTTTGAAAAATTGTTGACTGATCCTCTGGCTTTGAGGCAAGAACTCAGAGTAGACGATGTCCCTCAAATCGAATAGCGTGATCAACATGATTTTGACTTTTGGCTCTACCTGTCTTTTTTCTTTTTACTTGGCGTCGTCGGAGACTTCCATTGACGGCTCTGGTTGAATATTGACTTAAAGACCCCTTTTGACATTCCGCGTAAATTCCGTGGGCGGTATAACAGGAAAAATAACCTTTTCCTAAAGTAAACAGATGCCCCAACAGAACTGCTGCATATATTGTGAGAGTAGTAAGAACCGGAAGCTGGAAACAGAAAAACGACAGGAAGTACACTAGTTTTCTAAAGTAAACAGGACGCAGATATTTCTTCAGCAGAAGTGTCGCATAAATTGCGAGGGCTGCACGCTAGACAGGAGGCGTGTCTACATAGGTGGGAAGTGTGACTACGTGTATTGCGTGGGCTTCCGGGGAATTTTATAAACCAGGGAAGATTTTGACCCCAACGGAAAGAAAAAGAAAGCCCCAGAGACTTCACAGAAAAACCGCACCATTGCTCCTGTGGATGTGAATTTCAGAATCTCTCTAACTCTATCTATACGTACATCTGGGGCAATAACAAAAGCAAGAAAAGAAGCTGATTATATTTGTTGTTGTACTTCCCAGTATAAAAAAAACTCTTGCGCTTGGTGCCCAGGTCGTAATCAAAAATCCATCTCCTATCACTCGTCAAACCAATTCTGATTCATTTTAAAGATGCCCGATGAATTCCAACACACCTGCATACAGGTTTTCTTCTGATTAAAATTCAGCAGTCTTGCCACAATTTTTTCTGATGAACAAATCTTCAGGGATAATATTCCAAATACTGTCCTTTTTTTCATGTCCTGTTAACTTGCGATTATTCAGTCAGCCTGCAATCGTTACACACCACATATCTTACCCGCTCGACGCTAACATCAGTGCCTCTCTCTTTTGGAGTTATAATTCACGTCCTCGCGCCCTTCTGTGAACTTCTTGTTCCATTCAAAAACACGTGTGCATCACATGGTGTTAATTTCATCTAATTGCTTAAGGATTTGAAGTGCTTGGAACAGAGTTCTCCCCAACTCGACCAAAGATTTCAGTTTCTTTCGTCATTCATTGTTCATCGTTCGTTCCTTAGTGCTCATAGCTGAATGACCAGAAAAGAGATGTAAACAAAAGAATATTTTAAAAAATCTTCGCTAAAATTAGTTATATACTCTTCAATATATCATGTTAGTTGATAACACAATCCGCTTACCCGCGTAGCTCACATAGCACACCCAGTCTTGTTAATTTTCAGACAGACCTCGTGCATATATATATATATATATATATATATATATATATATATATATATATATAAAATAAAATAAAAAAACGCTACAACTCAATTCAAAAAATAAAAAAGAACGCTACAACTCAATTCCAAAAAAGAAATACTGAAACAGAACAGCCACCACAAACGGCAACCCCTGAAGACGACTAAAGTATGGTTGAAAGCGCAGGAACAATTTTTACACCAACTTGACCCTAAAATACAAAAGAAATATGACAGCTTGAGAAACTACAAGAAAAAAAGTTTTCAATCAAGTTGAACAAAAACAGCCAAAATTACATTATAAATACAATATATTCGACTAACAAACCTATGCAACTAAGTTCGAGTCTCATTGGGTACCCCATTCATACGGCCTAGTGCCAAATATATTCTCTGACAGTAGCAACAAGCTGGAAAACATACACTTATGTAAGAACGACATAGATATTTCTTTAGAAATACAAATCGCTTAGAGGACCTATTCTTTTTGAAATATTTATTTTTTCTCTCTTTGGACCAAAAACAAAAAAAAAGAAATTTTTTTCCATATATATATATATATATATATACACGAGTAGTGTTCAAAAATTATCGAGTTTGGACGCTAACTAAACGGCTGGAGAAGAAGCTAGACGGCAATTACACGAGAATGCTGCGAGCAATATTGAACAAGTCCTGGCGGCAACGCCCCACAAGGCACCAACTATACGGCCACCAGCCTCTCATCACGAAAACTATCCAAGTTAGACGAGCCAGACATGCAGGACACTGCTGGAGAAGCAGGGACGAGCTCATTAGTGATGTACTCTGATGGACCCCCACACATGGCCGGGCAAAAGCAGGACCACCAGGAGTAATGGCAATGAAGGGGTACTCTGCATTCCCAAAAGCTCCAGTATCACTGGAACCTCACCATCAGATTGTTTAGTGCCATATCCAGGATATTCGTTGTGGGGGGGTCTTACCCCTCTGCAGAGAAGCAGTGGGTGTATTCTACAGCCCCAGCCGACTGGGCAATATATGATTTAAGATACTACTCCTGCCATTACTTGATAGAATATAATTTCGTCAAGTATTTTAAAATTGCAAAAATATCATTCAGTTTCACATAGCACTAATACTCTTGAGAAAGGTATGAATCCAATTATTCTCCCTCCAGCTATGGGTAAATAGTAGGGCAGACTAGGTTCTTCAGTCTTGGTGAAGCAACTAGTCTAGGAGAAGGAAAACTCTGAATTCAAACCTGTTAAACTCCGCTTAAAAAATTGACCTTGTGTCATATCCTGCCTGAGCGGAGGGGTTGGGTAAATATGAAAAATATCATTCAGTTTATCACTATCAAATTTCGGATATTAAATATGGAATGACCTGATATAATAATCTATATTTTTTAGAATTTTATTTATTTATTCATTTATTTATTTATCTATTGCGTTTATTTTTAAATCGATTTTAATCCTTGATTAAATATTCAATGAAGTGATTTTTCGTGAAGCAGAAATGTCTTTGTGATCTTATTTAAGACCTTCACGAATATGTTGATTGTTCTATATCATTTCGTTCTGATGTGTTAAAGTCATGAATGATTTATACCTTTTGTGTATACGTGGATGTGTGCGTGTTAATATTTCTACGCGCTTCATCTCGACAGCCGAAAATATTTCTTTCAATTATTCTAGTGCCACAAATTTAATTAAGTAAATATCAATAAAAAAAAAAAAAAGATAAATAAAAAGAAAAAGAAAAAGAAATAAAAACAGAGAGAGAAAAATAAAAGACTCTAAAGATGAATTATCTAAAAATGTGCTTCTGCAAACCTACCCAATACCGACCCGTAAACACGCATGCGCTAAAAACACCTATCTAACGACCAACTCCTTTCTCTCACATTCTCCCGATTCAAAAGATCTGTTAAAGGAATACAGATAAAAATAAATTCATCTCCTCAATACTTTAGAGGCAGGAAAAGGACAGTTGGATATGCGTTAAACTCTCTCTTTCACTGTCATCGTTGAAAGAAATAGAATTGGGGACTTGAAATAAAAACCTGGTTGAGTCTGTTTGTGTTTCGCTTCGCGCTTTGATCCCCGGCCAAACTATAGGTAAATAGTAGGGCAGACTAGCCTCTTGAGACTTAGTATGGCAACCTGTCTAAGAGAAGGAAACTTTTTGAATTCAAACCAGTTCAACTAGAAACGGTGACATCGTAGTGAGTTCGAGTAGTCTTGAGAAAGGTATAGACCCCTAATAACCTCCCCCTCGAAGTAGGGGTTACATAGTACCACTACTGTTCTTCTATAAGGGTGGCGTTGGCACTAAAAAACCAATTAAAGTTGATATGGCGATACTGGCAAATACACCCAAATACACCCAACCAAGCCGAAACACTACTGCATAGTTTGGAACGAGCCGCCGCAGGCATTAGCCTCCATGTCAATGCACACAAAACGGAATATATGTGCTATAATCAAACTGGCGACATTTCCTGTCGATACTGCTGTATGGATGCACTACTTGAACGCTAACTAAACGGCTGGAGAAGAAGCTAGACGGCAATTACACCAGAATGTTGCGAGCGATATTGAATAAGTTCTGGTGGCGACACCCCACAAGGCACCAACTATACGGCCACCTGCCTCCCGTCACGAAAACTATCCAAGTTAGACGAATCAGACATGCAGGACACTGCTGGAGAAGCAGGGACGAGCTCATGAGTGATGTACTCCTATGGACCCCCACATATGACCGAGCAAAAGCAGGACGACCAGCACTAACATACATACAGCAGCTATGTGAGGATACGGCATGTAGCCCTGAAGACCTGCCAGAGGCGATGAACGATAGGGAGAAGTGGCGAGAGAGGGTCAGGGATATCCGTGCTAGTGGCACGACATGATGATGATGATGACCTTCTGTTCATAGCGCAGGAGTTAAATAAAATTACCTGATTAATTTTCACCTCTAAAGTAAGAACATTAACAAAAGAGACTATGTTGAAAAATATATATTCTTGGTGTAAAATATTTTCTCCCTTTTCATCTTAGGTTAAGGAATTATTAAGTAACTTCCGTTTTATTATTATTATTATTATTATTATTATTATTATTATTATTATTCCTTGAAAGTTATTCACATCAGCGTTAGCTGATGGTCTTTCACAGGAGTTTAAGTGACAGCAAGTCTCCTCAAGTCTCCAGGACTTTTCTCAGTATTCTGGCCGATCTCAATGATGCAGTAGTTTGGACAGTCTCCTCATATCCTCTTATTTCCAAGTCCTCCAGTTCCTTTATTAATCCTTTGGTGACTGCAGCAAGAGCACAAATTACAATTAGTATAAACGTCACTTTCATGTTCCCCAATTTTTCAATTCCTAAGCAAGATCGAGGTACTTATTCTTCTTTTCACTTTCTTTCAGTTTTACTCTGTGGTCAGATGGGACAACAAAAATCCACAATTTTGCGAGTTTTTTTCTTTTTTTCTTTTTTTTTTTTTAATTATTATAAAGTTTAGTTGTCTGGGTGAGATTAGGTGATCTGTTAGTATATCAAAATCCCAGAGGAGTTTGAACAGATGTTGGGTTTTCCATATACCATTTGTTAGAATGGTGAAATTTTAATTTCTTGAGGAATTCCCTGTGGATCACTTTGCCCACCCAGTCGTGTCAAGTCTTATATTCTTTCTGTATTAATGTCCTGAATTCGTTGATTGTGTGATTAATTGTTTCGTCTCAATCACCAGATTATGTGATTAATTGTTTCGTTTCAATCACCAGATAACCTACGTTTACTGTTTTGTTGCCTCTTATCTATTTTTTCTTTGATATGATTGGTTCTTATAACATTGTTTTGTGCAGCTGTCAGGAGAGATTCAGTTTTTCTCTAAAGGTTTCCTTTTTTATCACGTTCATATTTTCTGGCATGAAATGTCGCTTATTAGTCGCTTAAAACGTCCATACAGTTGTTTTTCTTCCCATTTTTGTTTTCTGGCTATTGTCATTCTGTTAGTCCTCATGTTGTCAGTATTGTTTCTGGTGACTGTAATCAATCTTCTTCCTTCTTTTCTTGACATATAATCTGTCAATGTTATCACAGGGATGTAATGCCTTATACATGGTCATTAGTTTTCTTGTTCTCTGGTCCATTTGTTCTTCTCAGGTCCACTTCAAGAATTGTCCCGAATATCTTACGTGGGGTACAGCCCAGGGTCTTAGCTGATTATCATTCCTCGAGTCTCTATTACTCTTTTCCATATTCTGGCCGACTTTAGTAATACAGTCATACGGATGGTCTCGGTTAGTCCTCCAATTTTTTTAAATTATCACTAGGTCTGGTCTTGTGGCTGAAATTAGGTGATCTGTTTGTATCGCAAATCCCAGAGAATTCTGTGTCTAATTCTCTAGGACTCCGGTTTGTGCATATACCTTGATTATTAGAAGTTGCTGTATGTAATTTTCTATTTTATCTTCGGTTTCTTACAATTCTTCACAGGGTCTTGAACCAAGACCTAGCGTGAGGGAAGATAGTGATAATATGTATTCTATGTTTATTTGTTTTTACTGCCATTTTGAGTTGTGTTATTATTATTATTATTATTATTATTTAACGAGGTTTTCTTGGCAATGCCCAACTCTTCCCTAATAATCTATTAAGACATCAGAGTGTCATAGCAAGTATTTTTTCTTCATAGTATCTTTCAAGATAGTAGAGGTTACTTCTCAGTTTGACATTTTTTTATTAGATAGCAATACTTGAAAACATGCGTGCAAACAAATTATTATTATTATTATTATACTCTTTCCAGTTTTTCAAACCAGCTTTAGCTGATGGTTTCTCACTAGAGTTTGAATGACAGAAAGTCTTCTCAAGTCTCCAGGACTCTTCTCAGTATTCTGGCCCATCTTAAGAATGCTGTAGTTTGGATGGGTTCCACTCGTCTTCTTGTGTCCAAGTCCTACAGTCCTCTGATGATTGTACCGAGTGCGCCAATTACAATTACTCATTTTCACATTCCATTGTTTTTCAGTTCTCTAGCAAGATTTTGGTACTTATCTCCCGTTTTGTTTTCTTTCAGTTTTACTCTGTGGTCATCCGGAACAGTAAAGTCCACTATTCAGCAGGTTCTTTTTTCTTTTCTCTTTTTTTTTCTTTTTTTTTTTTTTTTTTTTTTTTTGTCTATCACTAGATCTGGTCGTTTGGCCGAAATTAGGTGATCCGTTTGTTTTTCAAAACCCCAAAGAATTTTGTGTGCCTCATTTTCTTGGACGGATTCTGTGTTGTGCATATCCTATTTGTTCATATGTTCAAATTTAAACTTCTTGCACAATCCCCTGTGGATCACCTTCCTCACCCAATCGTGTCTACTGCTATACTCTTTTTGCGCTAATTTGCTCCATTCACTAATTATGTTTCGTCTCTATCATCGCATAAACTACATCTGCTATTTTGTTGTGTCTGAGAAGAGGAATATATTCTTGGGGAAAATGTTTTATCAAATATTAAAAAGCAAGAGTATAGAAAATAACATTGAATAGATTATTTCAGAAATTTTGGTAAGAAAAAAAATTTTAGGGGGTATCTTTGAAAACTGTCGGTGGAATTTGTAAACAGAATAGAATTTGATCTGTACATATATATATGTACATATGTATATATATGTACATATATATATATGTGTGTGTGTGTGTGTGTGTGTGTGTGTGTGTGTGTGTGTGTGTGTGTGTGTTGAATTAATAGTATGTGTTCTGTGCGAAGTTTTTAGTTGGTTGGGCCCCATGGCATATCAACCTTTGTAGGTTATTTAACGCCAAATCCATTTTTATGCAAATAATCAGTTCTATTTCAAACAATTTAGTTTAGCATAAACACGCAGTTTAAATCTAAGTACAGATTAATTGTGAAAAACATTTCTATTTCAAGCTATTCAGCTAAGTCAACCCGTTGTAATTCAGCTAATTCAGTTTAGTATAAGATTTTGTTTACACACAGTTAAATATCAAAACAGTTCTATATTAAACTAATCAGTTTAGTGTAAGTACAATTTCAATGTCAAAAAATAGTTCCATTTCAAATAATTCAGTTTAGCATAAGTACCCAGTTTAAATGTAAGTACGGTTTAATTGTCAAAAACATTTCTATTTCAAGCTATTCAGTTCAGTCAAACAATTCAGTTTAGCATAAGTATGCCGTTAGTTCTATTTGACCCATATATAGGGCCCTATCAGGTGCTACTACGCCGGGCCAGAGTGGACCTGGGAGCAATGGTAATGAAGGGGTACTCCACATTCTCCAAAGCCCCAGCATTACTGGAACCTTACCATCAAATTATTTATTGTCATATCCAGGAGTATTCCCCCTCTGCAAAGGTGCAGTCAGTGTATTCTACAGCCCCAGCCGACTGGGAAAGAAGCAAAATTTTTATCTTAGGCTGATGCGGGAAGATAATATAAAAGGGGAGATCCCCAAGGAGGCATAACAAACAAATAAATACATAAATAAAACGTTTCATTTCTGTCACCACATAGCCTCCACTTGCTGTACTCCTATTTATTATCAATATTTTTTTTTTTTTACATGATTAGTCTTTATGGCATTATTTTGTGTTGCTATAAAAGAGATGCACCAGCTCATTAGCCCAGTGGGTAGAGTGTTCGCCAATGATCCGGGAGACCTGGGATTGAACCCAGGTCGCATCATACCAAAGACTTTAAAAATGGTACTTGATACCGTCTTGCTTAACACTCAGCAATATAAGGTACGTATCGAGGGTAAAGTGGAGCAAACCAGGGCAAGGAGTAGCCCCTTCCCCTACACCTCGGTGTGGTAGCTATTGAAAAGGGAGCCCTCTGGTCGCCCTTGACTACGGTCGCCAACTTTACTTAACTATAAAAGAGATTCGGTTTCTTTCTTCATAAGAAATACCCTGGTCACCTTATATGCGATTTATTTCATTTGCTTAAAATATTCATGGAGCTGTTTTTCTTGCCATCTTTTATTTGGTTTAGTTCCTTTATTTGATGGCATATCAACTTTACAGAGTTATTTAATGTCAAAGCCATCCTGGTAGAAGAACAGTAGTGGTACTGTTTGAATCATATCGGGGGGGGGGATAAATGAGTTTATACCTTTCCGAAGGGTATTGGTCCGAAAGTAAACGTAATACCGCGACTACAGTTCGAACTCGCTTATTATGATGCCGCAGTCCACCCCGTTTGAGGAATGCGGAGTACTCCTTTATTGCCATCGTTCACAGGTCTACTTTGTCCGGAGTGGTAGCACCTGAGAGGATCCTATCTATGGAAACAGAACTAAACTGTGTACTTATGCTAAACTGAACTGTATGAACTAGAACTTTTTATATGTATAAAAATGGATTTGGCATTAAATATCCTACAATGGTTTATATGCCATAAAACCAAACCAAACTAAACCAAATCCTATATAGTTAATACATATGTATAAAGAGGATTTAGCATGAAATAACCTACAATGGTTGATATGCCATAAAACACGACCAAACCAAATCACATATATTTAATATAAATGTATAAAGAGGATTTTGCATTAAATGACCTATAATGGTTGATATGCCGTAAATCCCAACCAAACCAAATCATATATTTGATATATATGTATAAACAAGATTTAGCATTAAATAACCTACAATAGTTGATATGCCATAAAAACCAACCAGACCAAATCATATATTTGATATATATGTATAAAGGGGATTTGGCATTAGATAAACTACAATGGTTGATATGCCATAAATCCCAACCAAACCAAATCACATATATTTAATATAAATGTATAAAGAGGATTTAGCATGAAATAACCTACAATAGTTGATATGCCATAAAACTCAACCAAACCAAATCATATATTTGATATATATGTATAAAGGGGACTGCCATTAAATAACCTTCAATGGTTGATATGCCATAAATCCCAACCAAACCAAATCATATATTTGATATATATGTATAAAGAAGATTTAGCATTAAATAACCTACAAAGGTTGATATGCCATAAATCCCAACCAAACCAAATCATATAGTTGATATATATGTATAAAGAGGATTTGGCATTGAATAACCTACAATGGTTGATATGCCATAAATCCCAACCAAACCAAATCATATAGTTGATATATATGTATAAAGAGGATTTGGCATTGAATAACCTACAATGGTTGAAATGCCATAAAACTCAACCAAACCAAATCATATATTTGATATATATGTATAAAGGGGACTGCCATTAAATAACCTTCAATGGTTGATATGCCATAAATCCCAACCAAACCAAATCATATAGTTGATATATATGTATAAAGAGGATTTGGCATTGAATAACCTACAATGGTTGATATGCCATAAAACTCAACCAAACCAAATCATATATTTGATATATATGTATAAAGGGGACTGCCATTAAATAACCTTCAATGGTTGATATGCCATAAATCCCAACCAAACCAAATCATATAGTTGATATATATGTATAAAGAGGATTTGGCATTGAATAACCTACAATGGTTGATATGCCATAAATCCCAACCAAACCAAATCATATAGTTGATATATATGAATAAAGAGAATTTGGCATTAAATAACCAACAATGGTTGATATTGCATAAAACCAAACCAAACCAAATCATATAGTTGATATATATGAATAAAGAGAATTTGGCATTAAATAACCAACAATGTTTGATATTGCATAAAACCAAACCAAACCAAATCATATAGTTGATATATATGAATAAAGAGAATTTGGCATTAAATAACCAACAATGGTTGATATTGCATAAAACCAAACCAAACCAAATCATATAGTTGATATATATGAATAAAGAGAATTTGGCATTAAATAACCAACAATGATTGATATTGCATAAAACCAAACCAAACCAAATCATATAGTTGATATATATGAATAAAGAGAATTTGGCATTAAATAACCAACAATGGTTGATATTGCATAAAACCAAACCAAACCAAATCATATAGTTGATATATATGAATAAAGAGAATTTGGCATTAAATAACCAACAATGTTTGATATTGCATAAAACCAAACCAAACCAAATCATATAGTTGATATATATGAATAAAGAGAATTTGGCATTAAATAACCAACAACGTTTGATATTGCATAAAACCAAACCAAACCAAAGGAAGATCATTGTTGTTGTATACTGGCTACTGTAATCAGTCTTGGCTCCGTTCTATCGGCTGGGGTTGAATAATACACCGACTGCCTTTCTGTAGAGGGTTATTCCACCCCCATACGATCAAGTTGTTGACCGTGAGTGGCAATCCGTAATGCGTAAGGACGAAATCCTGGAAGCTGAGCGGTCCGTAATTTGTGTACTAAGTGGTCACGTGACTTGCGACACTCCTCTACGGCTCTTTCTTGGTCGAGACCGGCGATCGTTCGGATGGTCATGTCAAGCCCTAGCACCGACATGATTCAATCCCAATTGTATTTATCAAATTGCTCTTGTTGCAAACACCCAACCACATTTTCTATAAAAGGTACGTGAAGGCGATAGCTGAAAATCAACCATGTCTTGAAAAACAGTTTATAAAAATTATTCCTACCAAAATATTGTAGCCCAGTCGGCTGTGGTTGCAGAATATACTGACTGCACCTCTGCAGAGGGGTAAGACTCCCCCAACGAGTGTCCTGGATATGACACTAAACAATATGATGGTTAGGCTCCAGTGTAGCACTATGTGGGTGGGCCGCCAAAGCAGACGATTCCTTTGTCTGTTTTGGCGCGAAACCAGACAAAGGATTCTTGGACATGAAATCTCAGCCTTACCGGAAGTGGGAAGGGGACGCGAATGAGAGTTGGCTGGGCAAAGGAGCTGAGAGCAGTTGGCGCTGGACAGCAGAGAGGTAGTTGACGGGGGACCCGGAAGAGAGCAGTTGGCGCTGGACAGCAGAGAGGCAGTTGACGGGGGACCCGGACGAGAGCAGTTGGCGGCGGGACAGCAGAGAGAGTTGGCGTGGAACCACGGACAGGGGCAGTCAACACCGGACTCCGGAGACAGTAGGAGACAAGATAGGGTCCAGTGAAGAAGATCGACTCAAGATGTCTGCATTCGAGGTGCTTGTGGAATTTTCGCTAGTAACCTACGCTAGCGATAGTCCGCACATGCATATAGTGTTGCATACCTTCCTCTGCTCTTGGTTAACCCCAAGCTTTGTTCGTGTTTGTTCGTTTGTCCTTCTATTTTCTCCGTTCCCTCGATCGTATTCTTGTGTAGGTAAAGAAATGTGCGTTACCCCCTCGAACCACTAGTTGATCACCGGCCGGCGTAAGAAGTGACATGGTTAGAAGACTGATCTAATGTGGTGGGGGTGAGGGCGTAACGTTACACCAGTAATGCAGGAGCTTTGGGAAATGCGGAGTACCCTATAATTGCCATCACTCCCAGGTCCACTCTGACCGGATTGGTAGCAATTGATAGGGTCCTATCTATGGCTCAAATAGAACTTAACTGTGTACTTATGCTAATTGAATAGTTTGAAATGGAACTGTTTTTGATATTTAAGTGCGTACTTTTGTTAAGCTGAATTGTTTAAACTACAACTGTTTATATGTATAAAAATGGATTTAGCATTAAATTACCTACAACGGCTGATGAAAACTCAACCAAGAGGGGGTCCTCGTGGTGTAATGGTTAAAGTGATGGACTGCGGAATCGTAGTACGCGAGTTCGTACTCCAGTCGCGCTATTACGTTAACTTTCGGGCAAATACCCCTGGGAAAGGTATGAACCCACTTATCCTCCCAGCTATGGGTTAAATAGTACCACTACTGTTCTTCTATGAGAATGGATTTGGCATTAAATAACCTACAAATAGTTGATATGCCATTAAACAAAGAAACCAAACCAAACCAAACCAAAACTCAACCAAACAACCAACCAAAATATTGATACATATGAAGTTAATGAAAATTATACCTACCAATTTATTAATACGCGTCTCTGTCTCTGTGTGTGTGTGTGACACCCTTCGCCTCTGGTCAGTTGAGCTTATTCCCGCCTCCTAATTTAATACGTCCCCAACGAATGCTGTACAAGCACGATGATCCGAGACAGCGAGTTTAATGCCAAACACTCACAGTTCCAACAGTGTTCATCATACAGGCGCGAACCAAAATTCAATTCTGCATCTTGCTTCAATGTCCTAAACCATATTTTTAATTGTCCACCACGATGTTTCCTTCTGCCCAGTGAAGGGCTTAGACCGATGGATTCTCTGATGATGTCACCTGGCCGTTAACACAGATTATGACCAAGCGAAGTCGTCTCGTAAGAAGAGCTCACCAGAGAGAGGAAATTTTGCAGAGTTCAAGATGAATTGTTAGTGTTATATAATTGCGGAATGATTTTTTTATATTATCATTTTTCGTTGGTTATATCTTATCATTTGGTTTAGTTAGGCTTAGAACTATTCGGCTTAGTGCACGTGCAGGTGCACACATTGAGTGCAGGTGTTCACGCTCGTGCGCAGAGGATGTGACAATCACAGATGTCATAATAAAAACCACAGATAGGAAATGTGACTGGGATGCGAATGACGTCATGCCCGGAAGCGATGGGCTGGGATTCTTGGTGATTTTGAAAAAAAGCAGTGAGTTGAGATTTGAAGCTGGACGAGGCGAGTCCAGTTGGAGCCTACGGGATGCGCCGTGCGTTTGTTTGGTCAGATGGAACGGTCAGCATAATAAAAATTGTGTCTCTCTCTCCCCATGTCGAAAGAATAAACTCAAGAAGTCAATAAACGTTTCGTACCTGAACAAAGAGAGTCGTCAATGTTTCGGGATTCCCATACATATGAACGTTTTACGTATCCGTATATTTGTATAGTATATTTTACGTATTCGTATCTTGGTCCTATTTTGGTGGATAGGTTACATTTGTAGCAAATACGAAGGATACAGTAAAACCTATGATGGTCAAAAATTATTTCTATCAAAACATTAATGCACAAAATAATATCTGTGAAAGAACAAAATTTGACTTTAAGTGGGCCACAAATTTTGATATACCATTAAATAAGATAATCAACCAATCAAAATTGTCCACAAACTTTTCTCTTACGCTCTAACAAATCCTTTGATAAAAAAATATTTACCAACAAACCAATCACTCCCAAGTCATATATACATAGAGAACAAGATTTGACAAAAATAAATAACCCACAAATGGTTGAAATGCCTTTAAATGATAATAAAACCAAACCTTTCTTTGTTCATTTCTGTATATTTTTCGTGTCCCTGAAGTGCTATGTCTACAACATCCTCAATGCTGGTAGATCCTCTTCCTACAAATTTTCTTGGGACACGTTGTCTGTCGATGTCAGTAGTCTCAAACAAGCGACCCGCAAACTACATTTTATGGCACGCGGTAGAACAATTTTCGTGAATAATATTTTCCTAAAACTTGATAATTTCTCCCTCACCCCTACCATACATTTGACCTTTCAAACTAATGCGAACAGACAATCAATTTTAAGATCAGCTAGTGTCTGGCCTTATTTTTCCCTCTGGGAAGGGTAGAATATACACTCAGTCGCTTTCACTTCAAAATCAAAAACTAAAAAGTAAAAACATGTATCCAATTTCATATACATTCAAAAAAAAAAGTAAAGCAAACAAAAAACATTCTTAATAAAAACATTAGTGAAATCTATATCGGCTGGCTTAAAATACCTATTGTGGTAGAAAGGGTGAATGAGATTATAAAAAACTAACAAGGACAACAGAACATGAGAAATTTTCTTTTTGTTTAATGTGAAAAACGGTAGATTTGACAACATATTTTGGCTTCGATCGAGAGGTTACTTGAAATGACAGACAACACACACAATAGAACATGAGAAAAGTTTTGCTTGATAACGTCAGAATAAATAGATTAGTCAACTCTTATTGGGAGAGTTTACTTGGGACGACAGACAATACACTCAAATAGATTTGTCAACTCTTATTGGAAGAGTTTACTTGAGACGACAGACAATACACTCAAATAGATTAGTCAACTCTTATTGGGAGAGTTTACTTGAGACGACAGACAATACACTCAAATAGATTAGTCAACTCTTATTGGGAGAGTTTACTTGGGACGACAGACAATACACTCAAATAGATTTGTCAACTCTTATTGGAAGAGTTTACTTGAGACGACAGACAATACACTCAAATAGATTAGTCAACTCTTATTGGGAGAGTTTACTTGAGACGACAGACAATACACTCAAATAGATTAGTCAACTCTTATTGGGAGAGTTTACTTGGGACGACAGACAATACACTCAAATAGATTTGTCAACTCTTATTGGAAGAGTTTACTTGAGACGACAGACAATACACTCAAATAGATTTGTCAACTCTTATTGGAAGAGTTTACTTGAGACGAGGATAACTCATCGTAGAAGGTGACTATTAGTGCGTAGCATCCCGAAACACAACATGTTAGTCATTGGCGGAGACATGAATGCACAAATCGGGAAAAACGGAAACAACAAATACAGCCTCCACAACACGTTAAATAGGAATGGGCAACATCTAACAGATTTCATGATAGAAAATAGATTAGCATGCCTCAATACAAACTACCAAAAAAGAGAGGGCAAACTATGGACATACACGTACGCAAACAATACTAAAGCTCAGATAGACTACGTCCTTATAAACAAGAAATGGAAGAATAGTGCATTGAATTGCGAGGCATACTCTTCTTTTGAGGGTGTGTCCACCGATCACCGAATAGTCACAGCGAAAATACGGTTAAGCCTACGAAAAAACGACAAACGAACAACGACCACCAAACACTATGACTGGGCCCTATTAAACAACAAAGATGTAAGAGATAAATACGTATTAGAATTAAGAAACAGATTCGAAACACTACAAGAAAAGACGGAAAAAAGTACACCAAACGACGAATACGAAAATTTCGTCAATGCACACCTTGAGGCAGCAGCAAAATACATTCCAACAAAAATTAAAACTAAATATAGAGTCCCATGGGAAACTTTAGCGGTGAGAGAAAAACGTGCACTAGTGAAAACAGCCTCCAAAAACTATCGAAAAAAACCAACAAACACAAATGCCTTAAAACTAAAAACGGCACAATATCAATTAGCAGGCATATATATAAAGGAACAGACAGAATACATTCAAAATCAGATAGATAAGATTAGAGACTCGGTGGAAGATAGACAATCTAGAATTGCCTGGCAAACAATAAACGAAGTGAGCAGAAGAAAGAACACAGCCAAAGCAAAACTTAAAGCAGCAAACCAACAAGAAAGAATAAAACTGTGGAAACAGCACTTCGAAAACTTACTTGGAAACCCACCAAAAATAACGCCTGAACCAATCACCAGAATAATTAGCAAACAATTAGACATTAAACTTGGACCGTTCACACAAGAAGAACTCGACTCGGTTCTCAGAAAAATAAAAAATAGGAAAGCTGCAGGACTGGACGAAATTCCCCTGGAAGTATGGAAGACCAGACAATTCGACGACATACTGCTCCGACACTGCAACGCAGTATACAATCAAAATCCGATAGATAGATGGACGAAGGGATGCATACTCCCCTTCCCTAAAAAGGGTGACCTCGGATTAGCCAAAAACTACCGAGGCATAACACTTACATCCATAGCTGCCAAAATCTACAATGCCCTACTACGAAACCGAATAGAACCCAAAATCGACAACATACTTAGAAAAAACCAAAATGGCTTCCGAAGAAATAGATCTACGACCTCACAAATATTAACCATCCGCAGAATCCTTGAAGGTGTACGGGCAAAGAACCTACAAGCGACATTAATATTTGTCGACTTTACCAAGGCTTTCGACTCCATTCACAGAGGAAAGATGGAACAAATCCTACTAGCGTACGGCATACCTAAAGAAACCGTAGCGGCAATAACGATTCTCTATAGAAACACTAAAGTAAAAGTACGATCACCAGATGGAGACACAGAATACTTCGACATTGTAGCAGGAGTACTACAAGGGGACACGCTGGCTCCGTATCTCTTTATCATTTGTCTAGACTACGTACTTAGAATATCGATTGACAAAATCAAAGAGAATGGCTTCGAACTGACGAAGAAAAGAAGCAGAAGATACCCCGCAACAACAATTACCGACGCCGACTACGCCGATGACATAGCGATACTGGCAAATACACCTGACCAAGCCGAAACACTTCTGCATAGTTTGGAACGAGCAGCAGCAAGCATAGGCCTCCATGTTAATGCACACAAAACGGAATATATGTGCTATAACCAAACGGGGGACATCTCCACTCTAGAAGGAATCCCTCTTAAACTAGTAGACAAATTCACGTACCTAGGAAGCAGCGTCGAATCAACCGAAAAGGACATCGAAACGAGGTTAACGAAAGCATGGACAGCTATCAATAGGCTATCGACTATATGGAAATCAGACCTAACCGATAAAATGAAACGCAGTTTCTTCCAGGCAGCGGTCACATCGATACTGCTATATGGATGCACTACATGGACGCTAACAAAACGGCTGGAGAAGAAACTAGATGGCAATTACACAAGAATGCTGCGTGCAATCCTGAACAAGTCCTGGCAGCAACACCCCACAAGACACCAACTGTACGGCCACCTGCCCCCTATCACGAAAACTATTCAAGTTAGGCGAACCAGACATGCAGGACACTGCTGGAGAAGCAGAGATGAACTCATAAGAGATGTACTCTTATGGATCCCCACACACGGCCGCGCAAAAGTAGGAAGACCAGCACGAACGTACATTCAGCAGCTATGTGAGGATACAGGTTGTTGTCCTGAAGACCTGCCAAGGGCGATGAACGATAGGGAGGAGTGGCGAGAGAGGGTCAGGGATATCCGTGCTGCCAGCACGATATGATGATGATGATGATGATGATGATGACTTGAGACGACAGACAATACACTCAAATAGATTTGTCAACTCTTATTGGAAGAGTTTACTTGAGATGACAGACAACACACAAAAATAGAAAATGATAGAAAATGTTTGAGAGCGGATTGTTAAATAAACAGAAATTATATCTGCTAATTCTTTAAATGTGATTAAACTTTGTCTTAGTTAATGATGTTTATAGAATAGACGATTGCAAATTACCCATGAAATGTAATAAAATGGAAAAAATAGAATCTCTTATAAGGTAAAACGAAAAAAAAAATCAATTGAAAGTAAAAATTGAATTAAGAAAAAATTAAAACTGACCATTTATCTTCCTATAAATCAATTTTATATACATTAAAAAAATCTAAAAGCGTGGATTCTGAAGAAAATCTAGAGAGTAATACTTGGAGAGTATCAGGCGACCTCTGCATCTCAACGTCCAAAGTAAACTGTTACCATCACGACCTTTAAAAACAATTTGAAATGCAGGATTGTGCATCACGTAACAAAAATGATGCGAAAACTTTTGACTCATCTTGTACGTAATTTAAAAAATAAGAGTAATGTTTGGGGGTCGTCACATTGTGGCTAACATGTTAGAATATGGCAGCGTAGAAAGCGAGTTCGATCTCAAGTTGTGCTATTACGTTCATTTTCAAACTTATACTCTTGGGAAAGGAATGAACTCCCTTATCCCATCCGATATGTTAAATAGTACAACTACAATTCTTTTGTCTAGTCGGTTTGGGCTGTAGAATACACCGACTGCACCTCTGCAGAGGGGTAAAACCCTTTCCTAACGAATGTCCAGGATATGATACTAACGAATCTGATGATGAGGCTCCAGTAATGCTGGAGTTTTGGGGAATGCGTAGTACCCTTTTATTGCCATCGCTCCCCGGCCCACTCTGGCCCGGAGTGGTAGCACCTGATAGGGTCCTATCTATGGGTTAAATAGAACTAAACTGTGCACTTAGGCTAAACTGAATTACTTGAAAAAGAACTGTTTTGACATTTAAATGTGTGTTTGCACTAAACTGAATTAGAACTCTTTGACTAAACTGAATAGCTTGAAATAAAAATGTTTTGACAATTAAAATGTGTACACTGAATTATTTGAAATAGAACTGATAATTTGTATAATTTGGCATTAAATAACCAACAAAGGTTGATATGCTTTAAAACCCAAGCAACCAACCAACCAACCAACTACAGTTCTTCTCCAAGAGTCGCTTTGGCATTAAAGAAACTAGATATACTATTAAACAAAATGAAAAAAAGGAAAAGAGCAATGTTACATAATAGGCTATTGTGGATTGTACAAACAAATTGGAAGTACCTTTTGCATGATATTTTATATTAGGATTTTCATCGTGGTCCGTATAGATCCCAACTTTACACTCAATACTAACTATGGACATTTAAAATCCATGTTGAGAATGACTAATTTGGGCGATTATAAGCCTAACTTAGAATCCCTGGATGCTACAAAACAATGCCAAAATCATCTTCATTATGAGCGGGGTGGGATCATTTTGAAATGAAGGTAATGGTCTAATGGGCAAAGTGCTCGACTTCACCCTCGAAGTACGTGTGTTCGAACCCCAATGGCGCTATTGCGATAACTTTCAGACTAATAACCTTGGGAAAAGCATGAATCCCCTAATCCCACCAGCTATTAATTTAATAGAATCGCTGATTCTCTTCTACAAGGATGGTTTTGGCATAAAATATTGATAAGCCATTAAACAAAGAAACCAAACCTGAACTCATGAAGCAAAAAAAAAAACAAACCTAAATTTATAAATCGAAGAAGTTAAATCTGACCTTATTAAACGAAAAAAAAACAACCTTAACTCATTAAGTGAAAAAAAAAACCTGACCTCATTAAACGAAAAACAAACCTTAACTCATGAAGTGAAAAAAAACCTGACCTCATTAAACGAAAAAAAAACCTTAACTCATTAAGTGAAAAAAAAAACTGACCTCATTAAACGAAAAAAAAACCCTAACTCATTAAGTGAAACAAAAAACCTGACCTCATTAAACGAAAAACAAACCTTAACTCATGAAGTGAAAAAAAACCTGACCTCATTAAACGAAAAACAAACCTTAACTCATTAAGTGAAAAAAACAAACCTGAACTCATTAAACGAAAAAAGAAAAGCAGAATTCATTAAACGAAAAAAACAAACCTGAACTCATTAAATGAAAAGAACAAACCTGGACTCATTAAACGAAAAAAACAAACCTGAACTCATTAAATGAAAAGAACAAACCTGAAATCATTAAACGAAAAAAACAAACCTGAAATCATTAAACGAAAAAAACAAACCTGAACTCATTAAATGAAAAAAAAACACACCTGTACACATTAAATGAAAACAATACACCTGAACTCTAACCATACGTTTTAATATAGCAAACAGTTTGTTTTTTTTGGGGGGGGGTTGTATTCTTATTCATATTTTCAGAGATAAATTTTTCACGCTTGCGGAATCGGAATGCTGAAACGAATCCAATCTTTCATGAGATCATCGATAACAAATTCTTTTTTTATTATTGTTATTTCAAGACATCATCTCTAGATTTTGTCATTAAAAATTTTATATCCTCTAATAAAAAACGAAAATTACATTTGTACCGGACAGTTATATTTTCTTAAACTCTGTTGTTGTTTATTTTTTGTGTTTGTTTGTTTTTGTTTTTTGTTGCTTTTATAGGGTTACAAATATTTGTCACTTTTGTTCTTTGTTCAGATAGACTCAGGAGGATCAGTCAACAATCGTGGGTGAAGAGAAAGTGAAAGTTGGGTAGAGACGAAAATTAAAACAATTCAAGTTTTTCAATTGACAAAAGAAGGCTACAAGGTGCTCAGAATGTTGCGAATGGCAATGAATATAAACTCAATGAACTGTCTTTGTTCTATGGTCCATATACATGAGTTTATTCCTTCTCGATTTTAAGAAGGGTCTTAATCGTATCATTATTATTATTATTTCACTCACTGTAAGTTTTTCACACCAACTTTTATCTGGTGGTCTTTCACTGGAGTCTGAGAGACAGCAATTCTCAAGTCTCCAGGACTTTTCTCAGTATTCTAACCGATCTTAACAATGTTATAAGCTCGATCCTTTATTTGATCTCCAATATCTCCAGCATTTTTTCCGAGCCTTTGAGAACTGTCCTGAGCGCACCAGCTAAAATTGGTATCATCGTCACCTTCATTTTCTGCCGCTTTTTCAGTTCTCTGGCAAGGTCCAAGTATTTGTTGATCTTTTCGCTTTACGTTTGTATCTTAAAGGACGGGTTCATGTATTATAGTGAAAATTTAATCTGTTGCATAATTCCCAGTGGATCATCTTTCCCACTCAGTCGTGCTTAGTCTCGTATTCTTTTTGGACTAATTTGCAGCATTCGCTTATTATGTAATTAACCCTTTCATATTAATCTCCATTGAACCAAACACATCACTCAATAAGTTCCGGACCTGACATATAGATGGCGCCACTGATTAAAAAAATCTATATAATTTTTATAAAGCACTAACCTTCAAATTGCACATGTCAAAATTTGAGCCCAGTCGGATAGTTTACAAATTACATTTATTTAAATGAAGCTACTGTTGTAAATTTTCAAAACAATGGAAAAATCTGAATTTCCTGTGTTGATAAAGCATTGCTATATTCAGGGGAAATGCTCTTACAGCAAAGCAATGGCTTGATAAACGTTATTCGAACTCTGATCCGTCGGAAACATTGGTTAGGGGATGGTATGCTGACTTTAAACACGTTCGCACAAACACAAATCATGCTGAACGCTCAGATCACCTAAATTCGGCAGTCGTCCCGGAAAACACCAAAAAACTCCACAAACTCGTTTTAGCTGATCGCAAATTGAAGTTGTATGAGATAGCAGAGGAGTTGAAGATATCAGAAGGCTGTGTATTCATTATTTTGCATGAACATTTGTCAATGAGAAAGCTGTGTTCAAAGTGTGTGCTGCGTTTGCTCACAGTCGATCACAAAGAACGCGTGGACGAATCAGAGTGTTGTTTGCAACTGTTTCAACGCTACAAAAAGGGTTTTTTGCATAAATATGTGACAATGGATGAACTATGGATCCACCACTTCACTCCAGGGTCAAATCGGCGTTCAGCTAAGAGGACAGCAGCAGGTGAAAGCCGTCCAATGCGACCAAAAACGCAAACATCATCAGGCAAAGTTTTGTAACTGTATTTTGGAATGCTCAAGGTATTTTGTTTATTGATTACCTTGAGAAAGGAAGAAACATCCATAGTGAATAATATATAGCAGTATTGGGGCGTTTGAAGAATGAAATTGCCAAAAAACGGCCACAAAGGAAGAAGAAAAAAGTTATCATTCACTAAGACAATGTACCGTGTCACAAGTCGATCGCAACGATGGCAAAACTATCTGAATTGCACTTCGAATTTCTTCCTCACCCACCCTTTTCTGGCCCGTAGCGACTACTGGCTGTTTGCAGACCTCAAAAGAATGCTCTAGGGAAATAGATTCGCCTCAAATCAAGAAGTGATATCGGAAACTGAGGTGTATTTTGATGCCAAAGACAAATCGTTCAATAAAAAAGCATCAAATTGTTATAGAAATGTTGGAATCAGTGTATCACCCTAGAAGGACACTATATTGATGAATAAAGTCGAATTTTACCCAAAAGTTATTGTTTTATTAGTTAATCCTATGACTTATTGAGTGATGTGTTACACTAGCCATTCTGTTGCTTATAACCAATATTTGTCTTGATATGATTGGTCCTTATGGCATTATTTTGTGTTTTAGTTAACAGAGATTCAGTTTCTCTCCTAAGGTTTCCTTTTCTTACCCATGTCCAGGTCACCTTGTGTGCAATTTTCCCAGTTTGTTATTTCAAGTACCAATTAATTGGTTGTTTTTTTTTTGTGTTTTTTGTTTTTCCATTTCTGTTTTTATCGATTTCTTTGTCCTTTGGTCCATTTATGTAATTTCCTTCCTGGTACATCTTAAGAATAGTCCAGGGTATCTTACAAGGGGGACTGCTTGGGTATTTATTCTTTGGATGAGATCTCTTCTGCAGAGTTTGGTTTCATGACGTTTTCTCATTCTTCTGAGAAACTTTTTTCTTACATTTTTTCATTTCTGTTGGATAGTGTCCACCTGCAATATTCCTAAACTTCTTGTAAACTTCTTTTTTCTGAGTGTTCCGATACTTTTCTGGGGGAGGGTGTTTGTTTTTTGTGTTTTTTTTTTTTTTAGTTTTTCTTTTTTATTCCTTTCGTTGTTCCTCTTTACCCACGTTTCATTTTGAGCATAGCACATTTTTCAATGCCAAATTCCATTCCTATATCCTGGCTGTATAGGCTTATAGTTTGTATCAGGAATTCTCGTTTTTTTTATTATTTTTTGGCAAATATCTTCTTATCATCCATATACAGCAGGAGGTTTCATAATTCCCTTATGATTAATGAATATAGTTAGCCCTGTTCTTACTACTTTTGATATTCCCTTCCGCTTTCATGTATTTCTGGCGCGACTGTCATAAACATAAAAAGGGCTGATAATTCCATTAGTGGCACTGCGTGGCCGTAGGTTTTGTCTCCGAAAAAAAAAAAAGAGGATTATTATGTTCGGAAAATTCCAACTTCACCGTATGAATCTTCCACTTCGAGCCCTTTATAACTTAATAAAAACATTGATTTTTTTTACAAGTTTTGTGTTGAACTGACAAAAGGACAACATCTTTTCCTAAGTTTGTTTTTTTGTGAGGGGGTTGCGTACGAGAGTTGTGCTTACTTTGTTAACAATACCATCGAAAGTTTTCCATTAGATGAAAATATTCAAAATACTATAGTATCATCGCAGTCGGAGAAACCAGGCCAAACTGAGACTTTTTTATACGAAACATATCGCATTATTGTACTTTGGTTGCAAATCAAAAGAGATGAAATTGGTCATCTTCAAAAAGCTGCGTTCGGCTAAGATATGTTTGTCAAAAGACGTGAATCGATGGAAGATTTTAGAAAAGCTACATGGATTAATCATGTGTCTCTCGACTAAGTGGCATATCTTTGGTTTTGTTTGTTTTTTGTTATTTGCTTTTTTTTTGTTTGTTTTTTTATTAGTTTGTCTGTTTTGTTTTGTTTTGTTTTTTGCTTTTTTTTTTTGTTTTTTTTTTTGCTTTCTGTTTGTTATTTTTCGTGGGGGGTATCTTATAAATGTGCATCGGGACGAACGACGATATTACGTAAAAATCTTATTGACGAGCTCAAAGAACATAAATTACAAAAATGTTGGACATACTTTTAGGATAAAACTTTTTTTTATATAAATGGACATGCCAAATCCTGTACAAATTTACATGTATGCTTATTTATGTTTGGCTTGTTTTCTTTATCTAATGACAAATCAAGCTTCGAGGGTTATTTAATGCCAAAGCTATCTTTGTAGAATTACATGTAAACACACAAACACTACACACGCACACACGCATATATATATATATATATATATATATATGTGTGTGTGTGTGTGTGTGTGTGTTCTGGTTAGTGAACACAAGTAGTCGTAGTAATAATAAGACAATGTGAGGCAATAGTTATATTTACAGGAAAAAGTATTTATAAGAGAGAGAGACTGTTAGTAGTAAGAACATAGTATTAGTGATAGAGTAAGGATATACTCCAACAATAGGAACGGCTCTTCTGGTCTGACTCATAAACTGATCTCAGCCTGATCTAGACTGGGACCTCTTGGTATTAGAGCTACTGCCATATACGGTAGATGGCCTAGCTCATTATGCTGAAAAGGTAGGTGATACCCAACAATATATACAGGGTGTTTCATAATTTTTTAGACAAAATGATCGGGTAAAAATCGGGGATGACAAATGATAGATTAATGAAAATTAATTTCATTAATTGAAAGAATAAATGACAAAATTTTGCAGCTATTTAATCTCAAACATGAACCCAAAATCTCAAAAAGAGCCAAGGGTACATACTCCCAATATCCACCGTTCATTTGAAAGCACTGTCATGACGTGCAAAGTTGTTGGTAAGGCGTACACATTCTTCCTAGATTATCACTTGAATCTTCTCAATGATGGCTGCTTTCAATGCATCAATGGTGCGAGGGTTGCCCTGGTAGATGTTATTCTTGAGGAACCACTCGAGGAAGAAATATGGGGGTGTTCAGGTCATTCCACTTCATTTTGCGGCTGATGAGACGTTCCACAGACTTCTCACGTGGCTATGCCAAAGTAACATGAGCAGTGTTAGGAAGAGCACCATCCAGCTGAAACCAATGTTTCTCTGAACGAACTGGCCGACTGACTCTTGAACTCTGGTGACATTATTAGATGATCCCTGATAGGGTCCTATCTATGGTTCAAATAGAACTAAACTGTATACTTATGTTAAACTGAAGTGTTTGAAATAGAACTGTTTATATGTACGAAAATTGATTTGGTATTAAATAACCTGTAATGTTTGATATGCCATAAAACCAAACCAAACCAAATTATTAGGAGTTCGGATTGTTATCAGAGGCTCGGATGGAAAGGAACCTGTTGCACTACTATTTTCAAAAGTACTATAAGTTTCAAATCTTGACCAACTTGAAAATCTGACTCCTGTTAGGAAATGGGCTGAAATTGAATTTCCTCCTGAATCTTATAGGGTGTCTCAATATACATGGGACCCATGTGACTGCTTATGACTCTACAAATAATCATCATCATCTTGTGCCATCAGCACGGACATCTCTGACCGTCGCTCGCTACCCCTCCCTATTGTTAACCGCTTCCGGCAGGTTCTCAGAGCTACACCCCGTATCCTCACAGATTTGCTGTATGTAGGTTCGAGCTGGTCCCCCTGCTTTTGCTCGGCCATGTGAAGGGGTCCATAGGAGTACATCACTCATAAGCTCTTCCCTACTTCTCCAGCAGTGTCCTGCATGTCTGGTTCGTCTAACTTTAATAAGTTTCGTGATGGGTGGTAATTTTGTTGTTGTTGTTTTTTGTTTTGTTTTTTTTTTCAGATTAGACAATAGAATAATATAACAACTATTAATCCTCGATTATAATGCCTAGGACAAGAGAGGAAAAATATTTTGTGTCACTAATTATTTGGAAACAAAATCATTCAAAACTGTTTCAAAATAGATGCAATCCATTAGGATAAGGATTTATTACTGAGACAAGAAACGTAAAAAGAAGATTGCATGTCCTGGAAGCTGATACAATAACAATTTTAAAAAAACATTGATTTGATGTCTTTAGGCCAAAGGATCCATTTTTTTTTTTTTTTTTTTACAGAACGTATTCCAAATAATCGCCATTACGCTTGCCTCAGTAATAAATCATTATCATATTAATAGGTTGCATATTTGAACAATCTTGAAAGATTTAATTTCATGTTATGTTTTCACACAAAAGGCATGATTTTGAAATATTTAGTCAAACATATAAAAACATTAACTATTTGGCAACAATAATCTGAAAAGAGAAAAAGAATACAATCAATAGTAAAGATCTGAGAAGACGCTACTTTGTTTCAACAGTTGTGAAACACACCGTAAAATGTGTGAATTTGTATTTATTCGTTCAATTAATCGCTCGGAATAATTCCATTCTTATTATAACGTCGAATGAAAAGCATCTCTCGCCGAAATTCAATAACTATAATGGAAGTCAGTATGTTAAGATGAGAAAAAACAGCATGAATACGCAGACAAGCGCACACACACACACACACACACACACATATATATATATATATATATATATATACACAGATGAGTGTGTTTGTAGAACATTGTTTCGTCATAAACGGCTGTATCAGTTACATACCGAATGACAGTTAATATCTCTCTCTCTCTCTCTCTCTCTCTCTCTATCTCTCCTCTTTCTTCTCGCTCTCTATAATATCAGTCTTCTTTTTTTTAATGTCACTTCGTGTTTTTTCTCTCTTTTTCAATTTCCCTTGCCTTCCAGCTTTTAGTCTCTTTTTGCTTTTGTTTCTCCATTCTCTCTTTTTATTTATTTATTTGTTTATTCATCTATTCTTTCTGTTTTAGTAATGTCTTGTATTAGCATAACAACGCAATTTGTAACAATGATAAAGTATGTTTCAAAAGTATCCAGGTTAGAAGTGTATTCGCCAAGACACAAATGAACAATGATTGAAACATTTTAAGTTGGCGACCATAGTCGAGGCCGACCAAAAGACTCCCTTTTCAATAGTTACTACACCAAGGCGTAGGGGAGGGCGCTACTTCTTTCCCTGGATAGCTTCACTTTACCCTTTGTGCGTACCTTATATTGTTGAGTGTTAAGCAAGTAGGTATCAAATACCACTAGACCAGTGAGCCGGTCTTCAAAATAGTCTCCTTGATATCCACGACAGTTATTACAAGGATTTTTTGAAAGGTGGGAGAGACGAAGCACTTTTTAAAAAGTCAGTTGATGTGGTACGGAATTGAGCCACCTCCTCTCTAAATGGTCCACCTAAGACTTCATTTTTTTATAAAAAAATACATTTTTACCAAAAAGAAAAAAAAATCAACTTTTCCCAATTTCTAAGGCAATTACTTCAAAAGGAACCAGATAAGATATTGTCGACGATCCAATGTCTTAGAATCATCTTGGCGTCGTTTTTCCTTCTTCTTTTTTAATCTGCGGGGTTATTTTGTTAGCTGCTAGTATCATTTTTACCTATTTAACTTTTTTCTTTCAAGAAAAAATATGTCAATTTATTCTTTTCTTTATTTATATCTTTATTAGCGATTATTGCTAATTCCAAACTATTCTTTTATGAAAAGGATTATTTTACGGGTTATTTAGCCTTCCTAGAGCAATTATGGAGATTAAAGGAAGATCACCGCCCTTTGTGGGACGAGGTTGAGAACATAGACAAAGAAAACTATTGGAAAATTCGTAAACTTAAAGAATCGGCTCATATGCTAAGCCACAAAAATATCCTGAGCCGACCAAGCATAGAAATTAATGTTATATCCTCATATGCATATACACATGCATATACATGCAGAATAATTCACAACGACACGATAAAGGACGAGCGAAGACTTTTTTCTTAAATATATCTCTCACTTTATTTGTAACGTTTGTGTGTGAGAGAGAGTTAGAGACCGAACAGAACTGCAATATATTGACCCCCACACTTATGGCCATCAGCGTTGTGTCTTTTTCGTTCTCTAAATGCTCAACCGGAGGCCCAGAGGCACACTCTGCTGGATGATGGCTTTCTTTACAGCATCTTATCACCAACTGGTCTCCCAAACTCCATCGGGGGTCCCGAGGGCCCCTTCGGCCGGGTGTGGCTTTCGCTACCACATCTCGTCTCTAACTCCGTCCGATCTCTAACTCTGACTTCTTGTCTTGACCGAGTTATATATTAGTTCAACGCCCACTCAATCGCCCACTCAATCTTTGGAGTGGCTTGTTTGATTGTCATCAAGCGGAAATAACTGTCATGCAGTTCAGAGGTCACCCTCTTCCGGTGCATCAGTCTATGAGTGTATCATTGGCCTTTTACCTTGTCCCATATCATCAGCCAAATCCTCCCACGCGATCTCTTTCGATTACAGGCCATTGGAATGTGTCACTTCTTTCCGGTGTATCACCTTGGAATAGCATGTTTGCCCGGGCCGAAGGTCAAAGTACAACATTATTACAATATGGGAACCAGTTATAAGGAGTGCCAGAGAAAAGCAATAATAACAACAAATTTGCAATATGAGCCCTGGTAAAAAAATGCAATGATAACAGCAAAATTGCAATATGAGCACTGGTAAAAATGGTCGCCGAAAACTTTAGGTTTATAATACTGTCACGTGTTATGCCCCTGAGAGGGGAGAAATAAGATTTAATTTCCCTTCCCCTTCTGGGTTTGACTAACAAGCACAACGACTGACCGCTAAGGGCAGCCAGGATAAGGTCAAACTATCTGCACTCCATAACCGGGTGGACTGAGAAGAAATGTTGGTCATTAAGTAGCATGATCGGATGAGGTGGAGGAGGAGGAAGGAGCCAAATGATTGGCCGATGCCTTAGCGCCGGAAGTAGTACTCTTTTGGTCAGAAGAAATAGGGATAAAGAATTTAGTTTTTAGGGCGGAGGTCGCCGTGAGAGGACGTGCTGACCTGATGCCAAAAAAACTCCTGGGTACCTCGCCGGTGAAAAGAATTGAGTTTGGGGACAGAACTCAGCGGATCAAGAAGTCGGTTTCCAGCCCGCTCCGGAAAGAGCGGAATAGAATCCTTAAACAAGAAGATAACAGGTGCCTTCCAGCCAGGTTCTATAGAACGCCGTTCGCCCGTAAAAGATAAGAATCTGCGAAGTAAACCAGTTAAAAGCTAAGTACATCTTAAACTGTTTTTCTTCCTAACCTTCCCAAATATTGGAGCTTATATGTATTAAGAAAAGGAAAGAAATAGACTGAAGAAATTCGTTTCATAAACTGTAAACGAACGAGTGGACTTAACAAGCTTTTCAAGTTTTGAAAGTAAAGAAAGAAGAGAGAAAGAAAAGAAAAAGAAGAAAGAGGGACATTTGTGTTTAAGACTGTCTGCTGGTGTGATATAGCCGGCACCTTAAATATTTGTTTGGCCCTTATCTATCAAAATGTTATTGTAGTTTAAATGTTCCCTTATATTGAAATATATTCGTTATGTTGTTTATCGGTCGAGTTGCCTTCTTTTCATATATCATTTTCAGCTTCATTCGCTTCAATTTATTCTCGCTAAATGTCTTTTTCGCCTTTAGAAACATTACACGGGAAATTGGAATTGCCGATTACAGTGAATAATATTTTATCTTAACCTAGAAGTCCATGTTTTCCGTTATCCGAGGGGGTAGAAAGACGAAAGGATTTGGTGACGTATGTAAAGTGAATTTGGAAACCCTTTGCCAGCGGCGGTCGGTCTAGCCTCAAATTAACCCCCACATTATTTGCCAGTTCCCATATGCCCGAAAAGGGAATCTTAACTAGGACTTATTTTGCGAGGGGTCAAGTGCCAGACTGCCCCGACGTCACACGTGCGTAAAATAAACTCCCTTCCTGGGATAAATATTTATACACTGTAACAATACCCAGAAAATTACACACAGATGTCCACAAGGACACTTGGTACAGTGGATAAGATCCAGTGACGCACTCCATGAGTGTGAGTTCAATACCTGGTGAAGGCAGTGGAGAACTTTCAGAGGGGAAATTTAAAGGAAATAACTGATAACTGACATCCATTAAACATGGCTCGTGGAACTAGAAAAGTCATCCCCGGTAAATGAAATAAAGAGCTTAGTTCGACAATCCACCCACCTGGAAAAGACGGGGCCGAAATGTTGTGATAAACATGGCGACAGAGATGGCTTTCGCTACCACATCTCATCTCTAACTCCGTCCGATCTCTAACTCTGACTTCTTGTCTTGACCGAGTTATATATTAGTTCAACGCCCACTCAATCGCCCACTCAATCTTTGGAGTGGCTTGTTTGATTGTCATCAAGCGGAAATAACTGTCATGCAGTTCAGAGGTCACTCTCTTCCGGTGTATCAGTCTATGAGTGTATCATAGTCCGAAAAATATACGTAATACCTCATCAAGATATTTCTAGATGACATTAGAAGTTTATTCTTTCGTTAATTGGTGTATCGTTATTTTAATATTTAACTCCAACAACTGCCGATTTCATTTGTATTAGAATCAATTGTTTTTCAATTAATTTTTATATTTATTATCCCTTGATGATTTATAGCCTAGATATATTTTTAAAGACTACCATATTCTTAAGCTAATTTGATTTCTACTAATATTATAGCTATTGGTATTCTTGTTGCTGTTATTATTATTAACGTTCTCTTATATTGGTTCCTTCAAGAATGCTGCGAGCAATATTGAACAAGTCCAGGAGGCAAAACCCCACAAGACACCAACTATACGGCCACCAACCTCCCATCACGAAAACTATCCAAGTTAGACGAACCAGACATGAAGGACACTGTTGGAGAAGCAGGGACGAGCTCAGAAGTGATGTACTCCAATGAACCCCAACATATGGCTGAGCAAAAGCAGGACGACCAGCTCGAACATACATACAGCAGCTCTGTGAGGATACGGGATGTAACCCTGAAGACCTGCCAGAGGCGATGAACGATAGGGAGACGTGGCAAGAGAGGGTCAGAGATATCCATGCTGGCGGCACGACATGATGATGATATTGTTTCCTTACTGTCACCAGTATCCACGTTATAGAGGATATCCTAACCTTCGTTTTCCTATTCTGATATCATAACTTTCATTCCCCTATTGTTATACCGATCAGTTTTTCTATTCATAAGACTTATCACATTAGTTTAAACCTATTTTTATGTCTGCATTTGAAAATTAGTTCATTCCGTTTATTTAATAGTTGACTCGTGACTTTGTATTTAATTATTCTTATTTTTTCCTCCCGACAAAGTTTGAATCAACTGTTGAAGCTTTCTGGAATAGAAGTTGTTTTTTTTAAATAAATCTTCACTTAATTTGTAGAGTTTGTGCACTTTCTTTTAAACTACAAAACTGTCTTAATATGGCTGTTTATTTGCTGAGTAACGGATTGGTGAAGGAATGTCTATCGTTATAGAATCTCTCTTTCCTATCTCACTCTGTGATTTCAATATAGACCTTCTCATTCTTACAATTTTCCCTGGGTAAAAATGTTTGCTTGTTATACCACATTTTCGGAATTACACATTCCTTCAATGGGGCATCCTTATTTTTATTTCTACTGATGCAATGCTCGCTATTTGTCCTCAGGTTATCCATACGTGATTTATCTATAAATTTTCTATTATAGCAATAGATAATTTTCGATATGTCATTAGTGTAGAAGTAAGTAATTTTTAAATATTTAAATTAAAAATTTTACTTAACGATTTTTTTTTGTTTTGGTTTGGTTTGGTTTTTTGTTGTTTTTTTTTGTTTTGTTTTGTTTCGTTTTTTGTAAGTGTTCATCTATTAAGTCGAGAAAGTACTTTCCTATGTTAATCGTGGAAAGTTTATAGAAAGTGAAGATTAAATAAGATTACCTTTCTTTTCCTTTGCCTGCTTTTTCTATAAGTATTAGTGTTAATGTCTCTATCTCCCGTTCCGTAGCTATAGGAATTCGTTCGTAAAGCTCGGTAGCAGTGAGTAAGTACTCGTTTGCGTATTAAGCTATGAGCTACGACTTGAGGCGATATTATATGGACATTGGGGCATTCCATTGTTCTCGAGTGGCTAAGTCCATTCTCTGGACAGTGATTGGTTGTTGGCTCAGTGAATGGGTATATTGGTGTGTGTATATACTGGCTTGCTTAAGATGTTACGGGCTCAGTATTGAGTTATCACTCATTTTATCGTTTTTTTTTCTGCCAGCAAGACGCTAGCCGGGGCCACTGAACCGGTAAGTGTTGTTGTTCTTGTTTATTCTGCACGTTAGAGGAGTGACTTCTACATCTCCCCTCTCCTCCCTCCACGAATAGGCTGGGTTGCATGAGAGCTCTTTACCTGTCTTTAAAGCCTGATCTGTTGTGTGGTTGTGTGCTTCAGAAGCAACAATTTCCGTTATTACTACTTCTGTTATTATTGTGTTGTTTGGCAGCTCTATTTATCATTTGGTCCTTGTATTCTAATTTGTTTGTTTTTTTGTTTTGTTTTGTTTTGTTTTGTTTTTTTTGTTTTTTTTTAATCTGCTTTTTTACGCCCTCATTAAATGTTCTGTTAATTTCTTCGAATATTTTCTTGCTAGATGAATGTCTATTGATCCTTAAATTAACTGCATTCAGTATGTGTTTGATAACACTGACCTACGATGTTTTCTAAGTTGAATATATAATAGTTGGTTTTAAGGCAGTTTTTACGCTGAATCCAAAAATCATTCTCATTTTTCTAATCAGATCAAATTTTAAAGATATAAGCTCTTGCTTGAATTGTATAGAACGTTATTATAACTCTATCTATTTTCTTGTTGAATTAAACAAATAAAGCTACATTTTGGGCTATGTTCGCAGAAAGCTCCTATTGTGCCATAGTAAACTGAGATATATACAAAAGAAGCTGTTCATGGATAAAAGGTCTTTTCAGGTTCTTCCTCATGTATACGGAAGTCACCATATTCCGTTTCAAGCACCAGCAGTTGTCAGCAAGAAAGTTTATATCCCACCGGCCTTGGTAGCGCTCTTCCATAATGTTTGGGGAAAGCGCTTACCCTGCTCTTTACTCAAATTTTCACAGTTCTTTGAGAAATAGTCCAAGTGTGACGGCAGAAAGTGCAGTTTGACTGATATTCGTGCTCCGAATTAGCAGAAACTCTTCAGTAGTTCTTCAGTCCAATCACTGTACATCAATCATTTGTACACCTAGTAGTTAATAGTAGACATCAAATGTGCCATGTTGTTGTAAATTTCTTTATTTTGAACTGAATATCAGTAGGGATAGAAGAAAAACTATTCCATTATGTAGAACTGCTTTGAGACTTCTGCTGGATAAATCAAAAAAAAAAAAGTTTCCATTCTGTAGCATCATACTCTAAGCCCATTGATTTGATTAATCCAGCAATGTTGTTGCAATAAACCAATGCCGAGTTATCCTGGAATGTGAGAAACTGTCTTAATTCTCTCGCACGGTCCCGGTACCAAAGAACGTTGTTCCTGGTGCCAACATGTATTTTTCTTTGAGACGTAAACCCAGCAGCTGAGTAGACTCCTTTGAAGGTTCAGATCTCGTGTCAGGTCATCGAGTTCTGTTTTTAGCAAGAGTACTGGCTGGTCGTCCTATTTTGATTTGTATGTGTCATCCCCAACCACGATAGTCATGTCACTATGTTCGGAATTGGAGCGATATTCCATGTTACAAATTGAACAAGTCCTGGCGGCAACACCCCCACAAGGCACCAATTATACGGCCACCTGCCTCCCATCACGAAAACTATCCAAGTTTGATGAACCAGACATGCAGGACACTGCTGGAGAAGCAGGGACGAGCTCATGAGTGGTGTACTCCTATGGACCCCAACATATGGCCGGGAAAAAGCAGGACGACCAGCTCGAACATACATTCAGCAGCTATGTGAGGATACGAGATGTAGCCCTGAAGACCTGCCAGAGGCGATGAACGATAGAGAGAAGTAGCAAGAGAGGGCCAGGGATATCCGTGCAAGCGGCACGACATGATAATGATGATGATGATGGGCCACGAGGGATTAGTCTTATGGCAGAAAGAACATTGGGGTATTGGACATGTTGCTTATTACGATTTCTTCCTTTTAGATTCAGCAAGCAGAAATAGCAGTCCGAAATGGGATCTTTTCCTTCCCTCCGGATTTTTGGAATAGCAAATAGCATACTTTTCCTTTTATCTCTCTTTCAATCCCTCAGTTCTCCACACATGTTTAACAGCAAACGAAAAGAGAATGGCTTATCCTTATCCCCTAATTTGACTCCAAAGTAATCGCAATATTCCTTCTTCACAAAGCTAGTAAGTTTTGCTTGACAGTTAGGAAGAACCACATTACCGCAGATATAACAGAGCCTGTCAGGATTATTCTTACGTTTATAACAGGAATATAAATGTCAAGCTGAAAGAGAAAAAATAAATCAGCACTCAGCTCGTCGTTGACACTTGATACAGTACCTCAAATCATTTTCTGCCGAGGGATAAGTAGATGTGTGTAAGCGAGTAGGGTGGTACACAGTAGTGAAGTACACATGCAACATTATATGCTACAGTTAACATCAGACACCCACGATCTGTTGTGACAAATAGAGTACACAGGCTTTGGAATAAGAATTATTAAATGCACAACATGTCGTTAAGTACATCTTTAAAAACAGACCAAACCTAACATCATGAATGGTATTTTTGAATTCAGCATAAAATGGCGATCGTATATCACTTGATAAAACTTTGACCTTTAAAAAGTTTTTAACGCTGGCCAGTGTTATTGATCCGTGGTGGCTGGGGTTGACGTTGATGTAAGTAGGTGTGTTATTGTTCTTGCTAAATGGTTCGCTGAATTGAATTTGATGTCCAGGAAATTCACTATTTTCAGTTTAGGTGGTATTTCAATTTTAAAACCTAATTACTTAAAGGCTGTTATGATATTCTTATGTTGTTTTGACGTTTTGGGGTCATTCCTATCAGGGATAATGGTGAGGTCGTCATCTCTACATAACGCTACTTGTTTTATGTCTATCAAACTACCTCACTTATCTAATATATAGATTCCTATTAAGTCCACAATTTGTGCCGGGTCGTATGAGCCCATTGGAACGTAAAAGTTATCGGTGTAACTTTTATCGAAATTCTTTTGCTATCAGTAAGAATAGATCTTCTACACGTTAAAATAATATATAATTGATCATCTGTAATGACTGTATAGTTCCTAGCGTGGTTGATACTTTTTAGTAATAAATCTCTAGAAATAGAGGAGTAAATGCAAATTTCATTAAACATCATCATCATCATCATCATCATGTCGTGCTGGTAGCACGGATATCCCTGACCCTCTCTCGCCACTTTTCCCTGTCGTTTATCGCCTCTGGCAGGTCTTCTGTTCTACATCCCGTATCCTCATATAGATGCTGAATGTATGTTCGTGCAGGTCGTCCTGCTTTTGCACGGCCATGTGTGGGGGTCCATAAGAGTACATCACTTATGAGTTCGTCCCTGCTTCTCCAGCAGTGTCCTGCATGTCTGGTTCGTCTAACTTGAATAGTTTTCGTAATAGGGGGCAGGAGGCCGCACAGTTAGTGTCTTGTAGGGTGTTGCCGCCAGGACTTGTTCAAGATTGCTCGCAGCATTCTTGTGTAATTGCCGTCTAGCTTCTTCTCCAGCCGTTTTGTTAGAGTCCAAGTGGTGCATCCATATAGCAGTATCGATGCGACCACTACCTGGAAGAAACTGCGTTTCATTTTATCGGTTAGGTCTGATCTCCATATAATCGATAGCCTATTGATAGCTGTCCATACTTTCGGTAACCTCATATCATTAAACATAATAGACATTTTATGTCTACATATTTTCTTCTGGATCCGTTCGAATTCCCGTATTACTTTTATCGTATTCGGGGGGAATTGATTTATGAATTGTCCATAGTTGTATGTATCCCTAGTACTTTCTGCCCGACTTTGGGCCATCATCAGGGGAGGATCTATTACAAAAATGATGTAACTTTTGTTTTAGCATATTACGACCCTGTAAGGGCGTCTTTGCCGTTGAAGATTATGGCGTTTGCTTTACATACAACTATGGACAATACATAAATCAATCCCCGCCCCCGAATACGATAAAAGTAATACGGGAATTCGAACGGATCCAGAAGAAAATATGTAGACATAAAATGTCTATTATGTTTAATGAAATTTGCATTAACGAAGAAATGCTGCCTAAACATACATATTTTAAATAGAGGAGTCATATATATATATATATATATCATCATCATCATCTCGTGCTGGTAGCACGGATATCCCTGACCCTCTCTCGCCACTTTTCCCTATCGTTCATCGCCTCAGGCAGGTCTTCTGGACAACATCCTGTATCCTCACATAGTTGCTGAATGTATGTTCGTGCTGGTCGTCCGGCTTTTGCACGGCCATGTGTGGGGATCCATAAGAGTATATCACTTATGAGTTCGTCCCTGATAATCAGCCACTTTTAGACGGTTTTTTTTGGGGGGGGTGATTTTAAAAACGATTTTAATCACGCTCTCTCTCTCTCTCTCTATATATATATATATAGAGAGAGAGAGAGAAATAAAAAGCACACACACAGAATATACATACATACACACACACATTAGTAACAAAAAACACACATGTGTATACCAGACATGAGTAGAGAGGGAGGAAGAAAGTCAGCTGAAGACCCCAGATGAGACCGTCGAAGACAGTTAACTCCAATGGGTCAACCACAGACGGATGACGTGGAATTAACCAGAATTAACTAGAATACTTTATGACCACCTTCCCAACTACAACTCTAAAAAGAATTATATACTATTCCTATAAAACTCGCTTGCACAAACCAATCATGTAATCACTTAAAGAGAGCCTTGAGATACCTAAAACACGTGTAGCAGATATATAAAAGAAATAGACAGAAACAAAAACAAATACTGAAACCGAAATCGCTTGCTGACTTTTAGCATTTATTTTTCTCTCGTTGGATTTACATAAATTTCTTTATATATATATATATATATATATCATAATCATCATGTCATGCCACGAGCATAGATATCCCTAATCATCTCCTGCCACCCGTCTCTATCATCTATCGCTCCCGGTATGCCTTCAAGGCTACATTCTGTATCGGCATATATAGGTTCTAGCAGATCGTTCTGCCTTTGTTCGTCCAGGGATCCATAGGAGTATGTCACTTATGAGTTCGTCCCTACTTCTCCAGCTGTGTTCCGCATATCTGGTTCGTATAACTTGGATAGTTTTTGTGATTGGTGGTAGGTGGCCGTACAGCTGCTGTTTTGTGGGATGCTGCCTCCAGGACTTGTTCAATACTGCTAGCAGAATTCTTGTGTAGTTACCGTCTAGCTTTTTCTCCATACATTTAGTTAGCGTCCATGTACTGCATCCATATAGCAGTATCGATACGACCACTGCTTGGAAAAAACTGCGATTTATTTTATCGGTCAGGTCTGACTTCCATATGACCGATAGGCTATTGATAGCTGACCATGCCTTTGCTGGTCACGTGTTGATGTCTATCTCAGTTGATGAAACACTACTTGCTAGATAGGTAAACTTGTCCACTAGTTTTAGAGAACTACCATTTCGTGTGGAGATTTCGCCTCTTTGATTAAAGCACATGTATTCCGTCTTGTCTGCGTTGACATGGAGGCCCAGACTATGTAGCAGGGTTTCAGCTTGGGCAGGTGTATTTGTCAGAAGTGCTATGTCATCGGCTTAGTCCGCATCCATAATTGTTTGTGCAGGGTCACTTCTGCTTCTTTCCTTTGTCAGCTAGAAACCGTTTTCTTTCACTTTATCAATAGACCTTCTAAGCTCGTAGTCTAGAAAAATGATAAAAAAGTATGAGGCTAATGTGTATCCTTGCAGTACACCTGCTACGATGTCGACGTATGTTATGTTTTGACCTTTTGACCCGGCCAAAAATGCCATTCAAGGTGGTCACCGGAAGGAAGTGACACATTCTAGTGGCAGTTATGAGAGGAAATCGCGTGGGCGGAAATTGGCTGATGAAATGGGACGAGGTAAAAAAAAAAAGTCCCATTATACTCTCATAGACTGACGCACCGGAAGAGAGTGACCTCTGAACTGGATGACAGTTATTTCCGCTCGATGACGAACACAGGCCATTCCTAGGTTAGCGGAAGTGACACATCCCGGTCGCTTGAAATCGGAAGAGGTTGCGCAGGCGTTGAGGCGTGTCTATAGTACTGCGTGGGAGTTTGAAGGTAATATAAGGCCGACGAATTGAGGACAGTTGGAGATAGGCGAGAAGGAGGGCAAGCAGTACAGTGGAAGACGGAGGTAGACGCAATGTTGTAGGGAAAGCCAGCACACAGAAGAGTTTACTCCAGGATCCGGTTGAGCAGCCATGAAGAACGAGAAAGACACAACGCTGACGGCCATAACTTTGGGGTCAAAATATTTCAGTTATGTTCGGTCTCCAGCTCCCTCTCACACGCAAACTTTGAACAACCCTTTCGAAACTTACAAATAAAGATGAGAGGTAAAATATTTTATAAAGAAGTCTTTCTGCGTCTTTCAGCGTCTTTCTGCGTGCGTCGTTTGTTCCTGTGTCTTTATCATCGTGCGTCTTATTTATTATTGCGTCGGTATGTATCCAGCATATATATGTATATTTCTGCATGAATCAGCAGATGACTATATGACATATATTAATTTGGTGCCTGTCCAGCAGAGTTTTTTTCAAGGACTCAGAACGAACCTGGTTATCGTAAACGACAGTTTTAAGCATCACAACACGACATCAACGAAAAGGACAAAGAAAAATGCTGGAATTGAAAGAATTAAAAAGAAAAAAAAACAAGAACAAACGAGCAACAAACAGATGAACAGACTGACGCGAAAAGAAAGAAAGAAAAGAAAAAAGAAAAGAGGAAGGCAACGTGCTGGAAGAAAAGAAGAAGAAAAAAAAAGAAAAAAATAAGAAAACAAGAAACAAGAATAGACCAGCTACAAAAACAGTAAAGTGAAAAAGGGAATAAAAAAAGAAAACAAAAAAAATTAGTAAGTACATCCCTCATTCATATAATTCTATCTCTCTGTCGATTAATTTGATTATAATAGTGAAAGATTAGTTTTAATGACAAGGGCCTTTCTTGAAGCATAAATCTAGAAATAATGTTTTTTTTTTAATGTGTGATCCCTAGATAAAAATCGAGATTACTGCTATGTGTAATATTGTATCGAAGTTAGGGAGGAAAAAGGAAAGAAAAAAAGAGGACTGGGACAGTTGCTGTCCGTTTTTTGTTTTTTTGTTTTTTTTTTATAGACAGCAGTAATAAACAGTATTGTCATAAATGAAAGTTACAATAGACGGGGTCTTTGTGAGTAAAAACTGATAGTAAATATGATAAATTTTATGAATGGAATTTTTTTATAGTAAATATGTCTTGGTGAGTAAAAATTTGTAGTAACTTGTCAGTGGTCCGGACAAGTGATGATTGAAAATTAGAATTTCAGTCCAAGACCTGGAATCCCGCATATCTGTAGTTAAGACTTTTTGGGCAGGTTTTTTTTTGTTTGGAACTTGTGCATTAATGGGATTGTTCAAGAATTTTGCACATTGGTGGTTTGTCTGAATAATGCGCATATACTTTTTCGATATTTATGAAGTTGGGAAAATCGATAATCTTCGGCGCTGGTAGAATCAGGCCGGTTGTTTTTGCTGTGGAAGTTGTTGATACCAATTATCGGAGACATGAGTATCGTCTCAGAATTGTTGTGAAAATGGTCTCGCCGAGGAGGCAGAGTAACTAAGAGACATGTTTTTTGTGTCTGACGAGGCAGACAGGTATTTTGTGAGTTCCCCCCGGAGTGGAGTTTTGTTATTGGGGAAGATATTTTGAAACAGGGTCTTGGATATGATTAAGAGATGCGCAGAATTTTGACGGAACCAAGTGTGGCGAAGATTCACAGATTCGGATTAGGAAATATTTTAATTGGGAAATGTTGATGGCTGAAATTGATAAAAGTTTGGGTTGTTTAGAAAAAAAAACCGGAATATTTTGTGCAAAGAAAAAAAAAAGAAAAAGAAAAAAAAAAAGAATGCTCGTAAGCTATTGAAAAAATTTTATTATAAATCAGACTTAATTTATGGTACTATAGATCAAAATTGAATAAACTGGGAAGTGAACCTATAGTTATAGTATTAAGGTAAGGACAGAGAGAGGTAGATATAAGGTTGGAAAAAAAAAGAGACATTGAATGAGCAATTTATTATGAAACGAAAAAAGAAAGAAAGAAAAAAATGAAAACAGAAAAAAACGAAAAGAAAAAAAAAGCTACCGGACAATGAAGATGGAAAAAAAAAGAAAAAAAAGAAAGAAAAGAAACAGCATATGAAAAAAAAAAGGAAAGAAAGAACGAACATTTTTTTTAAATAGACAGTACATAGATTGAAAAAGAAGAAAAGAAAACTGAACATTTGTGAACTGTGATTGTAACATTGTTTTTACTTGTTGTAAAGTGAAAAATTTTTTGAGTTTGTTTGAGTTTAAAGGCGACATTAGAAAATTTTTTTCCTGTTCATATTATGAAATTTGACGAAAACCAGTAAGAAAGGGTTTTATACTAGGTTTACTAATAATTGTAATTATATTGATTCTAAATGGGAGAAAGACACAACGCTGACGGCCATAACTTTGGGGTCAAAATATTTCAGTTATGTTCGGTCTCCAGCTCCCTCTCACACGCAAACTTTGAACAACCCTTTCGAAACTTACAAATAAAGATGAGAGGTAAAATATTTTATAAAGAAGTCTTCCTGCGTCTTTCTGCGTGCGTCGTTTGTTCCTGTGTCTTTATCATCGTGCGTCTGTCTTTTATTATTGTGTCGTTGTGATGCTGCATATGAGAATATAACACGTAGTCTGTGTCTCCATCCGGGGCTGGACTTTTACTTTCGTGTTTTATATATATATATATATATATACGAATAACTACGGAGCAAGAAGTAATCTACCTAGGTTTCACCAAACCGGACCACCAAGGTAATTCTAACTTAAGAGGTTTGGGTTAAAACCACCTTTTATTGATTAAAAGGGTGCCAGAGGGTTAAAAAAAATCGCATCTTTAAAAAAAAAAAGAAAGAGAAAGAAAAAAGATCATATTTTACCCACTAAGTAAACAAACCTTGTGATGCGTACAGTAAAATAGATATAAAACAAAAAATAGAGCATGCATATATATATATATATATATATATGCTCCCATGTCGATTTCGACATGAGGGTCAAATATTTTAGTTAAAGATATCAATGGTTGGACGACCTACACCAGTAATAAGTTTGTATATATATATATATATATGTGTGTGTGTGTGTGTGTGTGTGTGTGTGTATAAAGAAATTTATGTAAATCCAACGAGAGAAAAATAAATGCTAAAAGTCAGCAAGCGATTTAGGTTTCAGTATTTGTTTTTGTTTATGTTTATTTCTTTTATATATCTGCTACACGTGTTTTGGGTATCTCAAGATTCTCTTTTGTAGAACCGTCGACAAATTGGGGTTGAGGTAATAACATCGGTAATATGTTTATTGTACTGAAGGCTTTTGTAGAACCGTCGACATATTGGGGTTGAGCTGGTTTGGTTTGGTTTCTTTGTTTAATGGCATATCAACCTTTGCAGGTTATTTAATGCCAAAGGTATTCTTCGTGAAGAACAGTAGTGGTACTATTTAACCCATAGCTGGGAGGATAAGGAGGTTCATACCTCTTCCGAGTGTATTTGCCCGAAAGTGAACGTAATAGCGTGACTGGAGTACGAACTAGCTTTCTACGATTCCACAGTCTATCGCTTTAACCATTACACCACGAGGACACCCCTGACATATTGGGGTTGAGCTGATAACAGAAGAATGGTTTCGGTTTCTTTGTTAATGGGATATCAGCCTTGGTGAGATATTTTATGCCCAAGCCATCCTTGTAGAACAGAAATGGTCCTATTTAACCCAAAGCTGAAGGGTTAAAAGGGTTTGATAACTTTCCCAAATATATTAGTCTGAAAGTGAACGCAATAGCGCGACAAGAGCTCGAACTTGCTTACTACGATATAGTATTCCAGGACATTAACAACAACGCCGCGGGGAATCCCCCCACAGAAGAATGGTTCACTAGCGTTACACAGATTCTCCGTAACAGCAAGAATTTGAATTCAAAGTTTTCCTTATCTTAGGCCGGTTGCCATCCCAAAGTTAAAGAACTCAGTCTGTCCAAATATTTTACCCGTAACTTGAAGGAAGGGAGTCTGTAAGGGATGATGAGAGGTGTGGGAGAAGTGAGGAAGTCAATACACCAGAGTTGATTGGCCAAACGGTTAGGGTTAGGGTTACTATGTTGAGGTTTTAAGGGAGTTCAGGAAGAGATTCCATCGGAAGAGGCCAGCACTCTTCAAATCGAGTCAGTGACATTTCCACCAGGACAATGCACCAGTCCGCAACTCCATCCTTGTCACAGACTACAGGGTGGAACGATAAAATTGTCGCCCAAGAAAAGACGACATGATTCCATTTCCGTTTTCTTTTTTTTTTTTTTTTTGTTGCAGACCCTCTACTAGTTGGCCAGTTGTGTATAAATCCCAAGAGCGGCCGGTGGCAGACCCTGGGTGTGGCAGCAGGACTCGGCACCGGCCCACAAGTCCAAAGATACCCAGGCTTGGCTTCATGAGGAAAGCTACGACTTTGTACCCTTCTCTCACTGCCCCCTCCTCCCCCGACCTGAACCCGCTGGACTACTTCGTTTGGTCATACGTCGAGAACATCACCAATATGACCTCCCACAACACGAAAGCCAGCATGATCACCGCCATCCGCCGAGTATTCGCCGGCGCTTGTGGAAAAGGCATGCTGCCAGTTCTGGATCCGTATCGAGGCGGTGATTGAGGCTGAAGGCGACTACATTGAATAGATGATAGCTCTACTACATAATCAAGTTACGTGAATTGATTTTTTCAATAAAAGTTTTAATATAAAGCTGTAGTGTTGTTTTCTTTAGGACGACGATTTTAGCGTTCCACCCGGGATTTGACTAAGATGGGCATCAAGACAGTTGCTCACCCTCCCTATAGTCGAGCCCTTGCTCCCTGTGACTTTTGGTTATTCCCTAACCTCAGAGGCTGTCGTTATGAGACAATTGAGGAGATGAAAGATGCTGTGACGAAGGTCACTGGCACACTCACACAAGAGGACTTCCATGGGGCCTTCCAGAAATTGTTGGAAGTGCATTGCAACCAGAGGAGATTACTTCGAAGGGGGTGAGTTTCATGTGTGTACTATCAATAAAAGTGCCCATTTGAAAAATGCCTGGAAACTTATTTAATGATCCTCGAAATATTTAGTTTTTTATTTGTTTTTTCTTGTTGGCGAACAGAAAGTCGCAATTGTGATTGAAGGCAGTTTTAAAAACCTCCAAAGTCTCTCTTGGCATAATCTCAGTATGGGTACCTTCTTCCTCACAAAGCTACTGTATGTATGCTCGAGCTGACCGTCCTGCTTTTGCTCGGCCATATGTGGGGGTCCATAGGAGTACATCACTTATGAGCTCGTCCCTGCTTCTCCAGCAGTGTCCTGCATTTCTGGTTCGTCTAACTTTGATACTTTTTGTGATGGAGGTAGGTGGCCGTATAGTAGGTGCTTTGTGTGGTGTTGCCTCCAGGACTTGTTCAATATTGCACGCAGCATTCTTGAGTAATTGCCTTCTAGCTTTTTCTCCTTCCATTTTGTTAGCGGTTAAGTAGTGCATCCATATAGCAGTATTGATACTACCGCTGCCTGGAAGAAACTGCGTTTCATTTTATCGGTCAGGTCTGACTTCCATATGATCGATAGCTTCCCCTCAGCGTGAGCTATATGCGATACAAGTTTTTTTTAGCAAAATGTTACAGGTTTGAATCCAGAGTTTTCCTTCTCCTTAACTAGTTGTCATACCAAGGTTAAAGAGTCCAGTTTGCCCAATATCTGGAAGGGGAATAGTTGGATTCATACTTTCCCAAAGAGTTTTAGCGCTCTGTGAAATTTAATGAGCCGTGTTCAGGATTTGAACTCGTGTGACTGTGTCCATTTCTTACGACCGTAACCATTTCACCACACACACACACACACACAATATATATATATATATATATATATATATATATATGTATACTTACTTTATAATCCTCTGTACTTCTTAAATGAAATAGAATTATATGGAGTATATATATTTGCATAGTTCTGGACCATCGACTTAAAACACGTATCTGCATGCTGTATTTTCATCAAATATTTATTATCACTTGCTTTCTCTTCACTTTTAACTTTCTGGTTCACCAATTCTTGTTATTCGACTTGACCTACCAACAAACAACTCACATTCACCAGTTCTTTGCGAATGCTGGGTGCCGTTTTGAGGACATACCTAGTGCCATAGCCGACAAGAACAGGTGGTCATAGTGTACCATAGCCATGATATGGCTATGTGTGAAACGTACATCGAATGTTCATAATGTTCATAGCCACATATAGATAACTTAGAACATAGGAATCTCGAAATTCGAAAACACGTAACGACTTCTTTGTTTAGGTACGAAACCTTTTTATTACTTTTGAGTTAAAGGTTTCGACATAAGGAGAGAGACACAATCTTTTTATGCTGGCTTCTTCATCTGGCCCCTATCTAGTGCGGTACCCATGGCGCACAAATTCGTCTCGCCTCAGCGAGCCCCAAAAGTCGAATCTCCTCGTTTGGCGTCTAGCTTCAACTCTCTTAACTTTCTTCAAATTCCCCAAATCCTCCGCGCACTTCCGGTGGGTGACGTCGTTCGCACTCCGTCACCCATTTCTCTTCTCGGGGTATTGTGACATCTCTGAGTAACACGTCCGCTCTGCGCGCGCCCGTGTTAACACCTGCATCAATGTTGCACCTAACTAACCCATGTGCTTAGCCGAAAGGTTCTCAGCCTAACTAAACCCAAAAGCATGAACCGAAATCCCACGGCCATTATATTACAATAAAAGCTCAAAAGAATCAGTACGCCCTGATGATGATGATAATATATTTGATGGTTGATTTTTATTTCTCTTTTTTCTTCTGAATCAAAGTACTAAGCTGATCAGTTTGAAACTGTTGCTTTATTTGAACCAAATATTTTTAAAACTTCATAGAATAAATTATTTATTCCAACCAGATATTCCCTGAGAACACTTCTTTATTAAATCTACGTTATCAATTCCCTTCGTAAATATTTTTTTTTCTATTCTAAGATTTGACTAATTCAAAAATTTCTTGCCTCTCTAAGGTGATCTAGATACGTGAAAATATGCTAATCCATGACCGGAAAAACTTGGGAATTTCCAGACAACCATGAAATCTTCATTTTCGATTATTGCGACGATATTAATGACATCTTTGCTGTCAAAAAACAAATTGGTTCCCATAGATGTGCATTCATTGCAAGCTATACTGAAGAAGTTTATGAGGTAATATTGGCCTAATGAGTAGAGTGTTCGCCAGGGGTCCGGCAGACCGGGGATCAAGTCATACCAAAGACTCAAAAAATGGTACTTGATGTCACCTTGCTTAACACTCAGCATTATCAGTTATGGGTCAAGGGTAAAATGGAACAATCCAGGAAATGGAGTAGCGCCCTTCCCTACACGTCTGTGTAGTAGCTATTGAAAAGGGAGCCTTTGGGTCACCCTCGACTAAGGTCACCAACATTACTTTTTCTTTTTATATATCACTTTTGTTCCAGTAAATACTTCGGATAACTTTCCAGAGATTATACCTCTATGTGGTGTGATGTTTTGGCTTCTTTTCCGAATCCAGTCGTGGGGTGCTGATATTCTTGTATATATATATATATATATATATATATATATATATATATACTGCAAGCAAACAAGCTGCTGTGCAACCAGTAAAACCTTAATCAGGTGATGACTTTGAGGTCAAGTGCATGGTTTCCTCACCCAATCATCATTACCACTAACCTTGGGTGCCCTATTATTTAATACCACCAGAATTGTTGGTTTTCCGTTTAATCATTAAAAGGTTTCATCATCTTCTCCTCATTCTTTGGTTTATTTACATCTTTCCAGTGATTAAGCGTTGAGTCAATGAGCAAGAAATGAATTGACGTGAAAATTCACATATGAAGTCAGTATTCTTAATGACAAATTGTCAATTCAGTGATTACATGATAATGCCATTAAGAAGTCAAAATAACATTCTATGTAGTTCAATTTCAAATGACTAATTTTTTAAACTGGTAACCCGTATTGATAAAAGAAATCCTATCGATAGACTATCGGTCATATGGAAGTCAGACCTGACCGATAAAATGAAATGCAGTTTCTTCCAAGCAGCGATCGTGACAATACTGCTATGTGAATGCACTACATGGACGCTAAATAAACGGCTGGAGAAAAGGCTTGACGGCAACTACACAAGAATGCTGCGTGCAATATTGAACAGGTCCTAGAGGCAGCACCCCACAAAGCAGCAGCTTTACGGCCACTTACCACCCATCACTAAAACTATCCAAGTTAGACGAACCAGGCATGTGAGACACTGCTGGAGAAGTAGGGACGACCTTATAAGTGATGTACTCCTGTGGACCCCTTCACATGGTCGAGCAAAAGCAAGACGACCAGCTCGAACCTACATACAGCAGTTCTGTGCCGATACGGGATGTAGACCTGAAGACCTGCCGGAAGCAATGAACGATAGAGAGGGGTGGTGAGAAAGGGTCAGGGAGATTCGAGCAGATAGCGCGACATGATGATGATGATGATGATTTTCTTAATCAAAGAGCAATTAAGATTCTCCAGTCAGATTTTCTACCCGGGGCATTTTATCATGTAAACAAACTGTTTTCTTTACGATCATCTAAAAAGAATCTAGACATTTTTTTGCTTGAGCTGATTGCCGGTCAGAGTTTTTATGTTTTTGGGTGTCCAATGTTTATTTAGGGTTTTTTTTTTTTTGTCTATCTAAATAATTTATTAGCAATTAAGATTTTCTTAAGAATTACAACTCTATTTTTTCACTTAATCTGCTTACTCCCCACAAGTATATCTATATATACATATAGTATTATTCGGTCCAGTTAAACCAGAGTTGGGAGTAATTCCTTCAGGATAAGAAAATCATTTAAAAACTGAACATTTAAATTTTCCTGGTAGAGAGCTCATTGTAAAAAAAGTAAACTAGTTGCAGGTATTTCATCACAGGATAAACAACTGGACGGTCTCCGTTGTAAGATACTCGGGAACCTTCTTGGAATGGGTGAGGGGAGGACTTCAACAAATGGACAAGAGTGCAAAAAAAAACTAATGACAGTGCATAAGGCTTTACATCTAAGGGATGACATAGACAGACTATGTGTATCAAGAAAGTATATATATATATATATATATATATAACGACAACAGCGATAACAATAACAATAACGATAGCATTAACAGCAACAGCAACAATAATAATTATAATTATAATAATAATAAATAAAAAAGATTATCTAAGCCAATCGTGAAAACTTCTCGAAGCCAAACTAGTTGCAGGTATTTCATCACAGGATAAACAACTGAACGGTCTCCGTTGTAAGATACTAAGATACTCGGGAACTATCTTGGAATGGGTGAGGGAAGAACTTGAACAAATGGACAAGAGTACAAAAAACTAATGATAGTGCATAAGGCCTTACATCTAAGAGATGATATAGACTATGTGTATCAAGAAAAGGAAAAGGACTTTCCAGCATCGAAGTTATCATAGATGCGTTGATACGAGGACTCAAAGACGATATAAAAAAGAACAAGGAAAAAATAATTACAGCGACCAGAAATGTTGTATAGTATACTGTGTCGTTATTAACAACGAGGAACATGTATGCATATAAAAATATAAGATTATATTTTTATTTTCGGCGATGATACTTGTGTGGAGCAAAAAAGCAATCGCAGAGAGTTCGCGCACACGGAGGAGCTGCCGGGAGACGGAAGAGCCAGTGAACAACTGACTTTAGCCGAAATTCGGGAACTTAGTCTACAACTCTCACGTGACCTGCAGCAATTCCTCTTTTTCGTTAACCATGGCTACGCCCACATCTCACTTCTTTGCTTTCCATTGGTGATGTTGTCTACTTCCCATTGGCTACTTGCCCAAGCCTGGTTCTGTGGGCGTACGCATCTGCCACTATCACCGAATTCAACCACGCCCACCGTTCAGGTGCTTTTCCAATATCTTCGACCGGATGCACCTGTTTTCAACATCCACCGTATTCACAACAACTGTGGGCATGGTGACATTTCGGCAATCACCTTGTTGATATTATCCTTGAGCGGATGTAGTTGTGTCAACATCCTCTGATACACAGCGCCTGTGGACATGGTGACATTTCAGTGATCACACCAGTCTTATCAATCTGTCTGTCAACAACATCCGCCGTATTCACACCCGCGGGTCACGTTAATATATTACAGAAACAACACTGGCAACATAATGATTAACAGAACAACAATAACTCGGACATACAGAAATGAGAAGAAAGGCAACTGAATATTTCAAGCGACAAACAAGCGAAATCTCACACGACATGACTAAGAAAGCGATACTTTAAGAAAGAAATTGAATCTATTCAAATAGCAGTACAAAACGACGTCATAAAGACCTACTATGTTAAAGCAAAAATAGATAGGAAGCAACAAAATAGCAAGTGTAAGTAATGTGGTGATAGAGCCGAATCGATTAATCACATAATAATCGAATGCAACAAATTCGTGTAAGAAGAGTATAAGACTAGACACGACTGAATGGGGAAAGTGATCCACATGGAATTGTGCATGAAACTGAAATTTGACCATACGAACAAGTGGTATATGCACAACCCAGAATCCGTACGAGAGAATGAGACGCACAAAGTTTTCTGGGATTTTGAGATACAAACAGATCACCGAATTCCGACCAGAAAACAAAACCTAGTAATTGTTTACAAAAAAGATAACCTTCCGAAGACTGGAATTTCCCCTTCTGGTGTATCACGGAGAGAAAATGAAAGAAAACGAAAAGAGGGACAAGTACTTAGACCTTACCAGAGAACTAAAAAAGCTATGGTACACGAAGGTGACGGTGATACCAATTGTAATCGGAACACTTGGAACGATCCCCAAAGACTAGATTACAGTGACCAGATTTAAAATCACAGGACGAGCAGAGACTATCCAAACTCAAATATTACTGAGATCAGCCAAAATACTTAGAAAAGTCCTGGATACACAAGGAGACTTATTATCATTCAAACTTCAATGAAAGACCATCAACAAACGCTAGTGTGAAAAACTCGCAAGGAAAAAAAATAATAATAATTATCAGATATTTGCTATCACTCAGACTCCAATGGAAAAACATCAGCCAACGCTGGTGTGAAAAACTCTCAAATAAGTAAAATTGAAACAAGTTAACAAGTTCATGTACTTAGGAAGCAATCTCTCATCGACCGAGACAGACATCAACACGCGACTAACAAAGGCATGGACAGCTATCAATAGACTATCGGTCATATGGAAGTCAGACTTGACCGATAAAATGAAATACAGTTTCTTCAAAGCAGCGATCGTGTCGATACTGCTATATGGGTGCACTACATGGATGCTAACAAAACAAATTGAGAAAAGGCTTGACGGCAACTACACAAGAATGCTGCGAGCAATTTTGAACAGGTCCTGGAAGTTGCACCCCACAAAGCAGCAGCTGTACGGCCACCTACCACCATCACCGAAACTATCCAAATTAGACGAACCAGATATGCAGGACACTACTGGAGAAGTAGGGACGAGCTCATAAAGGATGTACTACTATGGACCCCTTCACATGGCCGAGCAAAAGCAGGGCGACCAGCTCGAACATAAATACAGAAGCTATGTGAGAATACGGGATGTAGTGCTGAGGACCTGTCGGAAGCGATGAACAGTAGGAAGAGTTGGCGAGAAAGGGTCAAGGATATCCGTGCTGATGGCACTACAAGATAATGATGAAAACTGAAAGAAATCGATAAAAAAGACAAGTACCAAGACTTTGCTGGAAAACTGAAAAAATATGGAACATGAAACTGACGTTGATAGCAATTGTAATTGGTGTGCTCGGTATAGTCTCTAAAAGATGGATACAGAGACTGGAGGACTTTGAAATAAGAGGAAGAGCGGAGACCATCCAAATTACACCATTATTGAGATCGGCCAGAATACTGAGAAGAATCTTATGGACTGAAGGAGACTTGTTGTTATTCAAACTCCAGAGAGTAACTATCTTCTAACATTGGTGTGAAAAACTCTCAAAGAAGTAAATAATAATAATAATAATAATAATGTTATCCACTGGTAAATGTGCAAGAAATTTAAATTTGACCACACTAACAAATGGGATATGCACAACCCAGCACCTGTGCTAGAAAATGACACACATAAACTCCTATGGGACTTTAACATACAAACAGATCACCTAATCCCGGCCAGAAGACCAGACCTTATAATGATCAACAAAAAAAGAGAATTTGCAAAATTGGCGACTTTGCCGTCACGATGAATCACAGAATAAATCTGAAGGAATGTGTAAAAAGTAAAGCTGGCGACCATAGTCGAGGGTGACCCAAAGGTTCCCTTTTCGATAGCTACTACACCAAGGTGTAGAGGAGGGCGCTACTCCTTTCCCTGGATTGCTCCACTTTACCGTACCTTACAATGCTGAGTATTAAGTAAGGAGACATCAAGTACCATTTTTTGAGTCTTTGGTATGACTCCACCTGGGATTGAACCCAGGTCTCCCGGGCCATTTGCGAACACTGTAACCGCTAGGCCAAAAGAAGGATAAGTACCTCAACCTTACTAGAGAATTGAAAAAACTGTGGAACATGAAAATGACGATTGTGCCAATTGTGATTGATGCTTTTGGTACAATGACTAAAGGATTATTAAAAGGCCTGGAGAACTTGGAAGTTGGCGGACGGGTAGAGACTATCCAAATGACAGCATTACTGAGAACGGCCATTATACTGAGAAGAGTCCTGGAGACTTGATGAGACTTGCTGTCACCCAAACTCCAGTGAAAAACCATCAGCTAATACTGATGTGAAAAACTCTAAAGGTGTAAAATAATAATAATAATAATAATAATAATAATCAAAGATTCGCAGATCAAGAGAGGTTGGTTTTCTGACCTTGAAATATTAGAAACACACGAACAAATGAATAGGGAATCAAGTCAACAAACCCCAATACAATAAGTGACACGCTAAATACTGAAAAACAAGAAGCCTTTAAACTAACTGAACCACAAAGTAATAAGAATAAAAACAAACACATCTAAAATACACAAAACAAATACTAACACAGGAAGAAATAATGAATATAGATATCATGAAAAGATTTATGTATAAAAAGAAGACTACATTACCATCGCTAAGAAACAAAGACCGAAAAACAATCAAGGCAGAAACTGAAAAAAAATTAACGTATTATTAACATATCTCAACGAACAAAATCACGGGATTTAACAAACTAATCTATAGAGGAGCGAAATTAGTCAGTGATAAAAATCAGTGTTCCCCGAAAGAACTCGAACAGAAACTCAAAACCTAGATGGGAAATTAGAATGGAAACACAGACGAAAAGAGAAAACCAACGCAAGTAAATCAAAAGATACCATTCGAGGAAATGAATTAGAAGGTTCTAGCGAAAGAAGGAAGACAAAAAAATATCAAGATAGGATAAAACAATACAGACAAAACAGGACATTCCAAAACAACGAATAAAGTTTACCAGCAAATAGGGGGAGAATGCATGAAGACATACTAATAACCTAATGACAAGGAAACAAAACAATTTTAGAGCAAAAGATGGGAACGGAATTAACATAACAGAAAAGCCGAATAGATAAACAACATGGAAAAAGAGCTTGAAGAACTCGAAGAAGGTCTTAAAGTGAAAATACTCCTCGATTCATTCAGAGCAACACTCAGAAATGTATCAAATTGGAAAACGCCAGGCCATGATGGCATACATGGACACTAGTTTTAAAAAATTCACTTCCATCCACGCCAGATTGGCTATCGAAATCAATAGATGCTGACAAAAAAAACAGACTTATCCGAATGGGTGATCAAAGGAAAGACCACCCTGATCCAAAAAGACCCCCCAAAAGGACCAGCCCCTTAACAACTACACATCCATAATATGCCTACCGATGAGGTCGAAAATATTAACGGCATAAATCAGGGAAAAGATTTACTCTTCGCTAATAAGCCGGAGACTGTTCCTTGCAGAATCGTAAGATAGTCGGGACCATTCTTAAAGTGGATGAAGGAAGAACTTAAACAAACGGACGAGATGATGTAGACAGACTATATGTGTCAATAAATGAAGGAGGACGAGGACTCGCCATCATTGAAGATAGTGTCGATTTATCGATTGGACAACTCAAAGACAACGTAAAAAAAGACTGATTACAACACCACAAACAGCATAAGGTTCAACAGAACAACAATGACGAATAAAAAAAATGGGGAAAAAAAACTAATGGCATTGACATTTCGAACAATAAACACGCAAAATCTCACACGAGAAGACTTGGAAATGGCTAAGAAAAGGAAACCTTAAAAGAGAAACTGAATCTCTTCTAAAAGCGGCACAAAACAACGCCAGAAAGACCAACTATGTTCAAGCAAAAATAGACGAGACACTGCAAAATAATAAATATATGTTACGTTGTGATTAATTACAAAATAAGCGAATGCTGTAAATTAGCACAAGAATAGTATAAGACGAGACCTGATTGGGTAGGGAAGGTAATCTGCAGGGAATTGTGCAAGAATTTTAATTTGACCATACGAACAAGTGGTATATGCATAACCCAGAATCCGTACTGGACAATGAGACGCACAAACTTCTAGGAAGATGGTTTAATGCCATAATTAGGACATTCATGAGTGCGGGGGTACCTCTCTGCAGAGACACATACATACACACACACACACACACACACATATATATATATATATATATATATATATAGGCTAAACTAACCACTTAGCTTGTCATATATATATATATATATATACACAAACATACAATTGATCGTTCAGCATTGACCTCTCTTCCACTGAGTCCTTTTAAATGACTTTTCAAACCTTGAAGCAGAGATGACAGACAAATGGACTGGTGGAGACCTGAAGTGACTTGCAGTCAGTCACTCAAACGCTGGTATAAAAAAAAAACTCTCAAATGAGTAAATGATAATAGTAAATAAATAAATGAATAAATACACTGGAACAGAAATTAATCACAAATTTAATACGATACGGCTACGTAAATAACAACAAGATTAAGTGTCTTTCCCAGAATGCCACACGAAATAGATCATCCTTCCGATCATGCCTTATAATGTCCGAGACAACAGTATATAAAAGGATACCAACCACGTGAGAACTACTTGATCCGATGAAGGCATAGACGAAACACAGTCAGTTCACAAACACCGTTGATATACAAGAACAGAACCAAGTAATCTTTACAATTATTTTACCATTTGTCTGTCATCTCTGCTTCAAGGTTTGAAAAGTCATTTAAGAGGACTCAGTGGAAGAGAGGTCAATGCTGAACGATCAATAGTATGTATATATATATATATATATATATATATATATATATATGAGACAAGCTAAGTGGTTAGTTTAGCCTATCCTATATATATATATATATATATGTATATATATTACTATATTCATAAAGGATGCTCAATATCTGTAGTATATATATATATATATATATGGGCATCCTTTATCTATGAATATAGTAAAGTATATAAATTAATGAGTTAATGGAGGACCAAATGTTGCAGTATTGTTAAATACTGCTTAATATCAATGATAGAGAATTTATATATAGAAATACATACATACATACATACATACATACATACATATATAATATTACATAGTACTGTCGGTGACCCTAGGTTTCATGCAATCAGCAATCGTCAGTACCATGTAATATATATATATATATATATATATATATATATATATATATATATTAGTGTAGTTGTCGACCATAGTCGAGCGCGACTCGAAGGCTCCCTTTTAATTAGCTACTACACCGAGGTGTAGGGAAGGTGAGCTTCCTCATTTCCCTGGATTGCTTCACTCTACCCTTGTTCCGTACCTTATCATGTTTATTGTTCAACAAGGAGGCATCAAGTACCATTTTTTGAGTTTTGGGGATTATACCCCGGTCTCCCGGGCCATTGGAATGGTCACAGAGGCTAGAAATTTATAGTCACCAAACACCGTTGACTCTATTCTACGCTATCCTAATAGATAGATAGATAGATAGATAGATAGATAGATATTATTGTGTATTTTGACAGCAAAATAAAACTCCGAAATAAATAAAACTCACACCAAAAAAAACAATTGTTCCCTTAAGGTCGACATGACTGAAAGCGCTTGGGTAAATATGGGACACTTTCTCCATTTGGATCCCAACGTACGAGAAGAAACAAAAAGGCTTGAACATCTAAACATGAAAATCATACGAAAAAAAATACTCCAAGATATCATCATCATGTCGTGCTGCCAGCACGGATCTCCCTGGCCCTCTCTCGGCATCCGTCCCTATCGTCCATCGCTCCCGGGAGGTCTTCCTGGCTATATCCTGTATTGGCACATAGCTGTTGTATATAGGTTCTGGCTGGTGGTCCTGCCTTTGCTCCTCCATATGACGGGGTCCATAAGAGTACATAGCGTATGAATTCGTCCTTACTTCTCCAACAGTGTCCTACATGTCTGGTTCGTCTAACTTGGATAGTTTTGTGATGAGTGGTATGTGGCTGGTTAGCTACTGTTTTGTGCAGTGTTGCCTCAAGGATTTATTCCATACTGCTCGCAGCATTCTTGTGTAATTGCCGTCAAGATTTTTCTCCATACGTTTAGTTAGTGTCTATGTTGTGCATCCATATAGCAGTATTGACACGACCGCTTCTTGGTGTTTACGCCCTCTTAAGTATGATATTTTCTCTTAAAATATCCGTTTTAGCTCCTAGATTTTTTTAAATATTCTTTATAATCGTAATGTGGTTGTAAGAAGCGTAGATTAATTTTATTTTGCTGTTTTGCATGCTTGTTGCAAAAATGCCATATATTCTCAGTACTTTTTGGGAGAACCCGTTTCTGTTAAACCTCTCTTTAAATTCTTACGGTATTCTCAGCTACCTTTTAAGACTTTAATAGACATATAGGTACATACACATTACAAAACATATATATATATTAATGTGTGTGTGTGTGTGAGAGAGAGAGAGAGAGAGAGAGAGAGAATGCACGTGTCGGTTGATATCCACATGCACATTTTTGTTGAACATTTTTACCAATTTTTAAAAACTATTTTTTGCTTGCTTATGCAATTACTGAAAGTCGTAATGAAATGATTTCTGCCTAAGTGAAGAGTTCTATGAAACCCGAACATTTCCCGTTAGAAATGCTTTTCATGAGGAATAATAAAAATAATATCTATTTTCTAACTGACTAAAAACGTTTACATTTGTAATTTGATACCGAATATAACGTTTTAACCTCTTTTTTTTTTTTTTTCTACTATTATTTTAAACGAATCGATGCAATCAGGTTAGACAAGTACTTCTCTCATGCTTTAATTTTTTTTTTTTACTTTCTTTTTTGTTTAGCTTTTTGCCCCCCCCCTACCACCACCACCACCACTTTTCGTCTTCCTTGATTTTCTTAATTCACGTTTGTGTTTTTTCATTGTATTTTCTATCTTTTTCTCATTTCATTTGATATATCATCTTATTTTTTATTTGTTCGTTTTCACTTCAGTAAAGATTTTTTTTCATTTCTTATAACATTTTTACCTTTCATTTATTTATTTTATTTTTTTTTTTTTTTTCGTTTTTTTTTTTTTTGCGAAGGGGGAGTTAGTTTTGTTTTTTGTTTTGTTTTTTTTTTGGTGGGGGGGTTTGTTTTTGGTTTTTTTTATCTTTGTTTTTTTGTTTTGTTCTTTTTTTCTTTTTCTTCTATTTTCCTTCCACTTTTCTTCTTTCCTTACCGTTTCAGTTCCTAATTTTTCATCCAACCTTCCATTGTGTTTCTGATATTTTACCCCCGCCAATCTGACCCTCGTTTGTTTTCTCTGTTAATTGTGTTCATATATTTTGAGTTTGTTTACTGTCTTTCCTATTATATATTTGAAATCTTCTTTTCTTTCTTTGCTAGTTCTCTATTTTTCTTTTTTCTCAGGACGGAGTTCACGTGTTGTAGTGGTTAACGTACTGAACTGCGACATTGTAGTGAGCAGGTTCGAATTCCAGTTGCGCAATTACGTTCACTTTCCGACTAATACTCTTAAAAAGGTATGAACCTCCTTATTTCCCCCACCAGCAGTAGGCTAAATAGAATCCCTACTGTTCTTTTGCATTGAATAACCCATGAAGATTGATATGCCATTAAACAAAGAAACCGAACCTATCTCATTCTTAAATAGCTTTTTTTAAGTTCCTTTTTTTTTCACTTTCTAAACTTACAGCATAGATGTTGTTATTTTTATTTATTTTTTTTGTATGTCTTACTAATTTTTGTGGGTTTTTTTACTTCTTTTCGTTCTTTTCTTTTTTTCTTTATTTTGCTTAATCTCTTTTTTATTTATCTTTTTTTTTTTTCATTTTATCTTTTTTGCCTTTTTTTTTCTTTTTTTTTGGAGATGTGTCGTGTCGTACTCATAAAATATTTTTCTTTTTCTTTCTTTTTTTACTTTCCTTATTATTCTAATTCTCTCTCTCTCTCTCTCTCTCTCTCTCTCTCTCTCTCTCTCTCTCTCTCTCTCTCTCTACTTTCAAGTCAGTTTTATTCTAAGTAATTTTTATATCTATTTCTTTATCTTTTCCTACTTTTTTCTTCCTTTCTTTCCTTCTTTCTTTCTCTCTCTCTTTCAACAATTCTTGCTTTCGATTTCTGGAGTTTCTTTTACTTTCTTTCATTTTCTTTCTTTTTCTTTCTATCTTTCTTTCTTTTTTAATTCATCGTTGCTTATTTATTTGTTTGTTTTTTGCATTTTGATTTAAGATAGTTCTTTTTCCGCATTTTTTCTCTCATTTTTTCTTTTTCTTTTTTTTTCTTTTTTTTTTTTACTTAAATCTCAGGCCGTTTTTATTCTTACATTCTTTCTTTCTTTCTTTCTTTCTTTCTTTCTTTTAACGGTTCTTGCTTTTGATTCCAGTTCTTTCTTTCTTTCTTTCTTTCTTTCTTATCACTGTTCTTGCTTTTGATTTCTGTTCTTTCAGTTCTTTCTTTCTTTATTTCTTTTCCCTTTTTTAATTTTTATTTCTTATTCTCAAACAGTTTTCTCTTTTCGTTTTCTTTTTTCTTTTTCTATTTTTTTTTAACCTTCTTTTTTTTTTTCAGCTTTTCTGGTCATTTATATTCTTTCTCTTTTGCTTTCTTCTTTTTTTTTCTTTTCATCTTCCTAATGTTTATATTCCTCACTATTTTTCATCTTATTTCAAATAATTTTCTTCATTTATTTAATTTTCCTTCTCCTTTTTTACTTTTCTTGTTCTTCTGACTCCTTTTCTTACTTTTGTCTTTTTTTTCTTGGTTTCTTTCTCAATTGTCTTTTTCTTTACCCTTGTACTCTCACACACCAAATAGAAGGTTGTAACATTACACGGCGCAAATAGACGCTTGTCACGCTCAGGTGTTCAAATGGAAGTTCGTGCTGTTGCGGTCCTTATAGACATTTGCACTACTATATGGACGCTTCTACCACCACATGTCTAACGTGTCCGTGAGTGTAGTAAATAAAGTAAAGTTGGCGACCATAGTCGAGGGTGACCCGAAGGCTACCTTTTCGATAGCTACTACACCAATGTGTAGGAGAGGGCGCTACTCCTTTCCCTGGATTTCTTCACTTTACCCTTGTCAAAAAACAGTTCTACTTTAAATAATTCAGTTTAGCATAAGCACGCAGTTCAAATGTAAGCACGGTTTAATTGTCAAAAACCATTTCTATGTCAAGCTATTCAGTTTAATCAAACAATTCAGTTTAACATAAGTATGCCGTTAGTTCTATTCAACCCATAGATAGGGCCCTATCAGGCGCTACCATGCCGGGGCAGAGTGGACCTGGGAGCAATGGCAATGAAGGGGTGCTCCGTAACACCCAAGGCCCCAATATTACTGGGACCTCACCATCTGACTGTTTAGTATGATATCCAGGACACTCGTTGGGGGTGGGGTCTTACCCCTCTACGGCCCCAGCCGACTGGGCAAGCTCTTTAGTGGATAAATCACTTTTCTTCGGGATAAAATTATTTCTTGCTTGTTGATTAAAAGGTACTTTTTGTTCGATAAAATAATATGCTCGACTAATTTTAATAGCACGTCAACCCGTGTAGGGTTTTTTAAGCCTATAAATGAGAGAATGGCGTTCATTGTATATTTATATTTTTCTGCGGTTGATTCTAAAGAAGCTTTTTTTGTACACGTTCGTATCGAATATGAGTAAATTCTAAACAAATCTATTTTACCCAAAGATGAGACCCTAACAGGTACAACCTCTCCAGATCAGAGTGAACCTGGGAGTAATGGCTATGAAACAGGGACTTCATGCCCCTCAGATATTCAGAACTTAAGCCTCGCCATCAGATGTAGTTTAGTGTCATACCCCAGGCCTACTACTTGGCAGGGGTCTTAATCTTTTTGAGGGATACAGTCAGCGAATTCTAAGTTCCGCTGACAGGGTGAATAAACTTTTGAATTAAGGCCTATAAAATGCAAAAATACTTTTGATACACTCTAATATTTTATAATATAAATGCACTGAAAAACAACGAAAAAGTTTTCGTACGTATGAATTAGATCAAGAAAGAAAGAAAGAAAGAAAAGGTAATCATATGTTGGTTGGTTGGTTGGTTGTGGCATACCAATACTTGTTAGTCATTTAATGCTAAATCTTGTTGATACATATATATATATATATATATATATATATATATATATATATATATATAAATTAACTTAAATCGCGAGTCGGAATTCTCCTACTAAAGTTTCACCTCAACGGATGATCCGTTGAGGTGAAACTTTAGTAGGAGAATTCCGACTCGCGATTTAAGTTAATTTTTGTAATTGACTCTACTTCGTATTGAGCACTCTTGTAATTGTAGCATTGCGGCATTTTACGGTGGGTTTTATTTTTCTTTTGACCAACTGACTGCATATCTCTTGATTTTTTTCAACTGGTGTGACGAAGTTGGCCTTTTCTTTTTTTTTTTGTCCTATGATATTTTTCTTTTTTCCCCTAGGCGGCGATTCGAGATATTTTATCTCTTGTTCCTGGTGGGGTTTTATTTCTTTTTTCCTGGTAACCGTGAATGCTGGTAGATAGTAGGTTAGTAAATATATATATATATATATAAGTAAAGTTGGCGACCGTAGTCGAGGATGACCCGAAGGCTCTCTTTTCAATAGATACGAAGTGTAGGGGAGGGCGCTAATCCTTTCCCTGGAATGCTCCACTTTACCCTTGATCCGTACCTTATAGTACTGACTGTTAATCAAGGCAGTATCAAGTACTATTTTTTGAGTCTTTGGTATGACTCTACCTGGGATTGAACCCCGGTCTCCTGGACCATTGGTGAACACTCTAACCATTATGGCTCGGTTATATATATATAGCTTAAGGAATTTTGTCGGTGATTTTTTTTTTTTGGCTTGGCCTACGTGATGGGTTGATTATTTTCAACCAGTACGAATATTTTTAGTTTTTTTCTTTTTTAGAGAATTTTTCCCAGATATCCGTTAGTGTAATATCTTTTATTAGCAAATTGTATCATCCGGGTTTTTTCTCGCCGTCAGATTTATTGAATAGGTATAAAATTAAATAATATATATATAAAAAGAAAAAAAAGGAAGAAAAAGTAATCCAAAGTGAAGAATTTAATATGAAAGAAAGTTGACGTTATAATGTTTAGGTTTCAATAAACCATTATAAGGACTTTAGCATCCATCGGTGATCTAACGATACTTCTTAACACCTTTTGTAAGTCCTGATGATGGTTTATTGAAACCGAAACGTTATATCGTCGATTCTTTTTCATATTAAATTCTTTACTCTGGATTACTTTGTTTTTCAATATTTTTCTCCACATTGTCAGATTATTTTCCATTATATATATATATATATAAACAAATAAATTGATGTTAACTTTATTTTTAAACGAGTTGTTAGAATTGATTTTTATAGACATACAGTAATATAGTTTCAAGTATTCATAATTAACACTAATATTTCTATTAATCTTAATCATTTGTTTGCACACAATTAAATGCTTTCAAGTATTGGTATTTACCGTTAGTTATTACATTTATCAAGAATGTAGTATAAATAATTTCCACACAGCTGTAAGGATTCAAATTTGATAAATGATGGAACAGTTGTATTTGAACCCTCGATGGGAATCTAATAGATACAACCAATTCAGATCAGAGTGAACCTGGGAGGAATTGTCATGAACAGCAACTCCACATTTTCTAAAGTTCTTGAACTGGTCTAGAGCCTCACCTTCAGATGTAGCTTAGTGTTATACTCAGGTCACTCGTTGTGGGTGCGGTTCTTATCCCTCTGCAAAGGTGCAGTCGGCGTATACTGTGGACTGGACGTAGGTAATGATATCAATAACTAAAAGACGAGAAAATGAGTTATGAATAAGAAAGAGAAAAATGGACGTTAGAAAGAGAATAAAAGAAAGAGTGGATGAAAGAATGAAAGAGGAAGGAGAAATTACTGAAAATAGATTTTTAAAAAGAGAGAAAATTGGGACAATAAGTAGAAGAAAGAAAGAAAGAAAGAAAGAAAGAAAGAAAGAAAGAAAGAAATGTAGGAATGAAAGAAGGAGGGAGGGAAGAAAGGAAGAAAAATGAATAAACTAGAACTTAGGAACAAAGAAGAAAGAAGAAATTAATAAAACGTTGTTAACACTTAATTTATTCTTTTTCGTTTTTTATTTGTTTTGTTTTGTTTCTTTTCTTTTCGATTTGGTGTATCCTTTTTCTTTATTCCTTAAGTCTGTTGAGAACAAAACGTAAGTGTCTCCCTTTCTTGTTATTCATGGGCGGAGCTTCCGGCAATCACGTGACCGTTGGTCATGTGACTATTTGAGAAGCGAGTTCTACCATTTTTTGACCTAGAAGATCCTAGGGATAAGACGTCTACTTCAGCCTCTGCTATGTGAGGAGCACGTGCGTACAAATCCCCTTACGAGAACTTGCACTACACCAGACCTACGTAAGTGTAACTTCTGCAATTCGTCAACTTGTTCTTGGAGCAACTATTGCACCTTTATTTACAATGGTTTCGGACAATTATTATTGTGTACTATACGCCGATGACATAGCGATTCTGGCAAATGCACCCGCCCAAGCTGAAACCCTACTGCACAATCTGGAACGAACCGCCGCAGGCATTGGCCTCCATGTCAATGCACACAAAACGGAATTATGTGCTTTAATCAAACTGGCGACATTTCCACACCAGGCAGTAGCTCTCTGAAACTAGTTAACAAGTTCCCCTACCTAGAAAGCAGTGTCTCATCAACCGAAAAAGATATCGACACGCGGCTAACAAAGGCATGGACAGCTATCGATAAGATATCGGTCATACGGAAATCAGACCTGAGCGATAAAAGGAAACGCAGTTTCTTAAAAGCCGCGGTCGTGTCGATACTAACTAAACGGATGGAGAAAAAGCTTGACGGTAACTAAATTGCTGCGAGCAATTTTGAACAGGTCCTTGAGGCAACACCCCACAAAGCATCATCTGTACGGCCACCTACCTTCCATCACGAAAACTATCAAAGCTAGACGAACCAGATATGCAGGACACTGCTGGAGAAGCAGGGACGAGCTCATAAGTGATGTTTTCCTATGGACCCCCTCATATGGCCGAGCAAAAGCAGAACGACCTGCTCTCACCTACATACAGCAGCTCTGTGAGGATACGGGATGTAGCCTTGAGGACCGGCCAGAAGTGATGAACGATAGGGAGGAGTGGCGAGAGAGGGTCAGGGATATCCGTGCTGGCGGCACGACATGATGATGATGATGAAATGTTTGCAGTTTATCTTTTTGTGTTATTTAGCCTTTCCTTGCCGAACTAATCAGTGTTAGACGATCAACAAAATAGTCTAATGCATTATGGGAAAGTGTAGTTGGTAGTTCAGGCCACTGTCATACACCACGTAAAATTTTTATAAGTCTACGGCGTTGATATTCTTTATCAATTATCTTATTCTCTTATTTCTTTAAAAAAATTTCTTGCATATTGAGAGAGGCCCCATGATATAGTGGCTAACGTGCTGGCCTGTGACATCATAATAAGCGAGTTCGAACTGCAGTCGCGCTGTTACGTTTGTTTTCAAATTAACGTTCACTTTCGGTCTTATAGCTTTTGGAAAGGCAAGAACCCTTTTTCCCCTAGCTATGCCAAAGCTGTTCATACAGAACAGTTGTGATACTATTTAGTATCACAACTGTTCTGTATGAACAGCTTTGGCATTAAATAACCCACAAAGGTTGATATACCATTAAAAAGGAAGTAAAAAAAATATCTATACGATTGTCTACTCAATTTTTTTTCTTACCGACATTTTTTTCAAAATTTCGATTTTTTTTTTTTTTTTTTTACCATCATTTGTTAATTTTTTCGTTTTTTCACAGCTGCCTTCCGGCTTTCAACAGAGGAGTCCTTCCTTCAACAATCTTTTCAATTTAACTACCATTATTCCTCATGAAAAATTTTTTGTTGGTAGGGGCGCTTTTAGTTTGTTGGCTTTTCTTAACCTTGGCTTGTTTCTCGAATAATTTTTGGGAAATACTATCTATTCTCCAGATTTCCTTGCGAATTTTTCTATTGCTTTAAATTCATTCCTTTTGCTAACAGTTGTTTTCTTCTTTTTTTTTTTTCTTTTTTCTTTTTCTTTTCCTTCTTTCCTCAAACGCCCTACTGGGTGCGGCTATTGTATAAACTGACTGCACCTTTGCAGATGGGGAAGGCCCACACACAACCAGTGTCCTGAGTAAGACATTAAACTGCATCTGATAGTGAGGTCGAAGTCTTTGAGCTTTGGGGAATTCGGAATACACATTCATCGCTATTTCTCCCATGTCTTCTCTACCCCAGAGTTGTAGTACCTGTTAGGTTCTCATCTATAGTTCAAACATAACTGTTTATGCTGTATAGTCATATGCAGATTCATCTACATATATACACATGTACATGCTGAATACATTTTGACGCAGTAATAAAGATGAGTGAAGACTTCTTTAAAAAAATATAACTCTCACTTTATTTGAAAGGTTTGTGTGTGAGAAGGAGTTGGAGACTGAACAGAACTGCAACATACTGACCCCCACTCTATTGGCCATAACTGCGTTTCTTTCCCAGTCTCCTGGGCAGCTCAATCGGGGTCCCTGCGGGTCCAGCCTCTCTGGGACATGTTCCTCAATCCAGCATCTTCTCTCCAACTCATTGAACTTCCTGTGCACCGAGTTATATAATAGTTCGACGCCCACTCAATCTCTTCCCATAACTTGCCAACGGAATATGCAAATGGATTTCAGCAGGTATATTTTGTATTAAATAGCCGTGCATTGAGTACTCATTCTTTGGATATTCACAGTCCTTGACATATATATATATATATATATATATATATATATATGATTTATTCTTTTTTCTTGTTTCATGATAAAGGAATAAAGGATGGCAAATTTATTGCATTTGTTGCGTTTGAAGCAGGAATAATGGGAAAAATCTGACTGTAAGTAATTTTTTTTTTTTTTTACACTTTCTCAATATACAGTTTTGTGGCAAAGTCTTCGTCTAGTTTAAACTGTTGCAAACTGTTTCTAAAGAACCGTGTCGCTCGTCTTTATTGTATCGTCATTATGATCCTGCATGCATATGTATTATGTGGCTATGCAATAAAGAGTTAAATACACCAAGTATTCAACCAAAACATACTAAAAGCTCACGTTAAATCTATAAATTCCTCCAATGTTTCATCAGTAAAAAAAACGCAACACGTAATATCTAACAATAATATGGCGATTGCCAGAAATTTACAATAGTTTAAGACTTTTGGACAATACTGCATATAGATAAATTATTAACATTAAACGAATCTAATAACTTAACATTATTATTCATATCCACGTAAAATTTCTCAAATACTGAAACAAGAACAAAGATAAAGTTATAAAATAACGAAGGGAGAAAAAAATGTCCTCTTTACAATTTTAATAAAATTAAATAAAAATTCGAATTTGTTTCTTAAACAATAAAATTTTGTTTTTGTCATGAAATCGTGTTTCCTCTTGCAGAGTAATTAATTTATCTTTTGACTTTAATATTAAACCTAGAAATAATTGAGCAAAAATCATTTAAAAATAGAACATTTATACAGTTATACAAGTTGAAGAAAATTGTTTTTTTTTTCTGCTAAATATACAAAGTAAAATGAGTATGTGGTTTCTTTTTTTCGTTACATAATCAATTTTCAAACGTTCCATTAAAACATTAAAACTGGGAAGACAATGAACTTTTAAATATTCAAAATTTCAAAGCTCGTTGGTCGTCTTTCGTATAATTGATAACAGCAGAGTCATGAAAACAGTCTTCTTTTTTTTCACCAGAATGTATATAGCCTAAAGTATCTGAACTTGTGGGATGCGACATATAAAAACATATTTTTAATATCCTTGTTCAGAGAGTTTCATAACTTTAGGAATATTTCTTGTTATCAAATTTATCTTTCTATTTAATTCTTCCCATATTCGTTTATTATATTTTCATCGCGGGCGAATGAAATGATTGGCTGGATGATTATAGTAATTTACTTAGATTTTTGCTTAGATTTGGTACAAAGCCTTATGATTGAGGCACCCAATGAGGTAATTTACTAAGCTTTTTTGCTTAGATGTAGCACAAGGCCGCATGAATTGGGCACCCAATGAGACTCAATCTCTAGTCTATCTTGCTAACCATTACCCCTCCCGAGGCTGGATGATTAGAAATTCTATTTCAAAGGAAGCAAATGTCCGAAAAATATAGAAAACCCTAATAAAACCTCACATAGAATATTGTACTCAAGCCTGAGCTCCTGAAACATGGAAATTGAAGTGTAATATTTAGATTGTAAGGCATACAAAGAGTAAATTGATATAAAGGTCAGAGCGTTCACCAATGGTCCAGAAGACCAGGGTTCAATTCCAATTCTAATCATACCAAAGACTCAAAAAATGGTACTTCATGCCTTCTTACTTAACACTCAGCATTATAATGTATGGATCAAGAGTAAGTGGAGCAATCCAGGGAAATGGGTAACGCCCTCCCCTACACTTCTGTGTAGTAGCAATTGAAAAGAGAGCCTTCGGGTCACACTCGATTACGGTCGGCTAACTTTCCAACTTACTTTACTAAAAATAAACATGAAAGGTGATCTGATTGAAGCTTTCAAAATAATTAATCGAAATTCTTATTATAGTAGACATCTTTTTAGTGTTGCTCCTCGAACTGCTGTCAAGATAGTTTTCAAAAAGTAAGTTTTCTAGCCAATTGGATTTTTTCCTAAAAGAATAATCTATTTCTAATACCAAATACGATCAAAAACAACTTTGAACATTTTACTAATAAATGACAACAATGAACTAGAGGAGGTGCCGTGGTGTAATGGTTATCGTCGCAGGAAATGGACACGGCAACACGAGTTCAAATCTTGGCCGAAACTGATTGAATTTTCACCCTTGGGAAAGGTATGAATCCAATTATTCTCCCTCCAGCTATGGGTAAATAGTAGGGCAGACTAGGTTCTTCAACCTTAGTGAGGCAACTAGTCTAGGAGAAGGAAAACTCTGAATAAACCTGTTAAAAACTCTGAATAAACTCTGTTAAAAACTCTGAATAAACTCTGTTAAAAACTCTGAATAAACCTGTTAAAAACTTCGCTTAAAAATTGACCTCGTATCATATCCTGCCCGAGCGGAGGGGTTGGGTAGATATGTGTGTGTGTGTGTGTGTGTGAAATAATAATATACTATATGAATAACGATGAACTAGAATTTAAAGTTCATCACAAATTCACAAATAAAATGACCATATAAATTTTTACTCATATCATAACACCAAAATAAAGAAATCAATAGTCAAAGATTTTTACCTGAGAGCTCTCAGGATATGCACACCCAAATTATCAAAAGGTGATTTAGACAATGTAAAAAATTCTTTCACACAACTTCCATATCCAAAATCAAGCAACAAGCCAAAATAAAACCTTTCAGATTTACAAACGTAAATGTTCTCCAGAAATTTAAAAAAATAATTTTCGAATAATAATTCATTACGCTGATATATCGTTTTACCCAATAATTTGATCATAAATATCATCGAAAAAAACTTAAACAACCTTGAAATTAAAACGACCCGAAATCTCCCTTTTCAATAGCTACTACACCGAGATGTAGGCGAGGGCGATAATCCTTTCCCTGGATCGCTCTACTTACCCTTGATCCGTACCTTATAATGCTTAGTGTTAAGAAAGGGGGCATGAAATACCATTTTTTGAGATTTTGGTATGACTCGACTTGGGATTGAACCCCGGTCTCCCGGGCTATTGGCGAATACTCTAACTATCATGCCAATGAACCGATTATAATTTCAAAATATTTTTTTGGAATGAGATACCAACACCATGAAAATAGCTTTAAAAAACTCCGAATGATTAAACGTTGGTGATTTATTCATATATCAATATATTATTTGAATATATTGTTCTTTCACACACACACACACACCCAAACACACACAAACACACACACACACCCCCACACACACAAACAATTTAGGGGAAAAGAGTAATAAAGGAGGAAAACCTAAAAAGACCGAAAGTATGCTAAACATTTACTTTCTGAAGACGACGTAAAACGGACAAACACTTGTCGGAGATGAATGACCATAGTCAAGGGCAACCCGAAGACTCCCTTTTCAGTAGATACTGCACCGAGGAGTAGATGAGGGTGCTACTCCTTTCCCTGGATTGCTCCATTTTACTCTTGGTCCGTACCTTATAATGCTGAGTGTTAAGCAAGGCGGCATCTAGTACCATTTTTTAGTCTTTAGTATGACTCGACCTGGGATTGAACACCGGTTGCACGCACCTTTGGCAAACACTCTACTCATAAGGCTAATGGAATAAATAACCTAAAAACAAATTCTCTTGAGAACCTATTCATTTTAAAGTATTTTTCTCTCATAGGACCAATAAAGAATTTCACATATATATATATATATATATATATATATATATATATTGGTTACACCATGCACCATAGTTACCAGACAGAATTTTTTTTTTTTTCATTTGATTTTTATTGCATCTTTTTCGGGTCATTATTTTATAATAGGAAGAAAAAGTATATATTTTGAAATAATTATAAAACATAAATTTCTGTATGACAATATCTTTGTCACACGGAAAACAATGAGGATCGACGGGTTTTCATTCTATACGAGAGCAAGTGCTAGCAAGACGCCCCTATAGCTCTTGATCTGTTGATCGCAAAGGCAAAAAAAATATCAGTCACCAAGTGCCATAGACTCTGTGTCTACGCCATCCTAACTTTGGATCTTCACACAAACAACCACCCACCCACACGCATATATATATTGTCTGTTTTTTAAATCATATAGCGTACTTGTGTTGTTTTCAAGTAATTATCTTATATTGGGAGGAATAAAACTATTTTCAGTTCTGAGTTATTTAGATATAAGAATGTTTATGTTTCTTTCTTCTTTTTTGTATATATATATATATATATATACAGTGTAAGCCGGATATCAGGGACACGGATATAATAGAAACCTGGATATAAGAGAGATTTTCTCTTGTCCCAAATTAGAGCCTGTGTTACCTAAACAAAATAGACAAAACCCGGATATAGAAGAAACCCGGATATAGGAGACTTCTTATCCGGTCCCGACAACTCTCTCATATCCGGGTTACACTGATATATATATATAAATGTGTGTGAGTGTTAAGATTGTAGTTGACCAAACGAGAGAAAAGCAGATATTTTAAAATGAATAGGTTCGTAAATGATTTTAAATTTGGTATTTAAGTTTTTACTATTTCATATACTAGTGTGCTACACGTGTTTCAGACTTCAAGCCCTCTTCAGGCAGTGATTTAAGAGGCAAATTCGGGTGAATTGTAAGTTCAATGTTTGTGTACATCCATTATAGACTTTAGTGCCTGTTTGTACATTTCATTATACAGACTACACTACATAGATATTTAAGCTGTAGTTAAAAAAATGTACTTAGTAGGAGAAACCGATCAAGAAATAAAATCTGAAACCTAATTACCTACCGACATACCAGTCCTACCAATATGTCAATGTGACTAGATAACTTGCCCCAGAGGTGTCCGTGGTATAATGGTTATCGGAGGAGGAAATGAACACGGCGCCACGAGTTCAAATCCTGGACCAGGCTAATTGCATTTCACATAGCACTAATACCCTTGGGAAAGGTATGAATCCAATTATTCTCCCTCCAGCTATGGGTAAATAATAGGACAGACTATGTTCTTCAGCCTTGGTGAGGCAACTAGTCTAGGAGAAGGAAAACTGAATTCAAACCAGTTAAACTCCGCTTAAAAAATTGACCTTGTGTCATATCCTACCCGAGCGGAGGGTTTGGTAAATATGGATAACTTACCCAGGTGGAGTTCGTAATATAGTAGCAGCCTTCACCCCATGAGAGATCGTCTGTGTTAGAGACCACAAAGGGTCAACCACGATATCTCTCGTGATCAGTGCGAGAAAATGTCACACGATATTTGGGGAATTTTTAAAGAGTCAGCCAGTTAGTGACTGGCAGAGAACAAGTAAGGATCAGGCAACGATTCAGCAATTCCTTCATCGACTCAAAAAATACTGTTTCACGTCTTCCTGGTTTGACACCGGTCTAGAGGGCGGTTGAAACACAGTAAGAAAGTGAATGGCATTTCTGATGTGAATTTGTCATCATCTCTTCATCTAATTTTTGTCTCCGGCAACTTTCACCGAGACCCAGAAATACAAGAACTGGCTTCAGAAAATTGTAAGGAAAACTGGGCTGTCTTGGAGGAGGATTGGTTTAACAGGCCGGTTGCCGTAAGCAATCGCTCAAGAAAACATAAAAAGAGAAGAACGGTAGATCTTCTACTTCATCTCCTCGTTGCTGTTAGAATATGTTTAGAGGAAAGAAAAATTCTTTACTTTATGCATAAATTAAGAAAAATTGCAATATCTTCAATTTATAAGAAAAAAATTGAATAATGACATCTTTGAATGTTCAATTTACCTATGTTTTTTTTTATTATTATTCGTTTATTTTTATTTTTATTTATTTATTTATCCCATTGACAGAATTTTGCCTGAGGATTGAAAAAATATATGCAAAATATTTGACAGATTCTTTTTATTTTTTTTAAATTTCATTTCTGGCAGTATGCGCGGGAAACATATTTTAATATACCTGAAGGGTTTTTTCTTAATAACATAGAAACCTTATCAAAATGTCGTTGTAAAGTGATAAATGAACCAAAAGTTTCCCTATTTCTTACAACTGATGGAAAAATTGATAGAATCACACTCAATATTTGTTCACTCAGCTTTCTTTTTATTTTTGTTTCATAGCAATAAGGGTTAATCGAAAGTTTTGCAATATTGTAATACGTGCAAGTTTACTGCGCGTATATTTCGTGACCGAAGCAGTTCTAGCTGTGGTAGGTATCCACTGTGGTGTTGTGAGGGAAGTATCGTGGTAGTTTGGTGCGCTGACACGTTGCGTATTGCTCCACTCCGAGTGGGATTTAAACGATGTACAAATGAACTTGAAAGGGGAACTTGTGCTTTACGAGTTCGAAATGGGCTTCGGGAGTAATTGAAAATATTTGTTGAGCAAAAATGTAGGCACAGTTGATCACAGTATAGTAACCTGAAGGTTCAAGAAATTTCACTTGGGCTACAAGAGCTTCATCAATCAGGCAAAGTCAGGTAGGCCTATAAGCATGGATGCCGAGGCTGTACTCCAAGTCATCAATAAGAAGCCTTACTCAAAGAAAGAAAGAAAGAAAGAAAGAAAGAAAGAAAGAAAGAAAGAAGGATATTCCAAAACCGGAAGAATGAATAAAAAAATTTTTAAAAAATAAGAAGTGAATAAAATAAAGAGAATGGAAAAATAAAAAAGAAAAGGGATACAACTGCGAAGTAAAGTAGAACAAAGAGATGAAACATTTCACAAAAGAAATTAGAAAGAAAAAACTGAAGAGACAGAGAGAGGTATATACGAGGTGCCTTCAATAAGTTGCCAGATTTTTTTTCATGTATTGTAATATTTTGATCTTCGATCCGGCCCAAAAATGCCATTCCAAGGTGATGCACCGGAAGGAAGTGACTCATTCCAATGGCCAGTAATCGAAAGAGATGGCGTGAGCGGATTAAGGCTGATAATATGGAACAAGGTGAAGGTCCCACTGTGCCACTACAGAGTGATGCACCGGAAGAGAGTGACCTGTGAACTGCATGACAGTTATTTCCGCTTGATGACGATCAAACATGCAATTTCAAAGATCAAGTGGGCGATCGAGTAGGTGTTGAACTATTATATAACTCAGTCAAGACCCAGTTCGAGGGCAGTTGCAGTAAAGTTGGAGACGGAGATAGACGAGTGTGGTAGGGAAAGCCACATCAGGCCGAAGGGGCCTTTGTGCCCTGATGAGTTGAGGTCCGGAGAAGATGCTGATAAGATGCAGTAAAGAAAGCCATCACCCAGCAGAGTGGGCCTCTGGACCTCCGGTTGAGCATCTAGAGAACGAGAAAGACACAACGTTGACGGCCATAAGAGTGGGGGTCAAAATATTGAAGTTTCTGTTCTGTCTCCAACTCCCTTTCACACGCAAGCCTTGAATAACCTTTTCGAACCCTTACAAATAAAGTGAGAGGTATATATATTTATAAAGAAGTCTTCCTGCGTCTTTCTTTATTATTGTGTCGTTATGATGCTGTAGATGAAAATATAACAGTATTAAGATGGTCGTAGACTCTGGAAAATTCAGTATCTTATTGCTATACATCTTATGAGATGACTGACCAATTTTTATGATTTCACGTTCAAATGAACAGCTACAGCAGCAATTGGAATACACCCTACTAAAGCCTGATTGTCTCAGCGGGTGCATTTCAAAAATGCAATCTGGACGTGAGGACACTTTAGAAGAACGATATGCAATAAAATTCTGTTTTAAACTTGAAAAAAATGCCACAGAAACGTATGGAATGCTTCAGACTGCTTTTGGAGCATATTGCATGAATCGAGCATCAGTTTTTGAGTGGCATAAGAGATTCAAGGAAGGCAGGGAGTCTGTGAGGGATGATCAGAGGTGTGGGAGGAGTAAAGAAATCAATACACCAGAGTTAATTGGCCAAAGGGTTAGAGTTAGGGTTACCCATGTTGAGGTTTTAAGGAAGTTCAGGAAGAGATTCGGTCGGAAGAGGTCAGCCCTCTTCAAATCGGGTCAGTAGCATTTCCAGCAGGACAATGCACCAGTCCACAACTCCATGGCAACCCATGGTAAAACAGTTGTTAACCAAGGAGGTTGAGGTCATCTAAGTGTTGCTGGGGTTTGGCGGGACAGTGCCGCCCAAATGAGGTGGAAGTGGGGAAAAAGCCCTAGAGTAGAAAATTGTTACAATACCGATTGCTTAAAAACGAACGCAAGAAGTTAATTTGATAAAAACACTTTACTAAAAAGAAGGAATTAGATGTGTAACCCACCTACAACTTGGAGATAATTTGCTATAAGTAAATCTCGGTACGAGTTCGTTTAATTTTCTCGGGGTATCCAATATATCATCCAATAAAAGAGGACCTCTCTCTAAGCAAAACAATTGCAGTAGTTATCCAGCCATTTTTTGGACGGGCATTTAAAATTGAAAATTCAGTATCTTATTGCTATACATCTTATGAGATGATTGACCAATCTTTATGATTTCAGCTTAAAATGAACAGCAACAGCACCAATTGGAATACGCCCTACTAAAGGCTGATTGTCACAGTTGGTGAATTTAAAAAATGCAATATGACACTTTAGAAGAACGATATGCAATAAAATTCCGTTTTAAACTTGGAAAAAAACGTATCAATGCTTCAGACTGCTTTTGGAGCAACTTGCATGAATTGAGCATGAGTTTTTGAGTGGCATAAGAGATTCAAGGAAGGCAGGGAGTCTGTGAGGGGTGATGAGAGGTGTGGGAGGAGTAAGGAAATCAATACACCAGAGTTGATTGGCCAAAGGGTTGGGGTTACGGTTACTATGTTGAGGTTTTAAGGGAGTTCAGGAAGAGATTCTTTGGGAAGAGGCCAGCACTCTTCAAATCGGGTCAGAGGCATTTCCACCAGGATAATGCACCAGTCCACAACTGCATCCTTGTCACAGACTATTTAACCAAAACAGTTCCTCCCCCTTCCTATAGTGCAGACCTTGCTCCTTGTGACTTTTGGTTATTCCCTAAGCTCAGAGGCTGTCGTTATGAGACAATTGAGGAGATGAAAGAGGCTGTGATGAAGGTAATTGACACGCTCACACAAGAGAACTTCCATGGGGCCTTCCAGAAATTGTTTGAACGGTACAAGTGTATTGTTAGCCGGAGGAGATAACTTCGATGGGGACTAGAGTTTCATGTGTGTACTATCAATAAAAGTGCCCATACGAAAAACGTCTGGAAACTTATTTAATGATCCTCATAATAAGCCTATCTTCGACGCTTCGAAGATATTGTGACAAAAGAATGCACTGACTAACGAGGTGAGAAAATAGTACGACAACTATTGAGTAAAAAAGATCAACATAAAACATTTTACTGTAAAAAAAGGAATTGTAGCAGAAAGAACTTTGTTCACTTTGCACAGTTTGTGAATAGATGAGTTAGGCAGAAAAATCCATTTCATGTTGGGTTTCGGTTCACCAATAAATCACCCCATGATTTTTGCTCTTTACATACGTTGTCAAAACGTTTGAGTTTTGACCGTTGGTTTTGGCCATTCAGCCCGGAGCGGTTTCCAGGGCTAAATATAAGCCAATGAAAAGCGCTCTCTTCCTCTTCTACATTCTCTTCGCTGAGAGGTAATTTACTAAGCTTTTTGCTTAGATGTGGCACAGGGCCATATGAAAGGGGCACCCAATGAGACTCGAACTCATTCGTGTAGGTTTGCTAGTCGAGCTTGCTAACCATTACACCACGAAAGGCGCCTCTATTCGACGAGAGACCAAGACGTACTGACCGACTCATCAAGATAACCAACGATAAAGACCACATACCCTTAGGATTTTCTCCCTGTTTCGGCTTGAAGAAGAGCAAACTTTTACCCAACACTCCAAGTATTCATAAGGAGAACGGTTAACTTTCTCCTCCTTGGTTTATGAATAACTATACCACTTGTTGCTTGTGTGCGACGTTTACACATACTAGTCTGATATATTTCGTGTTGCTCATTTCAACCCCGAGGATTCCACTCGCCAACAAATAATGCCGTGAGTCCTGCTAGTCTTCAACTCCACTCTTATCAGACATAGCTTTCTGCATCTTTCTTCACATAACCAGGAGCTTGGACAATTTCCTTTTGTCTCCAGCTGAACAATAAAACCAGGAAACTTGATATTTCCGTCTTCTTTCTATTTTTGTTTATATAACGGTAAAGGTGACCAAATCAACATTTGAATTCCGTCCTACCATTATAGAATTATTAGTGCAACTCACCCAGACACTTTCCTTTGTGTAACTCTCGAGGCAAGATTAACTTTATTATTTGTTTACCTTAAGTATCGTGATATGCCTTTTTGGAGTACTTAACTCACACCAGACGTGTACCCGTGAAGGTGAAACCAGCGTACAAACACGTTAGAAACACGAGAAAATACAGAAAGAAAATTCAAGGTTTATGTCTGCCCTTTATTCCTTTCCAAATGACATGTTTCTCTTTGTCCAGCTAATGCAGTCGACTCAGCTTTCTTTCTCTCTTTTATTCTCCTGACAGCTACTTAAAAAGTGTCGTAGCGAAGATGCTTTTGTGTTTGTAAACTATGACAGAATTTTTCATGTTCGTCAACTTTTCCCACGGAGAGGTTGCAACAGGTTCCGACTACTACTTAAGATGTAACGATACAGCCATTAACACGTTTGAACACGTGATGGTACAAACGTAACATTGTCACAATATTATAAAAACCTAACCAACCAACCTTTCGCATTCTTTATTTACAATTCCTGTGTATATAGAAAAACTGTCGTTCACTTACATATAAACAGAGGCAAATAATAGGAGGTGCTCGTGGTGTAATGGTTATCGTCGTAGGAAATGGACACGGTGACACGAGTTCAAATTCTGGACGAGACTGGTTGCATTTCACATAACACTATTATCCTTGGGAAAGGTATAAATCCAATTATTCTCCCTCCAACTATGGGCAAATAGTAGGACAGACAGGATTTTTCAGCCTTGGTGAGGCAACTAGTCTAGGAGAAGGAAAATTCTGAATTCAGACCAGTTAAACTCCGCTTAAAAATTGACCTTGTGTCATATCCTGTCTGAGCGGAGGGGTTGGTAAATATATAAACAGAGGCAAATAAGATTAAAGTTGACTAAAAAGAAACAATCGTTGCGTGTGAACAATTGGATGAAAGTGATATTCAGTAATGAATCAAGAACTTGCATTGGTCAAGGCGATGATGCTTAGACTTTTGTTTTATAACTTTCAAATAAAATATATAGAAATGACTGCCTGAAGGAAATAACTAAATTTCCAAAGTTATTCATATTGGGTTGCATGTCATTTGCAGGAACAAGGGAGAAAATAATCATTACCTCAGTAATCAATGTACATGTGTACACGGAAATCCTGAATAATTTTTCTTTCCATTGACAGAGAATTGGTTTGGCGATGATGATGATGATGATGATGTCATTTTTCATGATGATAATACAATTAGCGAAAAGGGTTTAACGTTTTCTTCGGGAAAGGTATATAAAGTTTATATCATCAGCGAAGAGTCTGGATCTAAATCCAGTTGAAAATTTAAGATAATTTTTATAAAGGTTCTCGGGAAGATTCTATCCACCAAAGATCTATTAACGGTTATTCAGGAAAGCTGTAACTCCTTTGATAAAGAATGTTGCTTTAAATTTAGGAAATGCAAAGCAGAAAGAATTAAGGCTAACATAAAATATCAAAGGCGGGGCAACTTAGAGTTAATTGTAATTTTTTTACCATTGAATTCCATATTATTTTCCTCAATACTTTGTTATTCTATAATCTTTTCTACAGCCTGACTTGGAAAATATTACCCCACTAATTGGCCTAGAGAGTAGAGTGTTCGCCAATGGTCCGGGAGACTTGGGTTCAATCCCAGGTCACGTCATACCAAAGACTTTAAAAATGGTACTTCATACCTCCTTGCTTAACATCAGCAATATAAGGTACGTATCGAGAGTAAAGTGGAGCAATTGTGGGAAAGGAGGAGTGCCCTCCCCTACACCTCGATGTGGCAGCTATTGAAAAAGGAGCCTTCTGGTCGTCCTCGACTACGGTTGCCAACTTTACTTTACTAATTGAAATATCAGCGTCTATCTTGGTTAAGGAATATTTTATGAAATCAGAATATTCAGCTATTAAAGAAAAATATTTTGCGTCATATCTGTTATTAGTTTATTTACTGCTAAATTTTAAGAATCATAGCAATAATTTAAATAATCTAATCTAATTTGTTTAAAGAATATTCCATGAAATCATAATGTTCTGCCATTAGATAAAATGTTTTGTGTCTTATTTGTAATTTGTATATTTACTATTAAATAAAAACTAAGCGAATATACACTTAGTGTCCAAATTACATAACTTTTGCAAGAAGCAGTAGCCATGTTAACTAGTTTTGTAGCATATTCTCTTCTATCTCGATCGTCAATCGGCCATCTCCTCACTTTGTTCTTTCGTAGTCTTCTCTGTCATCTCTGTCTGTGACATTTTGTCGCCATCTTTATTCTTGCTTGTTCGCTGCTCGGTCTCAACTGTATTTAGTTCTTTCTTAAAATTCAAGTATCGTCTGAACACGTGTCTCGTCATCCGATTAAATCAACGGTCTGAACTGACAACAGGTCACTCATCACTCACGCTGAGTGTCATCCAAACGGTTCGGAATTATTATACTAATCTACACTAACTGCTAAATTGTAGATTATTTGACTGTTTAACTTATCATCATCATCTTGTCGTTCCATCAGCATGGATATCCCTGACCCTCTCTCGCCACCCCTCACTATCGTTCATCGCTTCCGGTAGGTCCCCAGGACTACACCCTGTATCTTCACATAGCTGCTGTATGTAGGTTCGAGCTGGCCGCGCTGCTTTTGCACGGCCATGTGAAGGGGTCTATAAGAGTGAATTACTTATCAGTTCGTCCCCACTTCTCCAGCAGTGACCTGCATGTCTGGTTCGTCTAACTTGGATAGTTTTAGTGATGGGTAGTAGGAGGCCGTACAGCTGCTACTTTGTGGGGTGTTGCCCCCAGGACTTGTTCAATATTGCTCGCAGCATTCTTGTGTAGTTGCCGTCAAGCTTTCTCTCCAGCCATTTAGTAAGCGTCCATGTAGTGCATTCATATGGCAGTATCGACACGATCGCTGCTTGGAAGAAACTGCATTTCATTTTATCGGTCAGATCTGACATCCATATGACTGATTGCCAATCGATAGCTGTCCTTGCCTTTGTTAGTCGCGTGTGGATGTCTGTCACGGTCGATGAGACACTGCTTCCTTGGTAGGTGAACTTAGTTTAATTAGGCTACAAAAAAGTACCCGTGTGTAAGTGATTGTCGACCTATCTCTTTTGCTTCCTACATCCGTGATGACATTCCGATTCTGTGATCACAAATGATGTTCTTATTTGAACATAAACTTCATTTATCGAGTTATTTTTTTATAGTGGGTTCTTTATGTTTAAGGCTTCTTAATAAAACGCGAGAAAAGCAGAGGACTCGCTTGAAGAGTGAAAAATGTTATGATGACTAAGCAGTACCTTCACCCACAGAGCCAGGTTCGGTTAGGTTTGTTTGTTTAATAGCATAGCTATATATATATATATATATATATATATATATATATATATATATATATAATTGCAGACATTCTTTTTTAATGTGTATCTATCACAGAAAAACATAAACTATTCGCCAAAGATTGGTCTCCATGACACATTTACAACATTGACGGTATAGTTCAATTCGTATGCGATAGACTGTTGCAGTTATTCCTTAGATGATCTTAGACTTTAATTGGATGTTTAGGAACAACTGAAAATTCTATATCTATTGTCTTATTTTTTTCTTTTCAATTAAGGAAATGCAGTTCACTGTAAAAGAAAATGCGTTTAAGTATTAAGCCTAAAATTTTGAGTTGTTTCAGCACGAGCTGTTAAAATCTGAGATTAGTTGAACGTAAATTCTTATTAGAATATAAAATGATATCATTTTTCTAAAACACCTTGTACATCTGAAATTATATCAAATACTTTGAAACACGATATATATAGTTGTCTGAATTTTTTAGATGAAGCTTGATGATTTTTTATCTTTAAAGGGTTTTCTGACTATTGTCTTCATCTTTATTGTTATTTCCACAACGTTTCGGCCGATATGTCCTCCGGCCTTCTTCATGTGTTTGCCAAACTCGGGAAACTAAACTGTCCGGCAGGACACATAGCCTAACGGTTATAGGCGTTCGTTCTCTAGGCTTCTAAGGAGACAATCATCTAGTGGTTGCTGGTTCAATCCTGACTACAGGCGAGTAACAATACAGGAATACTTAACACTTGTACCCGGTTATGGCTAACGGAATCAGAACAGGTGACCCCCATAGATTCAATAAAGGACATAGTTCGAGGTTTCGTGTAGGTTCCCGAGTTCAACAAACAGCTGAAGAAGGCTGGAGGACATATCGGCCGAAACGTTTTGGAAATAACAATAAAGATGACGACAATTGTCCGAAAACCCTTAACGATAAAAAAAAAAAAGACATAGATATATATCCACCAATTCCAACCTGGAACCAAGACACTTATCAAGAAATTTGAAAGGATCTTAGTAAAATTATACAGACAAAATGTGTCTTTATTTAATCAAACATGCTTAAATGAAAGGCTGCTGCCCAGCCACACACACACACACACATATATATATATATATATATATATAATTATTATTATTATTATTTGATGGTTAAGTTACCATGTTACCTACTGAAAGAGGAGGTTTCAAATGTATATGAGAGTACAAATCATCATCATCATATCGTGCTGGCAGCACGGATATCCCTGACCCTCTCTCGCCACTCCTCCCTATCGTTCATCGCCCTAGGTAGGTCTTCAGGACAACAACCTGTATCCTCACATAGCTGCTGAATGTACGTTCGTGCTGGTCGTCCTGCTTTTGCGCGGCCATGTGTGGGGATCCATAAGAGTACATCTCTTATGAGTTCATCTCTGCTTCTCCAGCAATGTCCTGCATGTCTGGTTCGTCTAATTTGAATAGTTTTCGTGATAGGGGGCAGGTGGCCGTACAGTTGGTGTCTTGTGGGGTGTTGCTGCCAGGACTTGTTCAGGATTGCACGCAGCATTCTTGTGTAATTGCCATCTAGCTTCTTCTCCAGCCGTTTTGTTAGCGTCCATGTAGTGCATCCATATAGCAGTATCGATGTGACCGCTGCCTGGAAGAAACTGCGTTTCATTTTATCGGTTAGGTCTGATTTCCATATAGTCGATAGCCTATTGATAGCTGTCCATGCTTTCGTTAACCTCGTTTCGATGTCCTTTTCGGTTGATTCGATGCTGCTTCCCAGGTACGTGAATTTGTCTACTAGTTTAAGAGGGGTTCCTTCTAGAGTGGAGATGTCCCCCGTTTGGTTATAGCACATATATTCCGTTTTGTGTGCATTAACATGGAGGCCTATGCTTGCTGCTGCTCGTTCCAAACTATGCAGAAGTGTTTCGGCTTGGTCAGGTGTATTTGCCAGTATCGCTATGTCATCGGCGTAGTCGGCGTCGGTAATTGTTGTTGCGGGGTATCTTCTGCTTCTTTTCTTCGTCAGTTCGAAGCCATTCTCTTTGATTTTGTCAATCGATGTTCTAAGTACGTAGTCTAGACAAATGATAAAGAGGTACGGAGCCAGCGTGTCCCCTTGTAGTACTCCTGCTACAATGTCGAAGTATTCTGTGTCTCCATCTGGTGATCGTACTTTTACTTTAGTGTTTCTATAGAGAATCGTTATTGCCGCTACGGTTTCTTTAGGTATGCCGTACGCTAGTAGTATTTGTTCCATTTTTCCTCTGTGAATGGAGTCGAAAGCCTTGGTAAAGTCGACAAATATTAATGTCGCTTGTAGGTTCTTTGCCCGTACACCTTCAAGGATTCTGCGGATGGTTAATATTTGTGAGGTCGTGGATCTATTTCTTCGGAAGCCATGCGTATAAACGTGTATGTTAGGAGATTTGTGTATAAAAATGTGTGTCTGTGTGTGTGTGTGTGTGTGTGTGTGTGTGTACATGTTTAGTGATTTAAAAAATGCTAACACAACTATAGAAGAACCGTTAGGATATTATCATTTCAAACAGATTGTTCACGATATCTATTAAAACATTCTTGGAAGGTTCCACAGGTGGTAAAATAATGTTAACAAGTCTATGGGATTACCTTTATAAGAAACTATATCTGATATCTCTAGAATCTTCAGAGATGTTGTATTATATACTATATATTATATTATATGTTCTAGCTGGTCGGGGGTGTCCTAATGATGTAATGGTTAAAGCGATGGACTGCGGATCCGTAGTACGCGAGTTCGTACCCCAGTCGCGCTATTACGCTTACTTTCGGACAAATACCCTTGGGAAAGGCATGAACCCCCTTATCCTCCCAGCTATGGGTTAAATAGTACCACTACTGTTCTTCTAGGAGAATAGCTTTGGCATTAAATAACCTGCAAAGGTTGATATGCCATGAAAAAACAAAGAAAGAAACAAACTAGCTGGTCGTTTTACCTTTATTCGTCCATGTAAAGGGGTCCAGAGGGCTATATCACTTATGAGTTCTTCCTTAATTCTCCAGCAGTATTCCCCATGTCTGGTTCGTCTAACTTGGATAGTTTTCGAGATGGGTGGTTGGTGGCCGTACAGCTGCTGTTTTGTGGGATGTTGACTTGTTCAATACAGCTCACAGCATTCTTGTGTAATTGCCGTCAAGCTTTTTTCTTCCTACGTTTAGTTAGCGTCCACGTGGTGCATCCATATAGCAGTATCGACATGACCAGTGCTTGGAAAAAAACTGTGTTTTATTTTATCGGTTAGGTTTGATTTCCATATGACCGATAGCCAATTGATAGCTCTCCATGACTTTGCTAGTCTCGTGTTGATGTCATTCTCTTGATGAGACGGTGCTTCCGAGGTAGGTGAACTTGTCCACTAGTTTCAAATGACCACCCTTTAGTGGGGAGGTGTCACCTCTTTGATTAAAGCACATGAATTCCGTCTTGTCTGCGTTGACATGGAGGCCTATTCCACCTGCTGCTCGTTCCAGACTATGTAGCAGGGATTCGGCTTGGGCAGGTGTATTTGCTAGAAGCGCTATGTCATCGGCGTAGTCTACGTCCGTAATAGTTTGTACGGTGTATCTTCAGCTTCTTTCCTTTGCCAACTTGAAACCCTTTTCGATACACATACTCTATCAGTCAAAAGTAATCGACCACCCTCAAAATTTTTATTCTCATACTAAAAGCGTTATCTTTAATGAAACAAATTAAGTGCACAATGGTTTTATCTATTATACTAAATGCAAGTCTTCTTGAGCCACATTAAATACAATTTAAACCCAAAAAAAATTTAAAAAACATTTTAAAGATTCATTAAAAAATGACCCTCTTTGGTTGCTATTACTACTTCACAGATTCTTGGTATTCTTTCCACCAAATGCTGGAGTTAGATTGAAGATAATTCTGTCCAAGAGTTGCCAGAGGTGAGCCGCACTTGTTTAGCTCTGACATTTCGGTCAAGTTCATCCCTCACCAGTTCAATGGTATATAAGTCCCCCGATTGTTCTGGCCAAGACATCAATTAAGAGACGTGTTGTTCCTCTTTGCTTTTAATGTACCTCTGGCAGAGTTTACTTATATGCTTTGGATCATTTTCTTGCATGAGTATAAATCTTTGACCGACAAGCCGCATCCCAGATGAGATCGCGTAATGCTGCAATATGCTGTGATAGCCGATCTGATTCAAATTGACCTTCACCTGGTGCAAATCCCCAACTTTGTAACTGGCAAAAGTCCCCGACACACACCATAACAGAATCACCTCCATGCTTTATGGTTGATGTGATATAGGGGGTGGCAGCTCTTCCACCAACTCTTCGCCGCCCATCGACCCTCCGATTTGAGCCAAAGATTTTGAACTTTGAATCGCCAGTCTAAAGGATTTTATTCCACTGCTCTATTGTCTAGTCTTTGTGCGCCTTGGCCCACTGGAGCCTTTTGACGTTTTTTTGCTTCCTCAACAGTGGTTTCTTGACAACAATTCTGCAATATAGGCCAACTTCACAGAGCTATCTCCTCACAGTGGATATTGACAATTTTTTTTCATAACAATGGTTTAGTTTTGGAGTGATTTTTGTTGCAGTCCGTCTTCTATCACGCAAGCTGGTGACTGAGGAAATTGTTCTCTACTCTTACTGTTGCTTTTGATCTATCAACCCTAGATTTGGTTTTGTTTTGTCCCGTTTCCTCATAACTCCTGACAGTTTAATCATACTTAGCACTAAAAAAATCGCCTTCGAATAAATTTTTCAGAAGCTATCTGGTTATACAAAGCTCAAAGTTAAAGATTGTTAGAGATTTATGAAACCCCTGGCAAAAAATTATGAAATTAGCACACATAGAAAATGTGTAACATGATGGCCGAGGGATTTCGTTTTATATATCTTGCCTTTGTGTTTAGTTAGGCTGAGAACTTTTCCGCTCAGTGCATAGGTTCGTTAGGAGCAAACTTGAGCACATGTGTTGACGCGCGCGCAGGGAGGAGGTGTCGTTCACAGATGTCAAAATAAAAATCCCTTGGAGATGTGAATGACGTCATGCACCGGAAGCGCGCGCGGAGGATTTTGGGAGATTTGAAAAAGTCGTGAGTTGAGAACTAGACTCCGAACGAGAAGGGTCGACTTTTGGGGCTCGCAGAGGCCAGACAAAGTTGCGCGCTACGGGCACCGCACGTAATGGGGAGCAGATGGAAAAGTCATCATAGAAAGATTGTGCATCTCCCTTCTTTATGCCAGAACCTTTAACGCAAAGGTAATAAAAGGTTTCGTACCCGAACTAAGAAGTCGTTACGTGTTTTTCGTGTTTCGGGATTCCTATGTTCTATGTATATATGTTATGAGCATTCTATGTACGTTTCGCATATTCATGTATGGCTATGTCACAAATGTTCATTCAGGGTTTTTTTATTTAGCAGTAAATAAACAAATAGCCTATAAGACGCAAACCATTTTATTTACAATACATTTTTAAAATAAAAATTATTCGCAATGAATTTTTAGAGTAAAAACCATTTCCAATGTGTTTTTCTACCATCCCAGACAAAAATTATGGAATAAGCACACTTAGTGGATGTTCCCCTTGACTTATTATTTCCAATGCATTTTTATAATAAAAATCATTTGCCATGAATTTTTAGAGTAAAAACCATTTCCAATGTATTTTTCTACTTCCCCAGACAAAATTATGGAATCAACACACTTAGAGGATGTTCATTCAAGTTTTTTTTTTATTGAGCAGTAAATAAACAAATAAGAAATAAGACACAAACCATTTTTATTTAATAAATGAAAGTTATGGCTTTGTAAAGTATACCATAAGCCAATTATATTAAATTAATGACATTTTTTCAGAGCCTTGCAAAGGAAAACACGATGCAAGAACCAAAAGTTGAAGAAAAAATATGAAATGATTTTGTAATTTACATTCCTAAAACAAATAGTACCCTTGGCAAAAATCAAGGAATAAATGCGCGTAGAAGACGTTTACTTAGGTTGTTTATTTAGCAGTAAATAAACTAATAACAGATGACACGTCGCTGAACATTCATAAAATAATCCAGATAAAATTATCAAATATTCTATTATATAATGTTATAAATTTCCCCAAGTCATAAAGAAGAAAAAATATGGATGATGTTATAATTTCCATTCCTAAAATATTACAAGCAGAATCCTACAGACGCAAATTCAATGGACTGTATTTTCAACTTAGGCCCGTTGTGACAAGCCCATATCAAACATATTTGTAAACATTTTTATCTATAAAGTTCACAGTGAAATTTTTCTATAAATTTCACAGCGAGAAAAAATTTGATGACAAACCTCTCGTCAAGCCTAGAGCACACTATTTGATATGCTGCCATTTTGAATAGCCTCAAAATGAATATTTCTACATGATTAAAATATTTTTTCGCGGTAAACCAATTCCAAACAATACAGAATTTATAGTGGGGAAAAAAGTTTTGAACAAAATTAATTTTACATTTGTATAAAATTCCCTTATTTATTGAATGACCATCGTATATATATATATATATATGTGTGTGTGTGTGTGTGTGTATATTGGGGGATTGAGTGTGTTATAAAATCACAGACAGCAAAAAAGAATAGTATTGCCAGTGTTTAAAGTAATAGAATAGAATTATACTAAATACAAACACCAATTTTTAAAAAGTTGCAACTTAAAATAAGTTGCAAATTTACTCGAATATGCTTTTGTTTTCGTTACACACACACACAAACGCGCACACACATATATATGCTTCCAAGATACACCTTTTTCATATATATATATATATAGTTATCCACAGACAGATCTGTTTCGTTCTATCAGAACTCATCAGTGTGGCTAGACATACAAGCTTCCCGTAGCTGGGATCGAAACCCAGTTGACTCAAACGCCAATCCAAGCCACTAGGCTACCGAGACCTCAATTCATATATGAAGAGACTTGCAATAAACGCTAATGGCAACGCGATTACTTCATTCGCTAGAGAACTCAACCCTACGTGGGTAGAGGAGTATATATATCTATATAAATGAAAAAGGTGTATCTTGGAAGTATATTTTCATTTAAACAGGTTTGGTTAACTAAAATGGAATCCCTGTTATTTTGAAGTTTGTTTTGTTTTGTTTTTTATTTCAGGAGTCCTTATGTTTATTGAATGTCACGTTCTTGAAATTTCTTAATGATTTCTCCAAAGGAGCCATTCGTGGTATTCCAAGTACTTTTAGTTCTCATCAGAACCGTTATCAAGGTAATGTGGATGTTCATTTGAAAATTAAGACTGTTTAATATTTAAACTAAATCATTTTATTTTTGTTTTTATCACTAAAGTGAATTTTATTTTAAACCAAGGTGATTATAAGCGGCAGTGGGTGTTTACTTTTAAATATTCATATATATATATATATATATATATATACTCATGCACAGAGAAAAACAAGCGATAGATAGATAGATAGATAGATTTGTGTTTGAATAGCGTAAAGATAAAGTCAACTGTGCTTGATGACAATTAGTTTCTCGCTTATGTGATCATCAGACCATAAGGCTCCGACGTGGTGGGTATAAGTTTATATGGTATTTTTCTTTTGACGATATATCAACCAAAGCCAAAGCTGTAGTAGTACTATTTAACCTTTAGCTAGAATAGTGATTTTTATACCTTTCCTAAGGGTTTTAGTTCGAAAGTTAACGTCATAGCGTGACGGGAGTTCGAACTCACTTAATATAATATCGCAGTCCAGCATGTTAGCCACTACACCACGCCCCTCTGATTATTATTGTTGTGTGAAGTATATGTGTCTATGTTATCCATACCTTGATCTATATATGCTCTATCAGGGCGACTCAGGTAGTGTAATGGTTAGAAAGCTTGACAAGCAAACCTACAAGAGTGAGTTCGCGTCTCATTGGGTACCCCATTCATTCGGCCTTGTGCCACATCTAATCAAAAAAGCTAAGTAAATTACTACATATTCTCTAGCAACGATATTGAAACTCTATATTAATATAGCAAACTATTAAAACATATAACTATATATATATATATATATATATATATATATATCAATAATATAGTTGTATAATGTATAAACATCATATTCGAAAATATATCATAATATTTCCACCGTTACACAGGAGGGGGTTTTAAATTGAAAAGATCTAAAGAAAATGTTTATTCTCTTCTCGCCGGAACCAATATACAGTTGTTGACGACCATAGTCGAGGGCGACCAGAGGGCTCCTTTTTCAATAGCTTCAACACCAAGGTGTAGGGTAGGGTGCCACTCCTTTCCCTAGATTGCTCCGCTTTACCCTTGATTTACCTTACATTGCTGATTGTTAAGCAAGGAGGTATCAAGTACCATTTTTGAAGTCTTTGGTATGACGTGACCTGAGATTGAACCCAGGTCTCCCGGACCATTGGTGAACTACCCTATATTCAAATACACAACTGTATTTTTTCTCTCTACATCTGATGAGGGTCATTTTATAGACCCATAATAAATTCATAAAGGAACCACAAATTTGAATCTTTTTCTTTCAATTTTATAAAATATATATAGAGAGAGAAAGGGGAGAGAGAGAGAAATAGAGAGAGAGAGAAAGAGAGAGAGAAAGAAAAAGAGAGAGAGAGAAGTTATGCTCGAAAAGAGGTCTCAAGCTAAATGTTCAAAAATCCAAGATGATCTCTGGAAATTTTGATAACATTACTGTGAATGATGGTATGTTTATGATGAATTATCTTTGGTATAACCCATAGACAAATTCCTGTCTGAAATATCAAGCAATTAACGTTGAATTCCGGAAAAATGAATTTTCTGGTTACTAAAAATTAAGCCATTTAATTTGAAGTTTTTCAGCGAAGAAAGACCTATTTTGCCGACTCTGTATTTCATACTAAAACTGGATTTGTGTAATGTTTATTGACTCGGAATTCAATGCCAACCGCTTGTGGGTTTACAAGTTTATTTTCTGCATTGACATTTGATATGTCAAATGTTTAACAATTCGAAATCAACGTATTCACATTTTTGAGACCATTTGTACCAAAAAGCTTGCCTGGAGAAATGTAACTTTAGCCTCTTTAACCTTCGATAGACTTAAGGAAAAATTTGAAAACGAAGAGATCTTTTAAAGGCAATCAAGGTTTACCTATACTATGCGCTGATAAAGCCCACAGCCATGTATTCAAGAGAAACTCGGATTTTGAAGAAGAAAGACGACTGAAAACTGAGAATATTTGAAAGCAATTGCCTCGGGGCTATAGTGGGAGTTTCTCGCATAAATAACATCAAAATGGATAATAATTGAGTGACCTTGGAATAACGAATAAAATTTGTCATTATCAAGAAGAAAGGATTGAAGTAGTTTGGTCATGTGATAGGCAAAGACAATGACAGCTGTCGATAATTCATACAAGATCGAGTAACAGAGGAAGGACATGCAAAAAAAGACGAAATGGAGATCTTGTGTGGACAAATATGTGCGAGGGGCCCTTACTGGTTTATGCGAATAATAATAATAATAATGGCCTTTGTCGTCATAGGGACAACTGAGTGAAAAGAAAAGAAAGCGAAAATAGAGATAAGTACCTGGACCTTGCTAGAGAACTAAATAAAACTATGGAACATGAAGATGACAGTGATACCAATTGTAATTGGTGCACTCGGAATAATTTCATTTACCATCCATAACTTTTAATTCTGTGTGTTAAGCAAGGAGGTATCAAGTACAATTTTTTGAGTCTTTGGTATGACTCGACCAGGGATTGAACCCCGCTCTCCAGGACCATTGTTGAGCCAGCCTTCTCCACTCTAAATAGAGGTCCTCTAAAATCAGTTGACAATTTCATGTTCCTCGGCAGCAGCGTTTCATCTACAGAAAGTGATGTCAATATTCACCAAGCGAAAGTGTGGACTACTATCGATAGGCTATTGATCATATGGAAGTTTGATCTGTCCGTATTTCTTCCAAGCAGGAGTTATATCAGTACCACTAAATGGTTGCAGTACATGGGTATTGACAGAGAAAAAGCAAGATGAGAGCTACACAGTGATGCTACAAGTTATATTGATCAAATCTTATTAGCAACGTCCCTTGAAAAAATAGCTGTACGACTACCAACCTCCCATCTCACAAATCATCCAAGTAAGAGGAACAAGACATGCGGAATACGGCTAAAGAACACATAAGGAACTTTATCTCATGGACCCCTATATTAACATGCCAGTGCTGGTCGACCGGCAAGAATGTACCTCTGCGAAGACACAGAATGCAGTTTAGAGGACCTGCCGAGAGCGATGGACGATAGGGACGGATGGTGAGAGAAAGTCATGGAAATCTGTGCGAGAAGCATGACATGATGATGATGATGATGATGTTAAACGATCAATCACATAATAAGCGAATGCAGCAAATTAGTACAGACTAAACATGACTGGGCAGGCAAGGTGATCCGCTGGAAATCGTGCAAAAAGTTTAAATTTTACCATACAAACAAATGGTATATCCATAACCCAGAATCTGTTCTGGGGAATGAGACGCACAAACTTCTCTGGGATTTTACGATTCAGACGGTTCCCTTGACCTTAGCCAGACGACCAGACCTTATAATAATCAACAACAAAAAAAAGAGAATTTGCAGAATTGTGGACTTTGCTGACCCGGCTGACCACAGGGTAAAATTGAAAGTAAACGAAAAGAAGCATAAATACCTCGACCTTACAATGGAATAGAAAAAAAACTGCAGAACATGAAAGAGACGGTTATACCAATTGTAATTGGTACTCTTGGTACAGTCACTGGTGGATTGGTATAGGAACTGGAGGACTTGGAATTAAGAAGAATAGTGACTATCCAAACTACAGTTATGTTAAGATCGGCCAGAATACTGCAAAGAGTCCTGGAGACGTGATGAGACTTGTTGTCACTTAAACTACAGTGAAAGGCTATCAACTAACGCTGATGTGAAAAACTCTCAAAGAGCAAAATAATCATAAGGTGATTCATTGGGAATTGTGTAATAAATAGAAATTTTACCATACGAACAAATCGTATATGCACAACCATGCCTTTTTCCTGGAGAATAAGACATACAATCTTCTCTGGAATTTTGAGATACAAACGGATCACCTTATCACGGCCAGACGACCAGACCTAGTAATAATTAAAAGAAAAAAAGAAAAGTTGCCGAATTGGGGACTGTGCTGTTCCAGCTAACCTCAGAGTAAAATTCAAAGGAAAGCGAAAAAAGCGATTACTTGGACCTTGCACAAGAACTAAAAAAACAATGGAGCATGAAAAGTAATGGTGATACCACTTGTAGTTGGTGTTCTTGGTACAATCACAAAAGGATTGGGACAGAGACTAGAGGACTTGGAATTAAGAAGAGTGGAGACCACCCAAACTACAGAATTATTAAGATCGGCCAGGATACTGAGAAGAGTCCTGGAGACTGGTGGAAACTTGCTGTCACTCAGCCTCCACTTCGAAACCATAGGGTAAAACTGGTGTGAAAAACTCAAAAAATAATAGTAATAATAATAATAGTAAAATTGAAAGAAAGCGAAAAGAGAGATAAGTACCTTGACCTTGCTAGATATCTGAAAAAACAATGAAGCATGAAAGTGACGGTGATACCAATTGTAATCGGTGAGCTCGGTATAATCACCAAAGGATTGGTACAGGGACTGGAGGACTTGGAGATAAGAGGTCAAGTGGAGACCATCCAAACTACAGCATTGTTGAGATCGGCCAGAATACTGAGAAGAGTCCGGGAGACTTGTGGAGACTTTCTGTCACTCAGACTCCAGTGGACAACCATCAGCAAACGCTGGTGTGAAGAACTCTCAAAAGAGTAAAACAATAACAAAACTGTAGAATTTGATGCCGGAGTTATAGGACTTAATTTTTTTTTGGTAAATTTTAATCACTGATTCGGAATATGCCACCACTTTTTATCCTTCAGTTCTGGTTTCTAACATATGATATACCCCTAAGTGGTTGGATAAAAGGTTTGTAGTCTACAAATCATCAGTATAGGCTTTTTCATTAATAAAACGGTGTCATACATGAGGAATTTATTTATGATCAAATTGCATCATAAAATCAAATAATAGTGAAAAAAAAAGCATCGAAAGTTATCATTGATACATTATTCATTTATACTGACAACTCACAAAATGTTGTATAGCCAAAATCATAATCAATCTCAATAGTAATACAATACACATATTCAAATACGGTCAAATACAAATGCAGATGCAGGCGGACTCTGTTGTTCAGGTACGAACGGTTTATTAACTTCTAGTCTTCAGGAGAGAGACACAAGGAGAGAGACACAATTCTTACTATGCTGACTATACTATCTAACCTCACTAACGCGCGGTGCATCTTGTGATATTCAAGATCTCTGTCGGCAGTGATCCGGAAAACCCAACTACATCTTCATTGGTCAAAATCCAACTCTCAACTCAACGGCAGAGAACTCAATTCTCTGCCTCCATGGCAGAAACTCAACTATCTGCTTGCATGGTCCAATGTCAACCTTCAACTCTGTGTTTTTTTATAAATCCTCAAATTCTCATCTCATCTCATCTGGGGATGACGTCATCCACACTCCAGCCCCATTTCCTGTCGGGTTTATCATGACAATGGCGATTATCATATCCTTTGCGTACGAGCGTAAACTGTATCCAATGACTGTGCACCTGAACTAAGAGCCGAATAGTTCAAAGCCTTACCAAACTGAATGATAAAATATAATTAACGAAAAATGATGAATATAAAAAGAAATCATTCCTTAATTATATAACAAAAAGAGGCACATCAAAACCCCAGAGCAATCACGCTGAATAGACCAGCAAGTAATCCACTACCATGTGGGTATCGTAGTATCTTTCTTTTTATTATATTTTTGGTATATGAAAATTTATATAAACAAATAAATAACGAAATCATTCGTTAAAAAAAGGGGGGGAATTATTTTAAAACAATAAAACAGCGAAGGCCCTTTCGTCCGGTACTTGTCAAGCTTAGTCACCGGAAAAATTATTTAAAACGGTGTGTAAATCAGATTATATGTGTATCGTTGTTATCATGCTGTTAATTTAAGACCAATATTCATTACGAGGCCGGCCTTTAATTCAACACATAAGGACAAGTTGCCTTTCTTTAAACAAAGTATGTTAATATAGAAATGTGTATGTCGATGTAGTTCGACATATATAGACAGGACTTGTCAACGCCTCGAAGGGAGAATTAGACAGCATGTACTCAGAGTCATTTTATCAAAAGGCTGACAAATATCCGGATACTATCTGGTAATGGATTCGGCAATTGCTAGTTGCAGGTCTAGCTATAAAGATGACTGCTTCTCTGTTCTGCACAGAGCCAGAGACAAAATCGACCTTAAAGTCTTAGAAGCGATTTATATTGTTATAAATCGCCCCCCTCTGTGCAGGTAGATAAGCAGTCATACTTTAAATATCTTAAATATTTTGGGGGAACTGTTGGAGACTGGGATGACTTGAATATTTTTTCTCCCCGTCCCTTCTATCCTATTATTTAATTTACACACCGTTTTTAATAATTTTTCCGGTGACTAAGTTTGACAAGTGCCGGATGAAAGAGCCCTCGCTGTTTTATTGTTTTAAAATAGTTCCTCCTCTTTTTGCCAATGATTTCGTTATTTATTTGTTTATATATCTTTTTTTTTTATATTTTTTAAATCTTAGTTGAATCATTCAACCTGTTCCTCGCTTACGTCTTCAAGGTTTTCTGGAAAACGATCCAAGTAGATGTGGAGATAATGCAATTTTATGCTTATTTTATTGCCAAGTTGACGGAAAGAAAATAGCATTCCTCTTCACTACTTCGGACTAATCATCTGCTGTTTAGATCTCAAGAAAATTCCTGGTCCAGTCGGCTGGGGCAGTAGAATACACAGACTGCATCTCTGCAGAGGGGTAAGACTCCCCCAACGAATGTCCTGGATATAACACTAAACAATCTGATGGGGAGGTTCCAGTTATACTGGAGCTTTGGGGAATGCGGAGTATCCCTTCACTGCCATCGCTCCCAGGTCCACTCAGACCCCGAGTCGTAGCACCTGATAGGGTCCTATCTAAGGGTCAAACAGAAGTAAACTGTGTATTTATCATAAACTGAATTGTTTGAAATAAATTTTTTTGTCAGTTAAACTGCGTATTTGTGCTAAACTGAATTGTTTGAAATAGAACATTTTTGACATTTAAACTGCGTATTTGTGCTAAACTGAATTGTTTGAAATAGAACTGTTTTGACATTTAACTGTGTGTAAACAAAAAATTGTACTTATGCTAAACTCAATTGTTTTAAATAGAACTGTTTATATGTATAAAAATGGATTTGGCATTAAATCACGTACAATCGTTGATATGCCATCAAACCAAACTAAGAAAATTGTTTACGACCAGAGTGAACGAAGACAATGTATCTGACACAGCTTTGTTCGCTGAATCTTGGAAATGTAGATCGTTCATGGGTTTCCTAATTTGCAGTCTGTCAAAAAATATTTGCCTTAAGCTTCTTCATGCTTAGCACTGTACATTTTCTGCATATGTGGTGCATACGATAAGTTTCCAGACTTTTTTCGTATGGGCATTTAAAATTGTCGTAGACTCTTGAAAATTCAATATCTTATTGCTATACATCTTTTGAGATGACTGACCAATTTTTATGATTTCAGATTCAAATAAACATGAATTGGAATGCACCCTACTAAAGCCTGATTGTCTCAGCTGATGAATTTCAAAAATCCAATCTAACACTTTAGAAGAACGATATGCAATAAAATTCTGTTTTAAACTTGGAAAAAATTCCACAGAAATGTATAGACTGCTTTAGACTGCTTTTTGACTATCTTGCATTAATCGAGCATGGGGTTTTTTTAGTGGCATAAGAGATTCAAGGATGGCAGGGAGTGTGTGAGGGATGATGAGAGGTGTGGGGAAGTCAATAGACCAGAGTTGATTGGCCAAAGGGTTAGGGTTAGGGTTATTATGTTGAGGTTTTATGTGAGTTCAGGAAGAGATTCGGTTGGAAGAGGCCAGCACTCTTCAAATCGGGTTTGTAGCATTTTCAGCAGGACAATACACCAGTCCACAATTCCATTCTTGTTACAGACTATTTGACCAAGATGGGCATCAAGACAGTTCCTCAGCCTCCCAATAGTCCATACCTTGCTCCTTGAGACTTTGGGTAATTCCCTAAGCTCAAGGAAAAACTTAGAGGCTGTGGTTATGAGACAATTGAGGAGATGAAAGAGGCTGTGACGAAGGTCATTGACACGCTAACACAAGAGGACTTCCATGAGGCCTTCCATAAGTTATTTGAACGGTACAACAAGGGCATTGCAGCCGAAGGAGATTACTTCGAAGTGGACTAGAGTTTCATGTATGTACTCTCAATAAAAGTACCCATACGAAAAATGTCTGTAAACCTATCGTATACCCCTCGTATGTTGTCAAAGCAGCGCCCTTCTTTGTTCAGATCCTTTACAAACTGTTTCATTAAACGCAGTTTGATGTGCCATGGTTGTAAAACGATCTTATCTCTATCAACTAATCCTTCTACCATTACAATATTTTCTTAGATGCGATTATTTTCTTACCCAGTGCTCATCTACAATGCCAGAGACAGATATAGCTGGGATTCTTGATGGATACACTTTGCTAACCATCTTCAACGCTACAAAGATTGGTAATCGTATGTTATCTTCTGGGGGACCAGGGTAATCGTTGTATGTTATCTTCTGGGGGACCAGGGTGATTGTCTCTGTTCTTCAGTCACCTTAATTTGAGTAACTAACTGGGATTTGTCTATATTTGTTGCCGTTATGTAGAAGCACATATTTTAAGCTCCACTGGGCACCTCTGGTGGTGTAACGGTTAGCAAGCTAAACGAGCAAACCTACACGAGTGAGTTCGAGTCTCATTGGGTACCCCATTCATTCGGCCTTGTGCCACATCGAAGCAAAGAGCTTCGTAAATTACTATTTTAAGCTCCACTTGGAACTATTGATAAACAAGCGCCATTGGTTTGGTACGAATTTTGATATGGCTATTTTCATCAGCGAGCGATCATTGAAAAAAAAACAGCATCCGTTCCTTCAGAAAAGAAAGTTGTATCACTTTTGCGATGGTATGTGAATTTGATTCCTAGTTGCAAAAAGTTTTTTCTGTTAGTCTAGACGCCAATAATTCAGCATATTTCTTTAAGAGATTTAGCTCAATTATGTAGTCTTTGAACTCCGGTTGACTAAAAATTTGCACAACTGATGAGATTCCTCCAAAATTCCTTTGGCCTTGAGCACTGTCTGCAGTAGAAGTTGAGGATTCATCTTCTACAGAGAACTCTTCAAGATAACTGAATGCGAGGATTGGTCACTATTCCAAGTCTAGGTTGGTATACGTCAATGAATTCCTTTTATTTTAACCAGACATAATCAACAGTCTTCACATTGGCTCCTCTGTTCTTTCCAGACCATAGATATGCCAAGCTTCAGACATTTCCTCTTATCATGAGTGTAGTTTCACTCTAAAAATGTCAAGAAGCAAAAGATATTTCTCAGGCGTTATTACTGAGGCAGATTAACCAGATGATCTTGTGCTTCTCGTAGATACATCCACAAAGCTAAATTCCTGCTGCATACCCTGGAGTAAACAGCAAGAGGCATTGGCGTCTACGTAAACTGAGATAATGTAGAATCCATACTTTTTAAACAAGATGAAGCTATTTACATATTGAATGGAAAGCATTAGACCAGTTCACATATTAGGGCAGCAATATCTCATCAACTTAAAGTGGTGTTAACATATGCGTAGGAAAAGCAGAGACCGCTATTGATAGGTTATTGATCATATGGAAATCTGATCTCTTTGATAACACAAAATGGGAATTCTTCTAAGATGTAGCCGTATCAGTACTAATGTATGGTTGCCCGATTTGGACTCAATCCAAACTCGTGGAGAAAAAGCTAGAATGAAACTACACAAGAAGGCTGTTTTAAACAAATCTAGTAGCAGCACCCTACAAAAGAGCAGCTGTATAGCTACTTACCTCCCATCTCACAAACCGTCCAAGTAAGACAGACAAGATGTGCCGGGCACTGCTTAAGAAACAGGGACAAACTCACAAGTGACCTTGTCTAATGGACATAACACTGACATAACAGTGATAGCAGACTTACAAAGACTTATATGCATCAGGTTTGTGCGGACACTGGATGCAGTCAGGAGGACCTACCAAAAGAGATGGCCGCTAGAGATAGATAGTAAAAGTGTCAAAGGAATCCGTCCAAACAGCCTGACTTGATGATGATGATGATGATGATGATGATGATGATGATGATGAAGAAAAGGATTTTTCCACAGTCAAAGGTGTACAAAACAAATTTTTCAATCTTATTTTGGTCTCCTAGTTTTATTTTGAAATAGCAGAAGTACGCTCTTTTCACAAAAACAGGAATAGATTTTCTCTGAAAGTGTACTCTCCACAAATGTAGCTAAAATAATCTTCAAACACTTTCTTTGTGAGGAAGCTGTGTTATCACCTGCAAATGGGAAAGACAGCGTTTAGTGATTTATTGATAAGTGCATTATCTCAAAAACAAGAGCTATTAAAAAAAAAAATAAAGGTTATATTCTTATTAGATTGATATACATATACATAAAATCAGGTCTAAAATATGAGGCACCAAAAACTTTTAAAATTCTGTTCTCTAGTGTAATAAATCCAAAGAAGTGGATTCTATTATCACCACAACAATTATGCAACTGAATTATATATGAATAAAATGCTAAGGAGGCTACAGAGTTACAAACTCACAAGAAAACTTTACTTTGGTTTAATTGAGTTTTATGGCATATCAACCATTGTATGTTATTTAATGCCCAATCCTATTTATACATATGTATTAGATATATAGGATTTGGTTAGGTTGGATTTTATAACATATCAACCATTGTGGGTTATTTAATGCCCAATCCTATTTATATATATATATATATTAAATATATAGGATTCGGTTTGGTTGGGTTTTATGGCATATCAACCATTGTAGGTTATTTAATGCCCAATCCTATTTATACATATATATTAAACATATAGGATTTGGTTAGGTTGGATTTTATAACATATCAACCATTGTGGGTTTTTTAATGCCCAATCCTATTTATATATATATATTAAATATATAGGATTCGGTTTGGTTGGGTTTTATGGCATATCAACCATTGTAGGTTATTTAATGTCCAATCCTCTTTATACATATATATTAAATATAGAGGATTTGGTTAGGTTAGATTTTATGACATATCAATCATTGTAAGTTATTTAATCCCCAATCCTATTTATATATATATAAAATATATAGGATTCGGTTTGGTTGGGTTTTATAACATATCAATCATTGTAGGTTATTTAATGTCAAATCCTCTTTATACATATATATTAAATATAGAGGATTTGTTTAGGTTGGATTTTATGTCATATCAATCACTGTAGGTTATTTAATGCCAAATCCTCTTTATATATATATATATTAGATACATATGTGATTCGTAAACACATTTTGTAAAAAACATTCAGAAACGAACCTGAGCTCTTTTTTGTACACATTTAAATGTTTTCAATTATTGCTATGTAACAGTCATAATTTAACATCAGTCATTTGTTTGCACGCAGAGTTTGTTTTATTTCACCCATAGACAGGACCCTATCAGGTGCTACCACTCCGAGTCAGAGTGGACCAGGGAACAATGGCAATGAAAGGGTTACTTCATATTCCCCGAATCTCCAAGGCTGAGACCTCGCCATCAGATGGGGTTTACTGTCATATTCATGACACGCTTTATGGGAGGGGGGGTCTTACCCTTCTGCAGAGATACAGTCGGTGTATTCTACAACCCCAGCCGACTGGGCTGTCGTAAGAAAAGAGGGACCACCACATGTTCAAGGCAACAATACCCCTTTATTATTGCCTGAATATATTCTAATTATACGGGGAATGAAAAGGAACAAATATTGATCATTAAAATATAATTTGACCTTGCAGTTAATATAGTTTGCGATATTGTAGCTGTACAAATGAGACGGATTTTAGAAGTAAAAATTATTGGATGAACGCAAGATTCAAAATTATGAAAAACGTTTTCTTTTTTAAATAAGAGTCACTTTCATCATCATCTCATCATCTTGTCGTGCCATCGGCACGGATATCCCTGACCCTTTCTCGGCACCTCTCTCTATCGTTCATCGCTTCCGTCAGGTCCTCAGGGCTATACCCCATATCCTCACAGAGCTGCTGTATGTAGGTTCCAGCTTGTCGCCCTGCTTTTGATCGGCCATATGAAGGGGTCCATATGAGTAAATCACTTATGTGCTCATCCCTCTTCTCCAGCAGTGTCCTGCATGTCTGGTTCGTCTAATTTGGATAGTTTTGGTGATGGGTGGTAGGTACATATCAGTCCTGTTGAGAAGACAATTAGACAGAATTGAGATAGAAAATATTTCAACTCGAATTTTGTTGATTAAAATTAAGGAAATAACCTTCGAACTCCGACAATAAACAATGGAGAATCAGCGCTTTATGAGGAAATGACTTCTCACCTTACCTGTCCTGTTGAAATAAGAATTAGACGAAGTTGAAATAGAAAATATTTCAACTCGAATTTTGTTGATTAAAATTAAGGAAATAACCTTCAAACTCCGACAAAAAACAATGGAGAATCAGCACTTTATGAGGAAATGACTTCTCACCTTACCTGTCTTGTTGAAATAAGAATTAGACGAAATTGAAATAGAAAATATTTCAACTCGAATTTTGTTGATTAAAATTAAATAAATTACCTTCTGAATCAGACTAGAAACTATGGTGCGTTTTGTTAGAACGTAGTTTCAAGTCAGAAGGCGAAAGAGGAAATTTAGTATCTATATCACTCTAAATTGGGACTCGAAAGAGTTGAAGAGAGATTAAGGAGAGAAGAGGAACCACACACTTTCTGGGTATAGGATTCTCTGTTTTTCGTTTGCCGAAGACATGATTTGATTGATTCACTACATCTCACCATTCCAAGTGATAATGTGCTACCATCTTTCATCTTTTTCTACGTATTTTCTTTACCATTATAAAATTCTCTAATTAAGTTAGTATCTGATATCTTCATTTTTTCCCCACAAATAAAAGAGAAGGCAGAACTCTTTTCTTCAGAAGAGTTCTCTTCTCTTTTTCAACGATTGCACAACAAATGCTAAGACCTACAAGACGAAGCGGCCAACAAACAGGGCATTGATTTCATTTGTCCTGTTTATCTTTGTAACCAATATGGTGAGAGTGACAACTTTAACATAAGAAACGAAGTGGACACTGGAGCTACGAGGGAAGGAAACAATATTTTTTTTAAAAAAGGGCCAATACTTGGGTTATTGAGTCATATTAAAAATATTTTATCAAAGAATGAAAAAGAATAAAAAACGCAAACTATTACAATATTCAGCAAACATATAGAAACAAGAAAGCTTTGCGGCAGCAATATAATCAAAGAAATAAATAACTGGGTAGTCTTCCTTGTAAGGTACTCTGAATCTGAAAAGACCTCAGAAATAGATTGGTTGGTTGGTTGGTTAGTTTTTTTATGGGATATCAATCTTTGTATGTTATTTAATGCCAAATTCTGATTTTACATCTATTAAACCTGGGATTTCTAAACGAATACTTTGCTTAGTTTATATAATTCCAAGTTCTAAGTTATGTAGTTCCAAGTTCACTCACAATTCAATTAAACATTAGTCATTAGTTTACACACAGTTGAATAATGAAACAGTTCTATTTCAAACGATTCAATTTAACATAAGTCAAAGTTAAATGATTCCAAGTATTGCTATAGCTTGGTTTAAATTGGTTTTATGGCCTATCAACCAGTGAAGGTCATTTAATGCTAAATACTTTTAATACTAATGTATTAAATATATGATTATAAAACACATTTTGTTGATAACATTTTTAAACGAACCTGAGCTCATTTTTTTTTGTCAACAAAATTCAACAAAATTAAATTGTTGCAAGTATTGCTATGTATCACTAACAATCCAATAAAACATCAGTTGTTTATTTACACAGTTAAATGATCAAACAGTTCTATTTCAAGTAATAAAGAGAAATAGGACTCGCCAGCTGTGGAGATCACATGGATGCAACAATTTAGAGACTCGAAGAATTTGCATAAAAGAGCAAAGGGAGATTAATTTTAGCAACTAGTAACAGTTACGAGCATCATTAAATAAGTTTCCAGACTTTTTTCGTATGGGCACTTTTATTGATAGTACACACATGAAACTCTAGTTCCCTTCGAAGTAATCTCCTCCGGCTGCAATGCACTTGTACCGTTCCAACAACTTCTGGAATGCCCAATCGAAGTCCTCTTGTATGAGCGTGTCAATGACCTTCGTCACAGCCTCTTTCATATCCTTAATTGTCTCACAACGAAAGCCTTTGAGCTTAAGGAATAACCAAAAGTCTCAAGGAGCAAGGTCTGGACTATAGGTAGGGTAAGCAACTGTTTTGATGCCCATCTTGGTCAAAAAGTCTGTGACAAGGATGGAGTTGTGGACTGGTGCATTGTCCTGCTGGAAATGCCACTGACCCGATTTGAAGAGTGCTGGCCTCTTCCGACCGAATCTCTCCCTGAACTCCCTTAAAACCTCAACATAGAAACCCTAACCCTAACCCTTTGGCCAATCAACTCTAGTTTATTGACTTCCTTACTCCTCCCACACCTCTCATCATCCCTCACAGACTTCCTGCCTTCCTTGAATCTCTTATGCCACTCAAAAACTCATGCTCGATTAATGCAAGATGCTCCAAAAGCAGTCTAAAGCATTCCATAGGCTTATGTGGAATTTTTTCCAAGTTTAAAACAGAATTTTATTGCATATCGTTCTTCTAAAGTGTCAGATTGGATTTTTGAAATTTACCAGCTGTGACAATCAGGCTTTAGTAGGGTGTATTCCAATTGCTGCTATAGCTGTTCATTTGAACCTGAAATCATAAAAATTGGTCAGTCGTCTCATAAGATGTATAGCAATAAGATACTGAATTTTCAAGAGTCTATGGCTATCTTAAATGCCCGTACAAAAAAGTCTGGAAACTTATTGAAGGCACCACGTATAACAGCAAAACTCGATTTGGTTTCTTTGTTAAATGGCATATCAACCTTCGAGCGTTATTTAATGCCAAAGCTATTTCTGTAGAACAGAAGGGATACTGTTTAACGCTTGGTTGGTGGGATAAGGAGACTTCACTCCTTTCTCAACGATATAAATAAAAAAAATTGAACATAAAATCGTGACTGGATTTTGAACTCACTTTCTACTACGCTGCAGTCCAGTATTTTAGCAACTACACCCCAGGAACCCCCCCCCCAGTAAAACTAAGGACAAACAGATATTTCAAGCGACAAATAAAACAATTACACATTTGATGACCTAGAGATAGCTAAGAAAGTTTGGTTTGGTTGTATTTTACAGCATATCAGCCATTGTTTGCCCAGTCGGCTGGGGCTGTAGAATACACCAACTGCAGCTCTGCAGAGGGGTAAGACACCCCCCCCACTAATGAGTGTCATGGATATGACACAAAACAATTTGATGGTGAGGTTCCAGTGATGCTGGAGCTTTTGGTAATGCGGAGTACCCCTTCATTGCCATTACTCCCAGGTCCACTCTGGCTCGGAGTGGTAACACTTGATAGGGCCCTATCAATGGGTTAAATAGAAATAACAACATATCTATACTAAACAGAATTGTTTGAATTAAAACTTTTTGACTAAACTGAATAGCTTGAAATAGAAATATTTTTGACAATTAAACTGTACTTAAACTTAAACTGCATGCTTATGCTAGACTGAATTGTTTGAAATGGAACTGTTTTTTACATTGAAACTGTACTTACACTAAATGGAATTGTTTAATATAGATCTGTTTTGACATTTAACTGTGTGTAAACAAAATCTGTACTTATCCTAAACTGAATTAGCTGAATTAGAACTGCTTGAATAAGCTGAATAGCTTGAAATAGAAATGTTTTTGACAATTAAACTGTGTATTCATACTAAACTGAATTGTTTGAAATAGAACTGGTTGCATAAAAATGGATTTGGCGTTAAATAACCTACAAAGGTCGATATGACATAAAACCCAACCAACCATATCAGCCATTGTAGATTATCTCTTTATTCATATGTATTAAATATATGATTTGTAACCATATTTTGTTGATAACATTTTTAAACGAGCCTGAGCTCATCTTATTAGCATACAGTTAAATGGTTTCAAGTCTTTCTATATAATAGTCACAATTTAACACCAGTCATGTGTTTGCACGCATAGTTTGTAGGTATTTTTATTTTCAAATGAGTTCGAATTTGTTTCCAGACTTGCTATTGTTTCAACAGATAAATGGTTTTCAATTACTGCAATCTAATACTAATAATTCTATTCAGTATTAATCATTTATTTGCTCACCATGAAGTGGTTACAAGTATTGCAATTTAACACTATATTCTATTCAATACTATTCATTTAGTTGAACACAGTCAAGTGGTTTCAAGTATTGCTATATAATACCAATAATTCAATTTAAACGCACAATTAATGAGCCTCAAGTGTTGCTATTTACTACTAACTATTCAATTAAGCAATCATTTGTTTACACTCGGCTAAATGGTCAAACAGTTCTATTTCTAAGAATTCTGTTTAACGTGAGCCATTCGTTTGCTCACAGTTTAAATCATCAGAGTTCTATTTGACCTATAGATAGGACCCTATCAAGTGCTACCACTCTGGATCAAAGTGGACCTGGGAGCAATGGTAATAAAGGGTTAGTTCATATTCCTCTGAACTCTACTGACTGAATCCTTAAGATGGTTTAATGCCATATCCAGAAGACTCGTTGGGGGAGTCTTACCCCTCTGTAAAGATGCATATAGTGTATTATACAGCCCAAGCCGACTGGGCTGGGCTAAGAAAAAGAAACCTGAAGCGAGACACTGAATCTCTTTTAATAGTAGAACAAAATTAAGTCATAATGACCAATTATATGAAAGTCAAAATCGATAATATGCAAAAGAATAGCATGTATAGGTTATATGGTGAGATGAAACAGTTAATCACATATTAAGTGAATGCAGCAAACTGATACAAAAGGAGGTACAAAACTAGACATGACTGGGTGGGAAAGGTTATCCACTGGGAATTGTAAAAGAGAATAAAACTTGGCCATACAGACAAAATATGTCCTTGAAAATGAAACCCATAAAATTGTTGGGGATTTTGAGATACAAATGGACACCTAATCCCAACCAAAAGATCAGACCTAGTTTTAATTATAAAGAAAAGAACTTGTAATCCAGTTGATTTTACTGTTCTTGGAACGGTCTCGAATGTTCCAGAAAAAAGAGACAGTGGGAAATTAGAAACCAGAGACAGAATTGAGACCATCTAGACCACAACACTGCTTAAATCAGCTCGTATACTTAAAAGGGTCTTTAAGACCTCGGAAGACTTCCTGTCACTTAAAAAGCAACCAGTTAGAACAGTGTGAAAAACTCGCAATATATATGTATATATATATATATTATAATAATGATAATAAATAAATATATATAATATATATATATAATCCAGGGAAAATATTGTTCTGCAACCTAAGGTTTCATGAAGTTTATAACAACATTCATCAGGCAGTTAAGAAGATAGAATGAAATTGAAAATCGAAAATGCGACAAAATGCAGACAAAAAGCCGTTAAGATTTCGTTTATGTGTGGTTGTATGTGTGTGTGTGTATGGGTGAGGGTGTATGTGTTTGCGCGTGGATGCGTGTTTTTAAATTAATCAGGCCAGAAAGTAAAGCGTTGGTTATAGCGGGAATGGGTAACGAATGTGTATACATTTGTTTCGATTTATTCATTCGTTGAATGTGGGATAAATTATCATCGCTGCAAGTTGTGGGGAATGAGTGAGAATCTGATTTGTAAACGTGTATGGTGGGCAAGAGTTACAATGGGTATAAGTAAGGTTCTATTGTGTCGTAAATATGTTGGTGTAATATATACGGGGGTAGGGGATTGTGTAATATAATAGCCGAGGGATTTCGGTTCATTGAGTTTAGTAAGGCTGAGAACCTTTCGGCTTAGCACATGGGTTAGTTAGGTGCAACCTTGATGCAGGTGTTAACGCGGGCGCGCGCGCGGACGAAGATGTCTCTCAGAGATGTCACAATAGGCCGAGACGAAACGGGTGACGGAGTGCGAGTGACGAAACGCACCGGAAGCGCGCTGAGGTCTGTGGAGAATTGAAAGAAATAGAGTTGAAAACTCGACACCAAACGAGGAGGTTTGATTTTTACGAGCTCGCCGAAGCAGGTGAATTTGCGCCCTATGGGTGCCGCACGAGATGGGGACCAAATTAATAAGATGGCATAGCGAGATTGTGTCTCTCCTCCAATTGTCGAAACCTTTAACTCAAAGTAAATAAAAAGGTTTCGTACCTGAACAAGAAGTCGTTACGTTTTTTCGAATTTCGAGATTCTTATGTTCTTTATGTGTTCTACGGTATGTATATATGTAATGAACGTCCCTTGTACATTTCGCAAATAGCCGTATTTACCAATAGTGCAATTGTTTTATAATAATAATAATAATAACTAAATGAGATATAGCCTAAGAATTGTATATATATATATATATATATGTGTATCACTGGAAAGAGTAATAAAGGAAAAAAAACAAAAACAGCACATACACATACACACACACAAGCACACATACACATAGACACAATCACTCAGGGAGGGAAAATAGTAGTAAGCTAATCTTAATTTTTATTTATTGCGGACTTTTGTCCTCATTTTGGTAGTTTTTTTTTAGGGGGGGGTCTTCTTTCACTACGTTACGGCCAAATTTCACCTCTGGCCTTCTTCAGGTTATTTACCGTGACCTCGGATAGGAATGATGAGTCTTGTAACCGTATCCCCAGTAATTACTGCCTTCCATAGTTGTTGTCTATCGCACCACGTTTTTGACCAAATAAACCTCAGGCCGGCTTGGGTAGGACTTGAAACTGCTATCTTCTGACAATGCTCAACTGGAACCGTAGAGACTCAACGCCTCTATCCGCTGTCTTTCTTGCTTTTTTTTCTTTCTTTCTTCCTTTGTTTTTTTTTTTTTGTTTTTGTTGTTTTGTTTTTTTTTGCTTTCTTTCTTTCTTTTCATACTTTTTTTATCAATTTCTTTCTTTTCCTATTTTCATTCTCGCTTTCTTTCTTTTCGTGCTTTTTTTTTTTTTTTTGCTTTCTTTCTTTTTCTGCCTTCTTTCTCGCTTTCTTTCTTTTCTTGTTTTCTTTCTTAGCTTTATTTCTATCTTTTATTTCTTTATTTCTTTCTTTCTTTCTTTCTTTTAGTGCCTTTTTTCTCTCGTTTTCTTTCAAGCTTTGTTTTTTGTTTTTACTTTTTTTTGCTTTTGTTATTTTTTTTTCACTTTTCTTGCTTTCTTTCCTCTGTTTGCTTAATTGTTTTGAAAGGATTTTTTTAATCGACCGTCACTGATGCTTTTTCTCAACTCGCCAATATGACTGATGCCCCCATCTCAAACCAATAGACAAGATTCGTCGATCCATATTTACGTCATTTATAATGGAAACTATGCTAGTAACTAAATACAAAGTTTGTTTGGTTTTTAATAAAAAGAAAAAGAAGAATATTAAAATATACCGAAGTAAAGAAAAAGAACAAAAGAACAAAATAAAAGAAAACACTAAAACAAAATACAATACTTATCTTAACTTTACACCTAATTTACGAAAAGGCACGACTTTACGACCAACGAACAGACACAAATTGCTGTTTGGTGGGAAAGAAACGCCTGTTAATTGTTAAGCAGACGATAAGTAATTCTATTTTGATTCTATCTCGTAACAACACAAACACCGTCTCTCTCAGCAAATTCACATGTGCCGATAGAAAGATCCAAAAAGTCTGAGTTTTTTGTTGTTATTGTTGATTTTGGTTTTATTTTGTTTTGTTTTTGTTTTTTGTTTTTGTGTTTATACATATATACACACACACACACATATATATATATATATATATATATATATATATATATATATATATATATATATATATATATTATTATTATTATTATTATTATTATTATTAGTCTGAAATAACTCAACAGCTGTCTGTGATATGTTAATGGTCTTGACTTACAGATAGAGTATAGGATTGTGTAAGCCATAAGCCAGAGATTCCATTTCTGTATTTACCGAACCCCTACTCCAAGGGTATGGTGTGACACAAGGCCAAATTTTTACACAAAGGGCCTCTCTCGCATATGAATACACGGTCAAAGGCAGTGCTAAATATTGGTCTCCATCTGCATTCTCCCCTTGGGAGACGCTTGAGGCATCAGCCAATAAACCTGACCTTTGCCTTTTTAGATGAAGGGGGAGGTGCTGCTTGAGGGTACGTGCCACCAAAGCCAAATTCTTCAATATATCGGCAGGAATCAAAGCTTGCACGCTTTTACTCCTCGTCAGAGGCTCTATCTCAAGTGAGTACAAATTTGTACAAAATTCTATGATTTGTAATGTTGAGAGGTGCCTAATCTTATAAAATATTAAGACAAATATTCTCGTTGTTAATCAAGACGTGTTGCTAACTGCAGTGGATTTATTTATTTAGCTATTTATTTATTCATTCATTTTATCGGCAAGGCTATGCGTCGAGGTTATTTCATGCTTTAAATTTAAGGAATGTATTACATTGTGCGTTTATATTTACACTTTTTGTATAGTTTTTTAAGTTTTTTGCACATGTTCATATGACATCAAATATTCTTATCCACTAGAAATAATTTAGACACCGAGCTACTTGACCCATAGATGGGACTCTAACTGGTACTAGTATTCTGGATCAGAATGGAACTGGATGTAATGGCATAGGAGAGGTATTCTACACTCCCCCAGAGTTCCAGAACTGAAGCATCACTACCAGATATTATTTAGTGTCATAACCAGGACACCCTTTGGAGGTTCTTACCTCTTTTTCGGAGATATAGTCAACGTTTTATTAGCCTCACCGACATGGATGTAAATGTAGTGGAGAACATTAAAAACTAACTCGTCGTCAACTACGGTTTGGTGAAACGTGCCAGCTGATTGGAATCATTTGGATTTCACTCTCTACAGAAGGAATGTTATAAAATAGCCGAGTGATTTCGGTTCATGCCTTTGAGTGAGAATCTGATTTGTAAACGTGTATGGTGGACAAGAGTTACAATGGGTATAAGTAAGGTTATATTGTGTCGTATATATGTAGGTGTAATATATACGGGGGTAGGGGATTGTGTAATATAATAGCCGAGGGATTTCGGTTCATGCCTTTGAGTGAGAATCTGATTTGTAAACGTGTATGGTGGGCAAGAGTTACAATGGGTATAAGTAAGGTTATATTGTGTCGTAAATATGTAAGTGTAATATATACGGGGGTAGGGGATTGTGTAATATAATAGCCGAGGGATTTCGGTTCATGCCTTTGAGAGAGAATCTGATTTGTAAACGTGTATGGTGGGCAAGAGTTACAATGGGTATAAGTAAGGTTATATTGTGTCGTAAATATGTAGGTGTAATATATACGGGGGTAGGGGATTGTGTAATATAATAGCCGAGGGATTTCGGTTCATGCCTTTGAGTGAGAATCTGATTTGTAAACGTGTATGGTGGGCAAGAGTTACAATGGGTATAAGTAAGGTTATATTGTGTCGTAAATATGTAGGTGTAATATATACGGGGGTAAGGGATTGTGTAATATAATAGCCGAGGGATTTCGGTTCATGCCTTTGAGTTTAGTTAGGCTGAGAACCTTTCGGCTCAGCACACGGGTTGGTTGGGAGTAACATTGAAGCAGGTGTTAACGCTGGTACGCACGGGCGGATGGAGGTGTCACTCAGATGTCATAATAGTCCGAGACGACACTGGGTGACAGGGTGCGGGTGATGTCACGCACCGGAAACGCGCAGAGGTTCGTGTGAGAATTTGAAGAGAGAAAGAGTCGGGTACTAGACGCCAAATGAGAAGGAACGATTTTTGGAGCTCGCAGGCGCGAGGCGAACTTGCGCCCTATGGGGGCCGCACGAGATGGGGGCCAAATGAATAAGACAGCATAGAAGCTTGTGTCTCTCCTCCTTACATTGAAACCTTTAACTCAAAGTTAATAAAAAGGTTTCGTACCTGAACAAGAAGTCATTACGTGTTTTCGAATTCCGAGATTCCTATGTTCTATCGTTACGAACATTATATGTCCATATCGCACATAGTGTTAATTGCGAATATGGTACTAGAAGACATGAGCACAGAGGAATCGCCTTTAAAGCTACTTTATTTTTAAGAACTCGAAATTTTCGTTAAGCAACGTGGACTTGAAGACACTCTCTTTTTGTGCATAATTTGGAATCCCATGGGTACTTGGTTTGGTTAGGGGTTTTGTTTGAAGGCATATCAGCCTTCGAGGATTATTCAAAGCTAATCCGTTTTCGTAGATTTTTAAACCGATCTACTTTACACATAGATGGAACCCTAATACGTACTACCACTCAGAGTCAGAGCAGACCGGGGTAATGTACTCCACATTCCCCAGAACTAGAGTCACGCCATCATATGAAAATTATTCGTATTTTATTGGACCATGCACCCAATAAAAATTCTTAAAAAAGCAACAACATAAATATGAACATACAGCTATGGGTAAATACAAGGGCCCGACAATATTTTTCGGACACTTTGAAAAAAGAACTTCAAGGTGGTCACTAGTGCCAAAAACTTTTGAGATTGTAAGTACGTAGTTGAGAAGCGAAAATCCACTACTAGTGTAATCATTTTTTTTTAGTTTGGCTTTGATAATTTTAGGGGGGGGGGTTGTGATTTTTGCGAAAACTTGCACGACACTATTTTTCGGACATGACAAAAAATCCTATCTTATTAAGAGCTATGTTCATGTATATGTTGCTGTATGCAAATTTTCTGCATGTACACTGTTCTGGGGCACTGGCACCACTACTACTATGTTAACATAGGACAATATAACAGCATAAATAGTCCGGACATTTCTTGGCAAAACAATTAAGTTTAATGAGGTAAAATGCATTCAAAAGAAGTCGTTTGTTTGGTACGGAAGAAGCGGGAAGATGGCCTCGGCATCAGAAGGATCGCCATGGATTTGAAGCTGTCGAAATCAACGATCGAATACATGCTGAAGACAAACTCCGAGCGGAAAAAGAAGAGAGGGCGGAAAAGATCAATTGGCATGAGGACTGAAAGGAGAATGAAGAGGACTGTGACACGGCTTTTGACATCTGGAGAAAACGTTACAGCAAGAAAAGTGAAGGAGAAATGTGAATTGGATGTAAACATCCGAACAGTACAAAGAACGCTGCATAGGATTGGTTTGAAGTATGCAAAGGCTAAGAAAAAAATTACACTAACAAAGAAACACAAAGGAGCAAGACTGGAGTGTGCTAAAAGGTGGTTAACAAAGCATGTTGACTTTAAGAAGGTTATATTTACTGATGAGAACCGTTTCAAGTTTGATGGGCCCGATGGATGATTGACTTGGTCGAGAAGGGGTGAGCCTGTTATACTGAATAAACAACAGATGGGAGGAGGATGAGTTATGGTTTGGGGTATGATCTTTGCTAATGGAAATATATGGTTGGAGTGGCTGAAAGGACGACAGAACAGCGAAAGCTACAAACAGTTGCTGGACGAGAAAGCCCTACCAAGGATAAGAAGAGAGATGAGAAATGATTTCGTTCTACAGCAAGACAATTGCAGCATCCATGTGTCAAAACTCATGAAAGAATGGATGGCTAAAGTGAATATGACTACTTTGGAATGGACTGCAAGAAGCCCAAATCTAAATTTTATAGAAAATGTTTGGGAAATACTTGCGCAACTTGTCTATGATGGACCTGAAATAACGAAAGAGGCTCAACTATGGGAACGAATACTAGGAGTCAAAAAACAACTAATAGAAACATGTAGAGATGTTATTGTGCATATTTGTGATCATTATGAAGAGAGATTGATAAAAGTTATTGAGAAGAAAGGTGATATTACAGACTATTAACAGTTTTTCAACGATGTCCGAAAAATAATGTCACGTGTGTTTTGTAAAAAATGATGAAAATTTAATATTTTTCCTTGCCTAATCGATTTTCTTCCATTTTTATTACAGTTATTGTCTTTATATGTTTATGCTATTCTATTGAAGGAATTTCGCCACTCTATGGTACTCGGAAAGTCGAATACTAAAGTGTCCGAAAAATATTGTCGGGCCCCTGTAGTAGGACGGACGGTTCTTAGATTTGGTTAGGAAACCACTCTAGAATCCGCTTTACTTCTCTTAAAATTTAACCTTGTGCCATATTCTCCCAGTGGTGATGGATTAAATAAATTCATATATCATACTGTTCCGTGATCTAAAGAAAACATGCAAACAATCTCTTCATCATTATCATCATCATCATCTTGTCGTGCTGCTAACGCATATTCCCCTCTCTCTCTCTCTCTCTCTCTCTCTCTCTCTCTCTCTCTCTCTCTCTATTCGTCTTTATCCTCCTTCGCTTCCAGCAGGTCTTCTAGATTACATCCTGTGTCCGTACAGTGCTGTTGTGGATAAGTTGATCATCCAACACTCGCATGTCCGTGTGAAGGAGTTCACAGGAGAACGCCACTTATAAGTTCGTTCTTATTCTCCAAGTGTTCTGCATGTTTTGTTCGTCTTATTTGGATGGTTTTAGAGATGGGATGTCGGTGGCCGTGCAGCTGCTGTTTTGTAGGATGTTAGTTCCAGGATTTGTTCAATATAGCTCGTAGCAATCTGGTGCAATTTTTTGTGGTGCATCCATACAGTAGATTTGAAACGACCGCTTCTTGGGAAAAAATTGTGATTTTTTTTATCGGATAAGTTTGACTTCAGTATGATCCATAACCTATTGATAGCTGTCCATGCCTTCGCTAGTCGAAAATTGGTGTCATTTTCAGTTGATGAGATGCTGCTTCCGAAGTAGCTAAACTTGTTCATTAGTTTTAGAGAACCACCATTTAGTGGAAATGTTAACTGAGATTGATTATCACTGTCCCATAATTGTTGTTACATATAGAGAATGAACTTTATAGCCACATGTAGAAATTATCATGAGACAGAGATATGTACCATAGCCATGATACGGATATGTGTGAAACGTACATAGAATGTTCATAACATATATACATAGAACATAGGAATCCCGAAACACCAAAAACACGTAACGACTTCTTAGTTCAGGTACGAAACCTTTTATTACCTTTGTGTTAAAGGTTTCGACATAAGGAAGAGAGATACACAATCTTTCTATGATGACTTTTCCATCTTACCTCCACCCACCCGCCAACACGTGTGGCACCCGCCACAAGGCCACTGGCCTGGCCTCAGCGAGCAAGCGAAAGCCAACCGTCTTCTCCCGAGGCAGAACTCAACTCAACTTACTGACTTTTTCAAAATCTCCAAAATCCTCCATGTGATTCCGGTGCGAGACGTCACCCGAACTCTGTAGCCCCGTTCCCCATCTGGGCTATTGTGACATCTCTGAGTGACACGTCCGCTCCGCCCGCGTGCGTGAACACCTGCGTTAATGTTGCACCTAAGTAACCCATGCACTGAGCCGAAAGGTTCTCAGCCTAACTAAACCCAAAGGCATAAAACGAAATCCCTCGGCCATTATATTACAGAAAGTGCTAATTTTCCTATGCCCCTGTTCTTAGTGTGAGTCCTCTTGGTATAGTGGCTGACGTGCTACACTGAGACATCGTGGTAAATGAGTTCGAACTCCAGTAGGGTTCTTATGTTCACTTTCGGATAAATACACTTGGGAAAAGCGTAAACCTCCTTGTCCTACCTGCTATGGATTAAACAGTACTATTCCCGTTGTTCTAAAATATGGCTTTGTCGTTAAATAACGCACAAAGTTTGTCGTGCCGTTATGCAAAGAAACTGAAATTGAAACCTATATTCTTATAGAGTGTCCCTGCATATTTGTTTATGCATAAGAAATATTATTAAATCCTTATTTAATCCTGATGATTTATAAGCGCCAATATTTTCAAAGTCACTTGTATATAGATGGATAAATCAAAAATTTTAAAAGCTACCAAGCAATTAACATTCAGCGTCTGAGAATTCTCATCAGCCACGGGCAAACAGCGATCATCTGGCCACATGTGACCCTCAATGCTTTCTGAATAGCCCGTCTAATTTCACGAAGAAAGATATCTTGTTAAAATTCTGTTTGCCACGTTTTATTCTCATTCGTTTGATTTTTTTTTTATGGGACCGTTACCTACCCATTGATGGACTCTTCCAAATCCTATATTAATTGAGAGCCAAGTACTCTCAGGGGGATGAATGGTCAGCCAAAAAGCTGGATCAACCTTTGCTTCGTGCAGAGGCTTTTTCAGCTGACTGTCTGGCATTCGTATCGGATGGTTAATTTCCACGAGCCTCTGGGGGCCACCCACCAGGATTTAACCCTCCTCCGAGGGGTTAGGCTAATTGCCTGGCGCCTGAGGCGCCTCTCTCTCTAGCGGAATGCCCACGGGGCTTGAGGTATTTTTGGAGCCGCCGGGCGCGTGTGGGCTCCGGCCCTGCTCGCGGACCCACCTTAAAAAAGGCATTGTGCCACACTTGCTCGTTTGGTGGGGCGGTCAACAAATGCCGATGGATGATTAGCCGGTCGTAGAGACTGGATATTCGACTGACTAGTAAGCCAAGCTTACGCCACCAATTTTCTCTGTATCGAGTTACTTCAATATATCCTTAAACTTATTTCGTGTTCCGAGTTATCTTTTCGTGGTCCCAAATAGGGTCCACATCATTTTTGTATAGTCAAAAAATATTAGAAAGCAATCTTACTACTTTTAAGTCGATTTTTATCTTGTATTTTTATGTTAACGTTAACTTTCAATTTAAAAGTGACAAATGAAATTATCAATTGTCAGATTGTTAAATATGCATCAGTATAAAGTAGAGTTGGCGACCTTAGTCGAATAAAACCCAAAGGCTCCCTTTTCAATAGCTACTACACCGAGGTGTAGGGAAGGGTGCTACTTCTTTCCTGTATTGCTCCACTTTACTCTTGATAAATACCTTATAATGCTGAGTGTTAAGCAAGGAGGTATCAAGTACTATTTTTTAAGTCTTTAGTATGACTCGACCTGGGATTGAACCCCGGTCTCCCGGACCATTAGAGAACACTCTACCCAAGTAATTTATAGAAAAATATGTTGCTTTCATTTTTCAATTGTATATCAACCTTCAAGGGTTATTTAATGCCAACGCTATCCTATAGAAAGAATAGAAGTAGTACTACTTTAACCCATGGCAGGGGAGATAAGAGGTTTCATGCCTTTGCAAAGCGTATTACTGCGAAAATGGTCATAATAGCGCAACTGGAGTTCGAACTTTCTTACTACGATGTCGTAGTCCAGAACATTAGCCGCTACACCACGGGGCTCTTTCAAAGAAAGTTCTGATAATATCTTTATCCACGGATTATGAAAATCAATTTTTTCTGCGATACATGGATTATATTCATACTTGAGTACATGATTTTTTCAAGTATTCATCAACCTAGTTGACTAGGGTTGCAGAATATACAGACAGCATCCCTGCAGTTGAATAAAACCAATCCCTGGAGAGGATTAACCATTTCTCTTCTCCCCGCCTGATGATAAGTCATAGGTCATGCGGTCTGACAGATTATCAGTTATGTCTGATGTGTCCAGTCAGAAGATCAGCCATAACTCATGCGACCAGCCTGGTGATCAGTCATGTCTCCTGCAGCCTGCCAGATTATCAGCCATCTCTCTTCTCCCCGCCGAATGATTAGGCATATGCCATGCGGCGTGCCAGATCAGCCATGTCTCATGTAACCAGCCAGATAATCAGCTATGCCTCATGCTGACCGCCAATCAGCCATGTCTCATGTAGCCAGCCAGATGATCAGCCACGTCTCATATGACCTATCCGTTGTTCAGCCATATCTCATGTAGCTTGCCAGATGATTAGCACTGTCTCTTCCCTCTGCCTGATGATCAACTATGTCTCTTTATCTCCTCCTAATGGTTAGGGGTATATCATGCGGTCTGCCAGATGATCAGCCATGTCTCATGCTGACTACCAGATGATCAGCCATGTCTCATGTAGCCTGCCAGATAATCAGCCATGTCTCATGTGGCCTGCCAGATTATCAGCCATATCTTATAAGGCCAACTAGATGATCAGCAATGTCTAATACGACCCGCCAGATTACCAGCCATGTCATATATGGTGTGCCAGATGATCAGCCATATCTCATATTGTCTGCTAGATTATCAGCCTTGTCTCATCTGGCCCTCCAAGTTATCATTCATGTTTCATACGGTCTGTCAGATGATCCGCCAAGTTTTATACGGTCCGCTAGATGATCAGCCATATATCATGTTGTTTGCCAGATAATCAGCCATGTCTCATATAGCCTGCCAGATAATCAGCCATGTCTTGTAAGACCAACTATATGATCAGCCATATCTCATATAACCCGTCAGATGACCAGCCATGTCATATACGGTCTGCCAGATAATCAACTATGTCTCATATTGTCTGCCAAATGATCAGGTATGTCTCATACGACCCGCCAGATAATTAGTTATATCTTATGATGTCTGACAAATTATGAGTCATGTGGCATATCGCTCGCTTCTGGAAAACGGTTGTCTTGGCTAATCTACATCAACAAATTCCTTAATCCTTTCGAGGGAATCCTCTGATGTGTGGTGGCGAACATACCTGCGTATAAGCGAATTAGAACTCCCGTCGCGTTATTATATTCACTTTCGGATTAATACCCTTGAGAAAGGTATAAACCTCTTAATCCTTTAAGCCATAGATTAAATAGTACTACTGCTATCTTTAGACAAGAAACCAAATGTTATCACTTATCAGCCAAATCATTTCTTCGTCTTGGCATACGCTGAAGGTTTGTTTATGACATCGGTAAGCTTTAGTAGAACCACCCTCGATTTTCTTTGAGCTTGCCAAAAGTTTTCTTCCCTCACAAATCGACCTCACCAAGAAGAAGCTGAGAGATATCGGCGTAAAACCTTAAACTAGCCAGACTAATGAAATTTAGTCATCACATGACCAACTATAAATAGGATCGCGTTAGTTTTCTTCAAAAGCAAGTTGTTATTTGCTAAACTTTTCTTAGTTTGGCTGGCAGACCTTGAATTCTTTACAATGACAGCTGATAGTAAAGTAGTCAACCATTCTATCATTGAATCTAGTAGAGAAGTTTCAATACTGGAGCTTATGGAAAGGTAGTGTCCCCTTCCTTACTATCCCGGGTCCACTTTGACCCAAAGTTGAAGTACCTGTTAGAGTTCCATCTATGGTTCAATGCATCTGATTGAGATGATCTTTAAAAAGATTTTACCTACATTAATAGATTGGCTCTTAAAACACAGATATTTCCAAGGGGGTGTCCTCGTGGTGTAATGGTTAAAGAGCTGAACGCGATTTCGCACTCCAGTCGCCCTATTACGTTCACTGTCGGTCAAATACCCTTGGTAAAGGTATGAACCCCCTTATCCTCCCATCTATGGGTTAAATAGTACCATTACTGTCCTTCTAAAAAAAGGATGGACTTGGTATTAAATAACCCGAGAAGTTTGATATGCCATTAAATATACAAACAAACAAAGATATTGCCAATAACTATGAGGTGACCGATTGATTGATTGATTTTTAACGGCATGTAAACTCGTCAAGAGATATTTTATGCCTAAATGTTAGAGAATCAAGTTCATGTTTACATGTTTTTGCAGTTGTTCCCGAAGAAGGTTTATTTTGTTTTTGCTTGTTTTTTGCACACGGCCCCGTCGAGTTTGAATAATTGTTAAAGTGATATGTTTGATCACTAGATCAGACCCTAACTCGTTATTCCACTTAGGGGCAGAGAAAACCTGAGAGTAATAGCAATGAAGGAATACTCACACTCCCAAAATCTCCAAAATTGGAATCTCACCATCAGATGCAGTTTAGTGTCATACCTAGAACACCCCGGTTTCGGCAGGGAGTCTTCCTTTCTGCAGGGTATACTCTTAGCATATTCTAAACCTCGCTGATAGTGCCAATGAATCGTTTACCATTTTGAAATAATTAAGATCTTTATTGATAACATAACTCTTAAAACATTTTTACTGCTAATAATTATGAAGTTTTGGTGTGGTTTATGGCATATCAACCTTCGTGGGTTATTTAACGCCAAAGCCATCTTTGTAAAACAACAGCAGTGATACTATTTTTACCCATAAATAGCGGGATAAGGGGATTCATACCTTTTCCAATGTCATTAGTTAGAGAGTGAACGTAATAGGGCAGCTGGAGTTCGAACTCACTTATTTCGAAGTTACAGTCCAGCACATTTGCCGTTATGTCACTTAAGAAAGATTTTACAGCTTAAAATAATTATGAATTTCATTAAAGTATAGTCTCTTAAAACACTGATATTGCAACTAAGTCGGAAGCGTTTACCTGTTTAAAATGATTATGAAAGTATATTTTTGTACCGTGTGTTATTCGAGACCATAACTGTCAAACTGACTTCAGCCCAAAGCTATCATCAAAGCAAAACAGGTCAGCTTAATTTTCTCTATCATCTTCTTTTTCTCTTATATATATATATATATATATATATATATATATATATATATATATATAAGAGACACATAGATACAGAGAGAGAAAGAGAGAAAGAGTATGATACGTTGCAAGAAACTAGTTACTAAATTAATAGGTAAAAACAAGAGAACATTTCAACTTTTTCCTGATGAATAATTTCAATAAAGCAACGTTTTGTGGTATTGGAATGAATAATCGAACACTGATCACCTGTGGCTTTGTTTAAAAAAATACCATACAATGCACCAATGCTGTATTCTGATGAAAATAGATTGTATGTGCATCTGTAAAGCGCATTTGTTGTAATCGAAACAGACAAGCTGCCGATACTGGCTAGAATTGAGCAGTTCAGTTATTTGTAAAACCGCCCACTTCCATTTTGAGAAATATTGATATGCCTGAAACCGGCAAACTGTAAAATCCATTTGAAAGTATTCCATAACTTCCTGGTGTGGCCTTTTATTGTCACTTGACACAGACAAGAACTTTGCGCGCTAGCCTTCATATCAGACTGAGTTTTTCAAGTTGGAAAAAAGAAGATAGAAGAAATGGAAAGACTGAAAAAAAATGAGGAGAAATAAAATCACGTAGAAAAAGGAAACTAAAAATGATTGTAGAAGAACAAGAAGAACAAGAAGAAAAACAAGAAGAAGAAGAAGAAGAAGAAGAAGAAGAAGAAGAAGAAGAAGAACAACAACAACAACAACAACAACAACAACAACAACAACAACAACACTGCCAAGGAAGTAAACAAGAAGAAGAAAGGAGAGAAAAGTAAAAAGAACAACTCTACAGCCAAAGAAAAAAACAAGAAAAGGGAACGTGGACTGACAACAACAAGAATAGTAGCGACTACAAAGTAGCCAAGAAGAAGAAGAACAACAACAACAACAACAATACTGGAAGGAAGCAAACAAGAAGTAAAAAAGAAAGAAAAGGAAAAAGAACAACTATACAGCCAAAGAAGAAAAGAATAGGAAACGTAGACTGACAACAGCAAAAATAGCAACGACTACAATGTAGCCAAGAAGAAAAGTGATAAATCAATCAGTCAACTAAAAATCGATGAGAGTAAGTAAAGAAAGTCGAAAAGAAAAGAAAACAAAGAAAAGGAATAATTGAAGATGGCACCTGTAAACTCCACTTGAAAATTGACCTTATGTCATATCCTGCTCGCAGCGGAGGGGTTGGGTAAATATGTACTTACTAATTTCAAATGTTGAGAGGAGGAGGTGTCCAGGAGGTGTAATGGTTAAAGCAATGGACTTGCGGAATCGTTATAAGCGATGATTGGGTTTCTTTGTTTAATGGCATATCAACCATTGTACGTAATAAGCGAGTTCGAACTCCAGTCGCGCTGTTTCGTTCACTTTCGGACAAATGCCCTTGCGAAAGGTATGAATCATCTTATCCTCCCAGCTATGGGTTAAACAGTACTACTAGTGTTCTTCTCGAAGGATGGCTTTGACATTAAATAACCCACGAAGGTTTCTATGCCATTAAACAGAGAAACTGAGCTCAAATGTTGGCAATATATATATATATATATATATATATCATGTCGTACCGACAGCACGTATATGCCTGACCCTCTCTCGCCACTTCTTCCTATCGTTCATCGCCTCTGGCAGGTCTTCAGGGCTACATCCCGTATCCACACAGAGCTGCTGTATGTATGTTCAAGCTGGTCGTCCTGCTTTTGCTCGGCTATATGTGTGGGTCCATAGGAGTACATCACTTATGAGCTCGACCCTGCTTCTCCAGCAGTGTCCTGCATGTCTGGTTCGTCTAACTTGATAGTTTTCGTGATGGGAGGTAGGTGGCCGTATAGTTGGTGCTTTGTGGGGTGTTGCCTCCAGGACCTGTTCGATATTGCTCGCAGCATTCTTGTATAATTGCCCTCTAGCTTCTTCTCCAGCCGTTTTCTTAGGGTCCAAGTTGTGCATCCATATAGCAGTATCAACACGACAACTATTTGGAAGAAACTGCATTTCATTTTATCGGTCAGGTCTAACTTCCATATGATCGATAGCTTATCGATAGCTGTCCATGCCTTCGTTAGGCGCGTTTCGATGTCTTTTTCGGTTGAAGAGACACTGCTTTTTAGGTAGGTGAACCTGTCTACCAGTTTCAGAGAGGTTCCGTCTAGTAACAACAAAATAACAAGCAAAAGTTACCGATTCTTGTGGCGCTGCATATTAGAAATAAATGTCACAAACTTAATAGAATTAATTTTTAATCCAGTACTAATGTACTTAAATTTCTTTAACTACTGCTGCTATTTATAGAAGTAAATTTTAAGAAAATAAACGTTACGCAATACACCAGTATAAACGCTCATTCTTACAAAGTAGTAATGTACATGCAAAGGTTACATCACTTTTGCAATATATACACCCCTGATGATGGTCCAAGATCGGACAGAAAGCACTTGGGAAACAATTAATTATGGAAGGTTTATCAACCCATTCCCGCCGGATATCATAAAATCGATATGGCAGTTAGAAAGGATAAATACAAAGATATGTCGACAAAAATGTCTATATTGTTTAATCAAATACATACATACATATATACATATATACATATATATATATATATATATATATATATATATATATATATTCGGAGCAGATGCTCAATGTATGATAACTGATATATAAATTTCTTACGGAGCAAATTTTCATATGGAAAAACTCAATAGTGATGGCTATTTAAAGAAGCTGGTTTCCTTGATAGAGTTGCCAGCTGAAATAAATTTATAACAGCCAAATAACGCTTTATTGAGTTTTTTCCAATTATATGTATATGGAAAACTCATAGATAGATAGATAGATAGATAGATACGAGGGCTATTCAATGAATAAGGTGAATTTAGCTTAAGGAGTTGCCAATAGGAAGTACTGGTTAACCTTTTTCAAAGGCATCGAGGATGATGACTCCTTTCATTTCCAACAAGATTGTCACCATGAACCTATTTACTAACGGCTTCGCCCAGGACTTTTTCTTTACCGGAGATTCAGTGTGTTTCTACGCCATGGACCGTCTTTTCTACTCAGGCCCATAGTGACAGACCCATATTTAGTTTATGAGTAAAAATATTTTGGCAACAAAATGCTTCTCCGTACACATCATATAGTCTTTTATTAATTTCACGTTGTTTACACTTCTCGATCACCAAGTGCTTGATGAAAGACCTCTGTTCAAGCCTGGAACACTCTGGCAGAATTGCAACTATTTTGAGGATAATCAAAATAAATATTTCTTCGAGATTGAAAATAACTTTTTGCAATAAACTAATTCCGGAGAACATATCTAACTAAGGCCGGAGGACATATCGACCGAAACGTTGTGGAAATAACAATAAAAATGAAGACAATAGTCCGAAAATCCTTAAAGATAAAAATCATCAAGCTTCGTCTCAGAAATTTAGACAACTAATTCCAAACAATACAGAGTTTGAATTTATTGAAAAGAAATTCTGAAAAAAAATAATTTGGCTTTTTTTCCCACAGAAAAATCCCACTCACTTTGATTTTTATTGAATTTTGGCTGAGGAAGAGTTAAAAGAAAAGTGAAAAACGTGCGCGTTGAACTATATGTAGCGTTATGGGGATCAAGACACAGTGACAAGATGAAGAGATGATAACAAAAAGAGATTGTTCATATCAAAAAAGGAAAAATCGCACTCCATTTATTTGCCCTTGTCACAACTTCCCTCTGAACCCGTTTCACAAACAGGAAGACATGAAGTAGCATTTTCATATCGATCTAGTAAAGGTCATCTGGCTAATGGGAATTTCTCTTTGGCAATTAGTGAAGGCGAGTTACCGACTGGAAATGAAGCTGTTTTCTTTCATATGATTTTTTTTTAATTCCCTATCATTCCGTTTGGATGTGCAGTTCTTTCGAATAGCATTTTTTTTCTCCTGCTGATGTCGATGGTTCCAGAGCGTATTGTCTCCAAGATCCTGCTGACAATTGCCTAAGAGAATTGGACCTCTTCCTCCTCCTCCTCCTCAGCTATCTCGTTTTACGTCAAACCAATATTTACCTGGTGATGAGCCGCCATTTTAACATCTTTCAAATTATCCGGTTTTCATCCCGCGTGCATTTTTTTTTACGTTTTAAATAAGATTTATACCTCAGGGGTAAATATTTACTCAAACGTAACCTCGACTGTCATGTTTTAAGTTTTTAGTTTTGATAACATTATTCCATTTCGTTCTATCGCCTCTAGCAAAAAATATAGAATTAGCACCCCGAGAGGATGTTTACCAATTAATTTTTTTTTTTTTTTGTAAAAAAACGAAATGTTGACAGAAACTTTAGTCATCTGCTAAATATTAGGATTATGGGCTTATTATCCTTTCTAAAAGTCAATGCTAATTCATTTCCGTTCAGGTTAAACTTGATTTATTTACATGAGATATATTTAAAATGATAATGACTATTTAAATTGGATTTTCTATTGTCCTAGTTTAAGGTCTGTAGTCCCAAATTTACCCCCTTAGTCTTAAGCAAGTAATAAAAAATGAACCGTTAAAAACCGTATAAGCTATGTTGGGTGCCTCCGCTGGTGTAATATTTAGCAACTTAGCTTGTTTGTCAGTTCGAGTCTCACTGGGTGCATAGTACTCCTTTCAAAAATTATGAAATTAGCACAGCTAGAGGATGTTTACCTTGTGTTTTATTATCATTATTATTCACTCATTAGAGCTTTTCACATCAGCGTTAGCCAATGGTATTTCACTAGAGTCTTAGTGACAGCAAGTCTCCTCAAGTCTTCAGGACTCTTCTTAGTATTCTGGCTGTTCTCAATAATGCTGTCGTTTGGATGGTCTTCACTCGTCCGCCAACTTCCAAGTCCTCCAGTCCCTTTAATAATCCTTTAGTTACTGTTCCAAACGCACCAATTGCAATTGGTATAATTGTCACCTGCATGTTCCATAGTTTTTTTTCACTTCCCTGGCAAGGTCGAGGTACTTATCCTTCTTTTCACATTCTTTCAGTTTTATTCTGTGGTCAGCCGGGACAGCAAAGTCGACTATTTTGCAAGTTCTCTTTTTTTGTTGATTATTATTATTATTATTATTATTTACCTGTAAATAAACTAATAGCAGATAAGTCGCAAAATATTTTTTAATTACTGAATATTCTGGCTTTATAAAATATTCCTTTAACCAAATAGATTGAATTATTCAAATTAATGATCTATTTAAAAAATGTAATTAATATAAGAATACATTTTTAATTTCTTATATTCTAGCCCTGGCAAAAATTATGGAATTAGAACATTTAATTTTTAGAGGGTTTGGGGGGTGCGCTCGCGCGCAGTAAATAAACAGATTTTTCTTTAATAGCAGAACATTCTAACTTCGTAAAATACACCTTAAACTAACTCAATTAAGTAACTCGATTAAATTATCGAGATTAACGATGTTTTTATCCAAGCATTGGAGAAGGAAATATCGTAAAATGACCAAATAAGGAGCCATCTCCACTTTAAGCCTCTAAAATTAATAGACTAGTTCACCTACCCCGTACTCCCCTCACACTATTATGATCCCTTTCAGATTAATACCCTTGGTAAAGATATGAACTACCTTATTCCACCGGCAATGGGTTAAATATCATGGCTGTTCTTCTACAAGGATAGCTTTGGTATTAAATAACCCACAAATGTTGATATGTCATTGAATAAAGAATCAAAATAAATACATACCTCAGTGTTATATAATTACGGAATGATTTTTTTTGTATTAATCATTTTTCGTTAATTATATTTTATCATTCAGTTTGGTTGGGCTTCGAACTATTCGGCTCTTAGTTCAGGTGCTCAGACATTGGGTACAGTCTACGCACGCGCGCTGAGGATATGACAATCACAATTGTCATAATAAACCCCAGGTAGGAAATGGACTGGTGTATGAATGACGTCATGCCTGGAAGCGATGGGCTGAGAATTCGGGATTTTGAAAAACAGTCATTTGGAGACAAGATGCCGAATTGAGAACCTGCAGCAGACAGAGGGCTTTGGGCCCTCAGTGACCCACGGTTGAGCAAGATGAGCCAAGATGAGAAAGAAGTACTGTTGGGTCAATATAGCAGTCTGTCTCCGTCTCCAGCTCATCTCTCACACACAACCAACATTAACTCTTTTGAGAATAAAGTGTGAGAGATATATTTTTATAAAGAAGTGTGTTCGTTCGTCCATTGAAGTTCGTCATTATTGTTGACTATGTTTCCGCATATATTTGTATTATGGGATTATACAACATCAGCAGCAATATCTTATCTACGGAAAATGATGCCGAGCGAAAGCATGTACTGCTATTGTCAGGCTATCGAACATATGGAAGTCTGATCTCTGATAAAATAAAACAGGATTTCTTTCAAGATGTGACTGCGTCGATACTACAGTATAAATGCACCTCCAGAACACTTGCAAAACACATTGAGAAAAGCTAGACGGGAAACACACAAATAATGCTATGTGGTGTTTTGATCAAATCCTGAAAGCACACGCCACAAAACAGCAACTGTACAGCCACTTACCTCCCATCTGAAAAGCCGTCCAATTAAGAAGAACAAGACATGCTGGTGAAGTAAGGCTCATAAGCAACGTTTTCCTATGGACTGCTACATGGACGCGCTAGTGTTAGCCGACCAGCAAGGACTTACATACATCAGTTCTGAGCGGACACTGGATGCTGTCTAGAAGACTTACAAGGAGTAATAGATGATAGAGACGAGTAGAGAAAGAAAGTCAGGGAACTCTATACTGTTCGCGTGACTTGATAATAACTATTATTATTATTGTCATTATTAAGTTCAGAAATGTTCATCGAAATATTTTTATTATTATTATTAGGTTCAAAAGTGTTCATTGAAAAAATGACACCAATTTGGAAAATGTAATTTCTTCTTATATACTACCCGTGACAAAAAATATGTAAATTGCACACTTGTAAGATTTTTACCGTTTTTTTTTTCTTTTTTGGCAGTAAATAAACTAATAATAGATAAGACACAAAACATTTTTTCTTTAATAACTAAACATTCTGGCTTCATAAAATATATGTATGCATGGCTTGGAACCATTATGAAATCAATCTGAATAATCTAGTTTGTTTTAGGAATATTTTATGCTGCAAGAATGTTCAGCGAGTAAATAAAAATGTGTGTGTGTGTGTGTGTGTTAGTGGAACAATATTTTAATGGAACAAGTCATAAAGGAATTATTTCTAAAACATCTCTGTTGAATAGATATATTATTCTGAAAAAAAACATTATGTAATTAAAAACTATCCGCACAAGACTACATATGCAAATTAGTCTACGGTTAAAAGACAGTTCTTCTAGATCTCAACAAACAGCCGCTCATATCTAATTGAAAGGGGCTATGGTTTCAACAACAACAAAAAAAAACTGGCAATTGAATTAATGGAACGGGTCGTAAAACTCTTTCAAGAAATCAAGCTACCGTGGAGTGTGGTGAAATGACGTTTGTTGTTCCCTGTTTTGAGAATATAGCGCAATATAAACGAAATGGGGTGATTAAAAAAGGTAAACATACTAGAAGAGACCAAGAAAAACACCAAAGCGTCAGGATAGAAAACATTTACAAAAAACAAATAGAAATATGGAAAAAAAAAATATACTGTTAATTAACAGAACACCCCAACACTACTTCTTCCTCGAGTGGGCGGCATTATCGGTTAGCAACAACCCACCAACCGTCACTATTTAGCTCTGAGGCTGTTGTTAGATCGAGTATATCTTATTGCACCAAGCAAACTGGAAGGGATGTTGAATCCTGTCAAAAAGTTTTCTTTTGGCTACTGGCTTTTTTGATGACATCTTTTACTCCCCAGTACAATTTGCTTACAATGTTAAACAAAGTGAACACCTTCTAAGTAGGGCAGACCCCGTGGCCGTATGGCTTAAGTTGCTGAACTGTGGCCTTGAAGTAAGCGTGTTCGAACTCCAGTTGCGCCATTGCATTCACTTTCGGTCTAATACTCTTGGGAAAGGTATAAATTGTTTGTGTGAGCATTTTTTCTCTGAGTGTATAGTTTAAGTTCCATTCGGTGTAGGCTTGAATATAGAGAGAGAGACAGACAGATACAGTCTTTTATTTACTTAGTTAATATCTATATTCATCGATCTCTCGCTTTCTCTTCTTCTTTCTATATGTATATATGTATATAGTGAGATATATAATTTATATTTCTGTCTCTCTCCCTATATATATAGGTATATATATATATATGGAGGAGAGAGAGAGAGATGAACGAATATCCTGTGTAAGTCGCATAGTAGTGCTGGTAATGTATGCACATGTTCCGTGTATTTCATTAAATTTTCTAAAATTCTTTATCGGCAATTTTCTCGATCAAAAGTTCTCTTCGTCTCAAATATACTCCGTCTAACAAACCTCTCCACCTTAATCTTCAAATCACTATCCTTGAATAGTTCTCAACCCGAATCCACAGCTTCCAATCGGTTAAAAATAAAATTGCCTAAAAGACATCAAATTGTATCAAGTCTGGAGGGTTGTAGCGGTCTCAGCAGATCGGTGAAATAAGCGATTGTGACCGAGATGCTCTTTTTTTTCTGGTTTTCCTTTTCGGCGTCCAGCATCGTTTAACGTCTATTCAAGTGGTCAGACCAACTGCTTATCTGTTAAAGACGTTGATTGTGTTTTAGTCAATCGAATTCGTCTAAAAATAAACGTCATGAGACATACGGAAAACTCCCTTTGATCAGTCAAGAGCCAAATTTCAACATGGGGTACATACTGCAGCGATTATTCTTTTTATTTGTAAAACACAATGTGATCGGCCACACACACACACACACACTCCTCTTGGCCACGTGATTACCAAACCAGCGTCGAAAATAGTAGTCTCTGATTGTTTTGGTTTAATTGTTTAACGGCATATCGATTCCTTATGGGATATCTAATGCCGAAATGGGACTCATTTGCAAAGGTTTGGTTTGATTTAGTAATTTAAAGTCATATCAACTCCTTATGGGATATTTAAAGTTGAAATGGGATTGATTCATAAAGGATTGGTTTGGCTTATTTGTTTAACGGTAAAGCAACTCCTTATGGGCTATTTAATGCAAAAATGTGATTTATTTGAAAATTTTTGGTTTGCTTTGTTTGTTTACCGGCATACCAACTCTTTATTTAATGCCGAAATTTAATTTATATGTAAAGGTTTCGTTTGTTTGGTTTATTAAATGGCATATCAACTCTTTGCGGGTTATTCAATGCCGAAATTTGATTCATTTGTAAATGTTTGCTGTGATCATGACTTTCAGTGTTCCACTGAATTTCTTCCAATTTGTATTTTTATTTTAATCGTTTGTTTAAGGACAGTTATATGATTTCAAGTATTCCTATCTAACACTAATAATTTTTACATGATTATACATTTTTATTTAGTAATTGAACATTCTCACTTTAAGATATACCTTAAAGTAAAAGTAAATTTGGTGACCGTAGTGGAGGGTGATTAAAAGGCTCCCTTTTCGATAGCTACTACACCAAATTGTAGCGGAGGGTGCTACTCCTTTCCCTGGATTGTTCCACTTTACCCTTGATCCTTATCTTATAATGCTGCGTGTTAAGCAAGTTAGCATCAAGTACGATTTTTGAATCTTTGGTATGACGCGACCTGGGATTGAACCCAGGTCTCCCAGGCCATTGGCGAACACTTTAACCATTATGCCAATATTCGGTATATACCTTAAACTAGATTGAATTAATCCTTTTTACCCAACCCCTCCGCTCGGGCAGGATATGACACAAGGTCAATTTTTAAGCGGAGTTTAAAAGGTTTGAATTCAAAGTTTCCTTCTCCTAGACTAGTTGCCTCACCAAGGCTGAAGAACCTAGTCTGCCCTACTATTTACCCATAGCTGGAGGTAGAGTAATTGGATTCATACCTTTCCCAACGGTATTAGTGCTATGTGAAATGCAATAAGTCTCGTCCAGGATTTGAACTCATGTCACCGTGTTCATTTCCTACGACGATAACCATTACACCACGGGCACCTCCAAAACTAGATTAAATTAATGCTGTTTTTCCAACCCGTGCAGGGGATAGCCCAGTCGGCTGGGACTGTAGAATACACAGACTGGATCTCTACAGAGGGGTAAAACTCCCCCAACGAATGTCCTAGATATGACACTAAACAATGTGATAGTAAGGCTAAAGTAATGCCAGAACTTTGGGGAATGCTGAATACCGTTTTATTGCCATTACTCCCAGGTCCTCTCTGACCCTGGATGGTAGCACCTGATAGGGCCCTATCTATGAGTTAAATAGAACTAACTGCATACTTATGCTAAACTGAATTGTTTGAATTAGAACTGTTTGACTAAACTGAATAGCTTGAAATAGGCATGTTTTTGGCAATTAAACTGTACTTACATTTAAACTGCGTGCTTATGCGAAACTGGATTGTTTAAAAGGGAACTGTTTTTCACATTGAAACTCTACTTACACTAAACTGAATTGTTTAATATAGAACTGTTTGGACATTTAACTGGGTTTAAACAAAATCTGTACTTATACTAAACGGAGTTAGCTGAATTAGAACTGTTTGAATAAACTGAATTGGTTGAAATAGAAATGTTTTTGACAATTCAACTGTGTACTTATGCTAAACTGCTTATTTATATTAAAATAGATTTGGCGTTAAATAACCTACAAAGAATGATATGCCATAAAACCGACCAACCATCCAACCATTACAATAATCGAACTTTTTTATTGATCTATAATAATCATTTCTTTGCACACAGTTATATGGTATCAAGTTTTCCTATTTAATAAAAGTAATTTGCACACAGATGCACCGGCAACTACACAAGAATGTTGAGAGCAATATTGAACAAGTCCTGGCGACAACACCCCACGAGACGCCAACTGTACGGCCACTTGCCTCCCATCACGAAAACGATACAGGTCAGACGAGCCAGACACGCCGGACACTGCCGGAGAAGCAAGGACGAGCTCGTAAGTGACGTACTACTATGGACCCCCACATATGGCCAAGCAAAAGCAGGACGACCAGCCCGAACTTACATACAGCAGCTATGTGAGGACACAGGATGTAACCCAGAAGACCTGCTGGAGGCGATGAACGATAGGGAAAAGTGGCGAGAGATGGTCAAGGATATCCGTGCTGGCGGCACGACATGATGATGATGATGATGATGACTAATAATCTATACACAATTATATATGGTTTCCAGTATTCGTATCTAATACTAATAATCGGTACATAATCATATGGTTTTAAATGACAATTCCTATTAAATAATAATCATTTATTTGCACGGTTATTTGGTTTCAAGGCTAATTACATTTCACATTGCACTAAATAATATTGGGTAAATAGTAGGGCAGACTAGGCTCTTAAACCTTGCCATGACGATACAGTTCATCACAAAAGTGAGTACACCCCTCACATTTCTGCAGATATTTAAGTATATTTCTTCATGGGACAACGCTGACAAAATGACACTTTGACACAATGAAAAGTAGTCTGTATGCAGCTTCTATAACAGAGTTAATTTATTTTCCCCTCAAAATAACTCAAAATATAACCATTAAAAGCTAAAACCCTGCCAACAAAAGTGAATACACCTCAAAGAAACTACACCCCGAGAAACTGTCCCATGAAGAGATATACTTAAATATCTGCAGAGTTATGAGGGTTGTACTCACTTTTGCGATACACTATATATACAGACAGAGACAGATACAGAGACAGACCTCTTTATCATCTGTCTAGACTCTGTGCTTAGAACATCGATTGATAAAATCAAAGAAAACGGCTTCGAACTGACAAAGAAAACAAGCCGAAGGTACCCCGCAAAAACAATTACCGACGCCGACTACACCGATGACATAACGATTCTAGCAAATGCACCCGCCCAAGCCGAAACACTACTGCTTACTCTGGAACGAGCCGCCGCAAGCATTGACCTCCCTGGCAATGCACACAAAACGTAATGCATGAGCTTTAATCAAACAGGCGACATTTCCACACTTGGCGGTAGCTCTCTGAAACTAGTTGACAAGTTCACCTACCTAGGAAGCAGTGTCTCATCAACCGAAAAAGACATCGACACGCGACCAACAAAGACATGGACAGCTATTGACAGTCTATCGGTCATATGGAAGTCAGACCTGACCGATAAAATGAAACGCAGTTTCTTCCAAGCAGCGTTCGTATCGATACTGCTATATGAATTCACTACATGGACGCTAACTAAACGGATGGAGAAAAAGCTTGACGGCAATTACACAAGAATGCTGCGAGCAATATGGAACAGGTCCTGGAAGCAACACCCCACAAAGCACCAGCTGTACGGCCACCTACCTCCCATCACAAAAACTATCAAAGTTAGACGAATCAGACTTGCAGGACACAGCTGGAGAAGCAGGGACGAGCTCATAAGTGATGTTCTCCTATGGACCCCTGCCCATGGCCGAGCAAAAGCAGGGCAACCAGCTCGAACCTACATACAGCAGCTCTGTGTAGATACGGGATGTAGCCCTGAGGACCCACCAGAAGCGATGAACGATAGGGGGAGTGGCGAGAGAGGGTCAGGGATATCAGTGCTGCCGGCATGACATGATGATGATGATGATGTATATATATATATATATGTGTGTATAATTATATGGTATCAAGTGTTCCAATCTAATACTAATGATTAATATAAAACTACATGATTTCAAGTAATTATTGCTATTTAATAATAAGTATTTGCTTGCACACAGTTATATGGTTTTAAGTATTCTTTTCTAATATAAATAATTTGATAACAAATCTATTTGACCTGTAAATGTGAGCCTAACAGGGACTGATCTTCCGGGTCAGAGTGGACATGGAAGTAATGGCAATGAAGAGGTGACTCCACTCTTCACGGATCTCCAGAACTTGATCCTCACCGCCAGATGCAACTTATTTTCCTACCAAGGACAGCTCTTTTATAGGCTTACCCCTCTGCGAGGGATGCTGACAGCCTATTCTAAGCCTCACCGATAATAAACACAACCAAAAAAACTATTTGACCCTTAGAGGTGACCCTAATAGGTAATACCACTCCTGGCCAGAGTGGAACAGGTAGTAATGGCTATAGAGGGGTATTCCAAATTCCCCAAACCGTTTGGACTTGAGTCGTATCACTGAATGCAGTTTATCTTTTTGAACCTCTGACCCGTCAACAGTAAATTCTGATTTTAGAAATATCTGACACATCCGCCATCTTGAGTTACAAAGATGGAATTCTCTAATTTTTGATTGGTGACAATTTTTTTTACCTGTGTTGTTACACTTGATAAATTTTTTACCTATGTTTTAACACCCGGTAAATTTTTTACCTATGTTGTAACACCTGGCAAATTTTTTACCAGTGTTGTTACACTTGATAAATTTTTTACCTATGTTGTAACACACGGTAAATTTTTTACCTATGTTGTTACACCTGGCAAATTTTTTACCAGTGTTGTTACACTTGATAAAGTTTTTACCTATGTTGTAACACACGGTAAATTCTTTACCTATGTTGTTACACCTGGTAAATATTTTACCAGTGTTGTTACACTAGATAAAGTTTTTACCTATGTTGTAACACACGGTAAATTTTTGACCTGTGTTGTTACACTTGGTAAATTTTTTACCTGTGTTATTACACCTGGTAAATATTTGCGGTAATAAGTTGAATCGTTTGCTTCTAAAATCTAATGCATTTTTGGATTTGGGGTGGGGCTCTTCTGATTTGGTGAAAATGGACTCGTATTCCGTTC
>OY757932.1:63395239-63410239 GCA_963585895.1 Sepioteuthis lessoniana | reverse complement strand
TCTATCATTGAATTTTTGGAGACTGAGAAGTACAAACCATGTGAAATTTACAGAAGAATGAATGTCCTTTATGCTCCACACTGACTTTCCGAAAAAAGTGCAACAGTAAACAGTGCTTACTCCTTTGGTAAATTCATCTCATTTATTTCTTTGTTTAATGGCACATCAACCTTGGTAGGTTATTTAATGTCAAAGCCATTCTTCTAGAAGAACAGTAGTGGTACTATCTAACCCATAGCTGGAAGGATAAGGGAGTTCATACCTTTCCCAAGGGTACTTGCCCGAACTCGCTTACGGCGATTCTGCAGCCCATCGCTTTAGCCATTACACCACGAGGACACCCACCTCGAATAGATAGATAGATAGATAGATAGATAGATAGATAGATAGATAGGAGAGGTCGGGAGAGTCTTAAAATCCTAAACAAGGCAATCTACCTTTTGATTCGCGCTGATACTCTTGTAAAAGTCATTGGTATATCGCTTCCCACCCACATTCAGTTAAGAATAAATAGTCGAGTAGATTGAACTGTTTAACTGATCTAGGAGAAGGAAAACTCTAAATTCAAACAATATGCCGGCAGATGCATGTACATCAAATCAGCTATTCTCTGCTTAAAATCTGACCTTTTGTTGCATCTTGTCTATGGAAGAGGTGGGTGTCATCAAATCCTGTCTGTCGTACGAGGGGTCGTATTTTTATAGACTATCAGTATCTTTTAATGAAAGGACGTTAAACATTCTACTGTTTATATTCAAGAAATACGACCTTGTCCAAACAGAACCTTTACAGTCGACGTTTATCTGTTGAGGAAAATTGTTCTGAACAATCAACCTGTCATAAAAAAAATGAACCAAACCCGATTTTCGAATAAAATAATTTTCAATCGCACGAAGATGAGCCGTAATAATTTTTCGGCTGCCAAGACATTCAGAAGCGCGTTTTATTTAACGATAAATTGGCCAAATTTGTAACCCAAGAAGACATTCCGGCTTTTACGATGAGTCAAAGTAGCTACTTTCAACTTTAACGCTTCCAAACCGAACGCCATAATTTAGCATAAGGGAAATATCACGTGACAAACAATATTTATGTAAATGAGAATACCAATAAACATTTCTTACAAAGATGGTTCAATACACACACACACACACACACACACATATATATATATATATATATATAGAGAGAGAGAGAGAGAGAGAGACTGATAGAGAGAGAAGTCCCTGTAGCCATGCACTGGATTGCCACATCATGGTGAGTTCGATCTCCAGTCCGACTATTACGTTCACTTATCGCCATCCCCACCCACTGGTATGGGTTGATCAGTCCCACTACAGTCCTTTTACCGGACATCGGCATGATGGTTAGAGTATTCGCCATAGGCCCGGGAGACCTATGTTCAATCCTAGGTCGAGTCATACCAAAGACTCAAAAAATGGTACATGATGCCTCCTTGATTAACACTCAGCATTATAAGGTACGTATCAAGGGTAAAGTGGAGAAATCCAGAGAAAGGAGTAGCGCCCTCCCCTACACCTTGAAAAGGGAGCCTTTGATTCACCCTTGACTACGGTCGCCAACTTACCTACTTTTACTGTCCTTTTACATAAGGATTGCTTTGACACTAGATAACCCACGAAGGGTTGATATGCAAATAAACAAAGAAACCAAACAAAAACTGACTGATAGATTCATGCCTTTACCGATATATATATTCAATAATTTAGGGAATGTTTTAGAAAAAAAACTTTTCGTAATTTTTTTTCCTATATATAAAAACTTGTAACATAATGAACTTTTGATATGGTAGACATATGAGTTGGTATAGGTACATATATGTATATACGTATAGTTGCAAATTGAACACACACATATATATATATATTGTCATCCCCAGGCAAACTGTTTCGTAGTATCATAACTCTTCAGCGTGGCTAGACACGCGAGACGCTCCCAGCCAGGATCGAAACCCACCTGACTTTACATACATCTGATGACATACCCGTAAGCCGAGTGTATGCGTGTGCATAAAGAGGTCTAGGTATATCTTCTTGGGTGTATGTTTGTTTGTTTGTTTGTTTGTTTGGGTTTTATGCCATATCAACCTTTTTAGATTGTTTAATGCCAAATCCATTTTTATATAAACAGTTCTATTTCAAACAATTCAGTTTAGCATAAGTACACAGTTAAATTTTCCAAAACATTTCTTTGTCAAGCTATTCAGTTTAGTCAGTTCTAATTCAAACAATTCAATTCAGTATAAGTATAGTTTTTGTTTACACACGGTTAAATGTCAAAACTGTCCTATTTCAAGCAATTCAGTTTAGCATTAGTGCTCAGTTTTAGTGTTAAAACAGTTCTATTTCAAGCTCTTCAGTTTAGTATAAGTACACAGTTTAGTTCTATTTGACCGATAGATAAGACCCGATTAGGTGCTACCACTCTGGGTCAGAGTGGACCTGGTAATGATAGCAATGGAGGGGTACTCCGCATTCTCCAAAGCTCCAGCATTACTGGAACCTCGCCATCAGAGTGTTTAGTGCCATATCTGGAACACTCGTTTGGAGGGTCTTAGTTCTGGACCACAGAACACTCGTTGGGAGGGTCTAACCCCGCTGCAAAGATGCAGTCGGTGTATTCTACAGCCCCCCTTCCCCAGCCGTTGGGGCAAGCTTGGGCGTATGTAAACATATACTGAGAATGTGCGTTGTGTGAGCGAATGAGTGTGTGTGTGTGTGTGTGTGTGTGGCCGTACGTATTTTGTGCGTGAACCACTCATTAACTTCTCCCATTTTAAGAGAAGATGGTCTGCTAAGGATGAGAAAACCACTCAGAAAAAGACCTCAGAGTTCAATTTTATGGTCCCATTTTTTAGGTTGTCCTAGCAATATTTTTATATATACAGTCAATAGGTAGCCTTAGGCCAAGAAGTAGAGAAAGATTCACCCCTGTATATATATTAGTGCAGTCATTTGGTTAGCAGAGATCTACCCGGAGCAATGAGTTATACAAGGACCTGCGTCACGTCAAGACCAAAAACCTCGCATTCGGTTTAGTTTGAGGGAATTTAACCAGCTGTCAACGAAGCAATACTGAGAACTCCATACACAGTTATTATGTGAAGTATCACACACACTTCTTCTGTTAAACATAGCCTCAAGCTTTTTGTTTTCACCTTTTTCTTCCCTTGTGGATCTGTCTCGAGCTCTTTCACTTCAAGCCAAACCTGCAGTGAAATATTGAACAGCGTAGGAATGTCATTATATGGACGAAGACGCATAAACTGCCGACAGAAATTCCCACGATCTCTGTATTGTTTGGAATTGGTTTATAGCAATTTTTAGGCAATTCAAAACGGCTAAAAATCGAACAGAATGCTCCAGGTTTGAACAGAGGTCTGTCATCAAATTTTGATGGCTGAGAAGTGCAAACCATGTGAAACGTATGAGTTAAAAAAAAAAAAAAAAGACTGCCCATCGAGCAGAAACACGCTCACTCTCCGGATGATCAGTAAAGATGACAATCTCCTGGAACATAAAAGACCCTTCAATACTGATTTCCTTGAAAAATGTTGCAATTGAAACCAGTGCTCCTTATTTCCAATTCCTTGGGCAATATCTATCTCATTTATTGAATTCCAGTTAAATATATATAGTCATCCACAGACAGACTGTTTCGTTCTATTGGACGCTCGAAGCCGGGATCGAAACCTAACCAACTTTACGTTAAGACTAAACCTCAGACCGCTCGGCCAACAACTGCACCACGTTTGTCTTAGCGGTTTTTTAAGGTGTTTATGTAGCAACAGCGGCAGCGTCCGTTTGTTTACATTTTTATACCTTATCGGCTACCAGAGTGCTCAATTCTTTCGAAGTGCTTTGCATTATGCGAGCGGCGGCCGAAAATTCCTTCGCCAGAGTGCTCAACCACCCCATGGGGGAGTGTATATATATATATATATATTAGTGAGTGTAGTGAAAAAATGTGACTGAAATACAAGACCCGAGTCTCAACAAATTTTGTTATCATTTTTAAAACAATTTCGTACAATCTCATGGAACCTTGTAGGCAATATCTATCGTGTTAATGAATTGTTAATTAATACAACTCGGTTTGCACTATTCAGGCATATTAACTATATATATATATATATATATATAATAACAAATAAACGTATAACTGATATATATATATATATATATATATATATATATATATATATATATATATATATATATATTATAATACCTGTGTTGGTTGTCACGAAATCAATTTGTGGGTTTGTGGCGAACCAAGTGCAATATCTAGGATAGATTTATTATATAATAATAATAATAATGATAATAATATATATATATATATATATATATAATAGACTTATATATGTAGTGCCATGGAATTTAGTCTGCGACCCCTCGGTTCCATGGAGTTTTTACAAAATGAACATTTTATTAACTGCCTGATGATTGTTGTTTTGTAAAAACTACATGAAACCCAGGGGTCGTAAACTTAATTCCATGGCATTAAATATATAAATCTATCATATATTTATTTATTATATAATTGATCTATCCTAGATATTGAGCACTCTCCATATTATATTGCACTTGGTTCACCACAAACCCACAAAGCGATTAAGTGACAACCAAAACTGGTATAATAATAATTATATATATATAACACTATCAACTATCCGTTGATATATATATATATATATATATATATATATATATATATATATATATATATATATATATATATTCTATTTCCGTTGATAGCGTTCTATTTTTTTAAATTCATCAGCATCTCAATTTTATCCAACTCTACATTTACATAATTTGTTATATTATAAAAATTCAAATAATCTCTTTCAAAACTCTTTAAAAAAAAACACTCTCTTTATACTTGTGAGCAATCCCTGATGATGTCCTATGAAAGGTCCGAAAGCGCTCGGAACAATTTTGGTAAATTCATCCATCAATTCCAACCGGAAACCAAGACACTTATCAAGAAACTTGAAAGGATTTTAATAAAATTATATAGACAAAATGTCTTTTTTATTATATCAAACAAGCTTAGATATATATTTACATATATGCATATATGTGTGTGGTGTGTGTGTGTGTGTGTGTGTGTGTGTGTGTGTGTGTGTGTGTGTGTGTGTTCGCACATGCGCGTGTATGTGACAGGGGTGCAAAACTTCTCATGACATACAAGTACATTCAGTTACTTTTTTTAACATCTTTATTCCGTGACCGAAGTATTTTGTAAGTTTTCTATGTACAGTTAAATGGTGTATCCCATCATATGACTGAGACAAACGTTTTTAGTAACTTTTAAAATATTCATGTAAATTCATAGCGTCATTATTCAGTCACTAAAATAATAGCATGGTTTTCTTTTACCTTAAACTACCTTTCAGCTAAATGGTATATTCCGTCAAATTAGAATGTTGCAAAAATTTCTGTATCTTTAGAGACATTTTAATCCTACTGGTTTCTATTATAATTATTGAGAAATCAAAAACAAATTACGCAGCTTTCTATCCCATTCCAGACAGTTTTTGCATATTGCGATATACATCAAAATTTTCATCTGGTGTCTGTAACCATTGAATATGCAAATTTTTCTTTGTGAAAGAAATAATAGATCTAGGGAATTATTAGATGACCATCGACGTTTCTATTCAGGAAGTGGTTAAGAATTCTGATTAGCTGTTTATCAATATCTCTGTTATATCGATAATTTTGATTGTTAAAAAATGACGTTCGATGTGACAAAATCAAGTTGAAAATCTGACTTTATTCTTCAATTCAGAACTTTCTAAATATACTGTTTCAATGAAAAACCTTACTATGGCACGTTTTTTTTTTAGATATTACGCTTATTTTCTCTCTCTCTCTCTCTATATATATATATATACTCCCCTACCCCGGTAGTGTTGAGTTCTCCGGCGTAATGAAGTAATCGTGTTGCCATTAGCGTTTATTGCAAGCCTCTAAATATATGAATTGAGGTCTCGGTAGCCGTTAAACGGATGTATGTAAACAATAGTAATTGTGATTCATAACCGTTTAAAATTTACTTCGATGCTACTAGCTCCTCGTGACTGAAGGGTTAGAAGCTTGGATTGGGTTTCGATCCCAGCTAAGGGAAGCTAATATGTCTAGCCACACTTATGAGTTCTGATAGAACGAAACAGTTCTGTCTGTGGATGACTATATATATATATATATAAGTTGGCCAACCGTAGTCGAAGGGTCCTTATTTAAGAGCTACTTCAATTTTACCTAGATTGCTCCTTTATAATGGTCACTTGCTATATTTATGAATAAAGTGAGCTCAGTATTAGTAACAGATCGTATGTATTAAAAATAGCATCGACAAAATTGGCTTAATGGCGAGAAACTGACAGTAGCCAAGTACCGTTGACTGTGCTCACACTATACTAACTTGAACACACACACATGCTTACACACATACATTCAAACACACACATACACACACACACACACACACACACATATATATATGTGTGTGTGTGTGTGTGTGTGTGTGTGTGTGTGTGTGTGTGTGTGTGTGTGTGTGTGTGTGTGTGTGTGATTTAGGAATTTAAGCTATAAAGTTGTGGGTTATTGCATGCCATATTCTGTTTATATATATCATTTGTAAAAAAATGTTTGTGGATAACACTGACAAGTATTGCTATTTAAAACTAAATCTATTCAATATTAATAGTAAAAGATTGCACAGATCTATTTGACCCATAGATGGAACCCTAACAAGTACTACCACTCAGGGTCAAAGCGGACCAAAGAGTAATGGTAATGAAGGGGTACTCCACATTCCCCAAACTCCAAGACGGTATCCTCACCATCAAATGCAGTTTAATGCCACAAACTACATTTATAAGTATAGCAAACTAATATATATATATAAATATATATATATATATATACAAGAACAGTATATGATCTCACTTGGTGGGTTAGTGGCAGACCAAATGCGGTATAATTCGGAGAGTGCTCAATATCTGTGATAGAACTACTAAATAATATAATAATAAATATGTGCAGTTTTTATATATACTTAATCGCATAGACGCTTATCCGCGACCTTTGATTTCATGCCGTCTTTATACAACACTCATCAGGTTTTTCTGCCGAATGATTGTCGTATAAAGACGGCATGAACCCAATGGTCGCGGATAAGAATCCATGAAATTAAATATATATAAAAAATACGTTCATTATATATATGTGTGTGTGTGTGTGTGTGTGATATGATGGTTGATACATAGAAAATAATTTTAGTTGGTACTATCAATCTTGGTTAGAGTGGAGCTGGGAGTAATAGAAACGAATTGGTTACTCCTTACTCATTTGGGTACCATAACTGATGCCTCGCCACTGGCCAGGAAATAAGCATCTCTCTGATAAACATCTCTCTAATAAGAATTTCTATGTTGAATGACCATGAGCGCACAGGAGATTCAACTCGCCTGCTTTTTTTCCCGCACATTCGTTAACATATGTGAGATTTACGCAATATGAATGGCAAATCTTGGTGCCTTATCATGCACTTTTTCGAAACTTAGGAGGACTTGTATACCTAACCGTATTTTGATCTGGCGTTTTACTGAGGTTCAGTGAATAGGCTGTTGTTTGCAGTTTGATTATGATTTCGTTTGGTTTTGTTTGATTTCTTTGTTATTTAAAGCCAAAACCATTCTTGTAGAAGAATAGTAATAATGGCATGATGGTTAGAGTGTTCGCCAACGACCCGGGAGACCGGGGTTCAATCCCAGGTCGAGTCATACCAAAGACTCAAAAAATGCTACTTGATGCCTCCTTGCTTAACACTCAGCATTATAAGGTAGGGATCAAGAGTAAAGTGAAGCAATCCAGGGAAAAGAGTAGCGCCCTCCCCTACACCTTGGTGTAGTAGCTATCGAAAAGGGAACCTTCAGGTCACCCTCAACTATGGTTGCCAACTTACCAACTATTTAACCCGTAGCTGAGGGGGATAAAAGGTTTCATGCCTTTCTGAAGGGTATTAATCCGAGAGTAAACGAAATTGAGCCTGATTCTATCCCTGTTCCTGAACTCATATATAATTGACAAAACTAGCTTTTGACAGAACACGATTTTAAAAAAAACTCACATCTCATGCTGCTGTTGTTCTTGGATGTAAGGTCTTATGTGTTATGTTTTGACCTTCGACTCGGCCCCCAAAAAAATGCTATTCCAAGGTGATACACCGGAAGGAAGTGACACTTTCCAATGGCCAGTAATCGAAAGAAATCGCGTGGGCGGATTAAGGCTTATAATATGGGACAAGGTGAAGGTCCCACTGTGCCAATACAGACTGATGCACCGGAAGAGAGTGACCTCTGAACTGCATGACAGTTATTTCCGCTTGATGAGGATTAAACATTCGATTTCAAAGATCCAGTGGGCAATCGTGGGGGTGTTAAATTATTATTTAACTCAGTTGAGTTCGAGTCCAAGAAGCAGTTGCCAGTAGAATTCCAGACAGCTAGAGACCAGATGTGGTAGGGAAAGCCATACCCGACCGAGGGGGCCCTCGGGAACCCCGATGGAGTGGACTCCAGCATCAGGAGAACAAGAAAGACACAACGTGACGGTCATAACAGTGGGGTCAAGAAATTACAGTTTATGTTCGGTCTCCAGCTCCCTCCCACAGTAAAACCCCACACACCCTTTCGAAACCTTACAAATAAAGTGAGAGGTAAAATATTGTTAAAGAAGTCTTCCTGCGTCTTTATCTTTCCTGCGTCTTTATCCTTCTTGCGTCGTTATCATTGTGTCGTTATGAATTATTCTACATATATATATATACAACATTATAGATACCTGCTGTAGCGGGTAGTATTGTGGTAGTTGATGCGCTGACATGTTGTGCATTGGTTCTCTCTGTATGTGATTTAAACGCAGCGACGTGGTATTATTCGAGAACTTATTCTTCATGAGTTCAAACTGGGTTATAATGTCACGGAAGCAACCAAAAAACATTTTTTATGCAAAAGATGAAGGTGCGGTTGATCACAGTAGAGTAAACTGATTGTTCAAGAAATTTTGCTTGGTTTGCAAGGACCTGGACGATCAACAAAGATCAGGTTGACCTAAAACTTCAGATTCTGAGGCCATGCTCAAAGCCATAAAGGCAAATCCTGTAAGTAGCTTTAGAGAGTCTGGAAACTTAAGTTATGCACCTCGTAAATACGAGGTGCATACGATAAGTTTCCAGACTTTTTTCGTATGGGCAATTTTATTGATAGTACACACATGAAACTCTAGTCTCCATCGAAGTAATCTCCTCCGGCTGTATTGCACTTGTACCGTTCCAACAACTTCTTGAAGGCCCAATGGAAGTCCTCTTGTGTGAGCGTGTCAATGAACTTCGTCACAGCCTCTTTCATCCCCTCAATTGTCTCATAACGACACCCTCTGAGCTTAGGGAATAACCAAAAGTCACAGGGAGCAAGGTCTGGACAATAGGGAGGGTGACGAACTGTCTTGATGCCCATCTTGCTCAAATAGTCTGTGACAAGGATGGAGTTGGGGACTGGTGTATTGTCCTGCTGGAAATGTCACTGACCCGATTTGAAGAGTGCTGGCCTCTTCCGACGGAATCCCTTCCTGAACTCCCTTAAAACCTCAACATAGTAACTCTAAACCTAACCTTTTGGCCAATCAACTCTGGTCTATTGACTTCCTTACTCCTCCCACACCTCTCATCATCCCTCACAAACTCTCTGCCTTCCTTGAATCTCTTTTGCAACTCAAAAACTAATGCTCGATTCATGCAAGATGGTCGAAAAGCAGTCTGAAGCATTCCATACTTTTCTGTGGCATTTTTCCAAGTTTGGTTTGGTTTGTTGGGTTTTATGGCATATCAACCTTTGTAGAATATTTAACGCCAAATCCATTTTTATGTAAATAATCAGTTCTATTTCAAACAATTCAGTTTAACATGAGTACACGGTTCATCAAAAACATTTCTATTTCAAACTATTCAAGCAGATATATATTACAATTCAGTTTAGTGTAAGTACAGTTTCAACCTCAAAAACTTTTTCAAGTTTAAAACCGAATTTTATTGCATATCGTTCTTCTAAAGTCTCCTCACGTCCAGATTGCATTTTTGAAATTCACCAGCTGTGACAACCAGGCTTTAGTAGGGTGTATTCCAATTACTGCTGTAGCTGTTCATTTGAAGCTGAAATCATGAAAATTGGTCAGTCATCTCATAAGATGTATAGCAACAACATAGTGAATTTTCAAGAGTCTACGACAATTTTAAATGCCCATATGAAAAAAGTCTGGAAACTTATCGTCTGCATCTCGTATCAGGAGAGCCCGACATTTCACAGTCCAGCGTGTTTCATCACCTTTACCTACCCATTCATGGACTCTTCCAAATTCTATATTAATCGAGAGCCTAGTACGCTCGGCGATATCGGATACTCTACCGATATTCGACTGACAAGTAAGCCTAGCTTACGCCACCACTTTTCTCTGTATCTTGTCACTTCAATATATCTTTAAACTTATAACGTGTTCCGAGTTGTCTTTCCGAGGTCCCAACCTGGGTCCACATCAAATATTACAAAACTTTTGACTCACGCTTGTTTTGTTGATCGATATGAGTTTCTCCTTTGTCCATCTGAAGAATGATCCAAGGCATTTTACAAGGGAGACTACCAAGGTATTTGTTCCTTTGATGAAATTTCTGCTGTTACATTTGGCTTCGAGAAATTTTCTTGTTCTTCTGAAGTGCTCTTTTCTTAATTTTTCTTTTATCTCTGCTTGATGGTATCTGCTTTAAATAATCCCAGGTATATATAGTTTTATTTTTCTCCAAATTTTTCAACACACTCCTTATTTAGTAGTTCTATTACTCACGTTATTTCTCCTTTTTTTTATTATTAATGTGACACATTTTCAATCCTAAATTCTATTCCTATGTCTTGGGTATAGTTTCTAATAGTATGCAAAGAGTTTTTAGTTCTTTTTCGTTTTTGACACATATTTTAACATATACATGACGTAGTTTATTTCTTCTAGTAACTTTTTGAATTTGTAACCTCCGGTGCATTTTTTAGAATTATCATTTTCTATTTCATTTTTTTTTTTTTTGTTATTTAGTTTGATTAGTCTTTGAAATCATTAGTTGTCAGCTGGCTTTGAACGAATTTGTTTTCAGGTAGCCGAGAGGGAATTTGCTTTTATGCCTACATTTGGATATAGGTTCTGATGATTTATTTAAAAGTTATAACATATATTTATATAAAGAAAAATATTGCTTACCTTATTTTGATGCACTAACAACACACTCACACTCACACTCACACACACACACACACACACACACACATATAAAAAAATATAGAGTTTGGTTTGGTTTTCTTTTATGGCATATCAACCATTTTAGGTTATTCAATGCCAAATCCTTTTTATACATATATAATGAATATATGATTGATGTTTTTAAACGAGCTTGACCTCATTTTTTTCATAGCGTTTAATGGTTTTACTTATATAGAATATAAATACATAGTTAAATATAAAAACTGTTCTATTTCAAATAATTCAGTCCAGCATGAGTACAGATATTTTTGTTTAGGCACTGTTATTTGTTTAAATAGTCTTTTGGTTACCCTCAGTTAAATGTAAAAACAGTTATATTTCAAGCAATTCAGTTTAGCATGAGGGCACGGTTTAGTCTTATTTGACCCATAGACAGGTGCTACCACTCCGAACCAGAGTGGAACTGAGGGGAAATGGGAATGAAGGAGTATTCTGTATCCCCCAAAGCTCCAGCATTACCGAAGCCTCACCGCCAGATTCTTTAGTGTCATATCCCGGACACTCGTTGGGGGAGTGTTACTCCTCTGCAGAGATGCAGTCAGCGTATTCTACAGCCTACTGGGCTATACTGAGAGGGATAACTTAATCTTATACCCTTATTCTCCTCGGCGTTCCTTACTCTCCAACTGTTACTCATATGCTACTATGTATATGTGTATTTGCCCAACCCCTCCACCATGAGCAGCATGCGATAGAAACTCATTTTTAGACCAGGTTTGAATTCAGTATTTTCCTTCTCCGAGGTTGTTGCCTTACCAAAACAAGAGAACCAAATCTGCTCTATTATTTACTTATATATGGAGTGGAAAAGAGATGAGTTGATGCCTTACCCAAGTTGTGTCATTATGGAAATTTGGAGTGATAGTATCAAGAGTTAGATATATGTGTGAGCATGTATGTATATATGTATATCACAGTACACTTATGAGTTGGTTTGCGTACACATAAGTATGTATGTACATGGGGGAGTGTACTTATGTGTATGGTTGCTAGTTGACAATAGGTATGTATATATGTACGTGGTGCATTCAATAAGTTTCCAGATCTTTTTTTATACAGGCATTTAAAATTCTCGTAGACACTTGAAAATTCAGTATCTTATTGCTATACATCCTATGAGATGACTGACCAATTCTTATGATTTCAGGTTCAAATCAACAGCTACAGCAGCAATTGGAATACACCCTACTAAAGCCTGATTGTCACAGCTGGTGAATTTCAAAAATGCAATCTGCACGTGAGGAGACTTTAGAAGAACGATATGCAATAAAATTCTGTTTTTGAGTGGCATAAGAGATTCAAGGAAGCCAGGGAGTCTGTAAGGGATGATTAGAGGTGTTGGAGGAGTAAGGAAGTCAATACACCAGAGTTGGTTGGCCAAAGGGTTAGGGTTAGGGTTACTATGTTGAGGTTTTAAAGGAGTTCACACGAGAGGACTTCCATAGGGCCTTCCAGAAGTTGTTGGAACCGTACAACAAGTGCATTGCAGCCGGAGGGGATTACTTCGAAGGGTACTAGAGTTTCATGTGTGTACTATCGATTAAAGTGCCCATACGAAAAAAGTCGAGAAACTTATTTAATGATCCTAAATATGTATGTGTATATATGTGTATGTCCTTACAGAGGCCTGAACATACCTGCGTGAGTGTGTTGAGTGTGTGTGTGGTTGTATGTATTTAGTGCGGGAACCACTCATCCACTTCTTCCAGTCTTATTGGAGATGGTCAGATAAGGTTGAGCCGCAACAAAAGACTTCAATTTTATTGTCACATTTTTAGGGTGTCCTACAGATATATAGTCTGACAATATTTTTATATCCAGATTATGAGTTACCCAAGGCCCGGAAAATATTCATTCCCTGCGTATACACAGGTTTAGTCAAAGATACGAAAAGCATTAAGAGTGCGAGTCAGTCTGCAAGAGAGAATCCACCGGGGAAAGGCATTGAAAGTCACGCCTCACCCAGAAACCCAACAGTCGGTTTAGTTTAGGGGATTTCGACAGCCGACTACGCTTGCCCAGCCGGCTGGAGCTGTAGAATACACCGACTGCACCTCTGCAGAAGGGTAAGACCCCCTCCCAAATTAGTGTCCTGATATGACACTAAACAATCTGATAGTGAAGTTCCAGTGATGCTGGGCTTTGGGGAAGGCGGAGCACCCCTTCATTGCCATTGTTCCCAGATCCACTCTGGCCCGGAATGGTAGCAACTGATAGGGCCCTATGTATGGGTTAAATTGAACTAACTACATACTTATGCTAAACTGAATTGTTTGAATTAGAACTATTTAACTAAATTGAATAGATTGAAATAGAAATGTTACTGTACTTACATTTAAACTGTGTGCTTATGCTAAATTGAATTGTTAGATATGGAACTGTTTTTGTCATTGAAACTGTACTGAATTGCTTAATATAGAACTGCTTTGGCATTTAACTGTGTGTAAACAAAAATTCTATTCTTATACTAAACTGAATTAGCTAAATTAGGACTGCTTGAATACTCTGAATAGCTTGAAATAGAAATGTTTTGACAATTAAATTGTGGACTCATGCTAAACTGAATTGTCTGAAATAGAACTGATTATTTGCATAAAAATGGATTTGGTGTTAAATATCCTACAAAGGTTGAGATGCCATAAAATCCAAATAACCAACCAACCAACCTACTACGCGAAAGTGAGAACGACACACACACAGCCATTTTGCGAAGTGTCACACGACCCTCTGTTAAACGACATGTCCTCAATCTTTTTGTTTTTGCTTTTTTCTTCCTTTATGGACCTATCTTGGACTGAGGCACTTCGATCCAAATCTTAAGAGAAATACCAAACAGCTTTAGGTGACATTGTACAATGTACATACGAAGACGTATGAGCCACGGACGGATATTCCCATAAAAGGCATTATCACAAAGTGAAACGACCAGAATTTGAACTCAGGTCACCGATTTTATTTACTACAACGATAACCGTTGGGATAAGTGTGCTTCTCTTTTTTTTATATTAGAGTGTACATGTCGTTGAGACTTTTGTAGAACGTCACCATTTACTGGGTGAGGTCACTGTCCACCAATAAATCTTCACTCAGTCTTTCTTATAGGAAGTCGTTAACATATAATTTAAAGGAAGAGACATATCTGTCAAAACAGACATATAAACGTTATATTGAATAAAGAGAAAATTATATTTGCATCAATTTTCTTCTACTTCAGAATAAAAATTATGGTTTCTCCAAATGTGTATATTTACGCAAACCCTACGCTACGAATAGAAAGGAGATACAAAGTAATGTTTTCGAATTTGTTTGAACTGAGAGTTTTCATTCTAGACGTGTTCCCTTACGAAAGTTAAAGAGCCTAGTCTGTCCAACTATATACACGTTGGAGAAGGGAGAAGAGATGTATTCATGTATTTCCCAAGGCCATTAACGCAAATTGAAACACAAACTGCCTTGCTCAGGATTTGAACTCAGATTGTCAAGTCCTTTCCCTGTAACAATAACTATTACGCAACAATCGCGTCCAGATTTAAATATCAAATAGAAAGGGAATTATCTTATGATAAATTAATCTTAGTTCGCTTCATAAATAACTAGATTATTG
>OY757932.1:63387739-63390239 GCA_963585895.1 Sepioteuthis lessoniana | reverse complement strand
AAGACTTTAAAAATGGTACTTGATACCTCCTTGCTTAACACTCAGCAATATAAGGTACGTATCGAGGGTGAGGAGTAGCGCACTCCCCTACACCTCGGTGTAGTAGCTATTGAAAAGGGAGCCTTCTAGTCGCCCTCGACTATGGTCGCCAACTTTAGTTACTTAGTACTTTAGAAATCCGACAGATAAATAAACAGAAGTGTGAAGACCTGCCAGAGGCGATGAATGATAGGGAAACGTGGAGAGAGAGGGTCAGGGATATCCGTGCTAATCGCACGATATGATGATGATGATGATGATGAACGTAAGATAGATTGTACTAAGACTTAAAGAATAATACCGAAATGACGACCTATTCTATGGCAAAATGTATCGCTAATCCTCGCGCTGATAAATAATTTCGTTTGAATTCTTTATTTAATCGCATATCAAACTCCGTGGGTTATTTAATGCCAAAGCCATTCTTATAGAACAAACATGGTACTTTTTAACTCTGAGGTTGGGGGGGATAAGGGCGTTCGTACTTTTCCTAAGGGTATTTATAATTCTTTATTTAATGGCATATCAAACTCCGTGGGTTATTTAATGCCAAAGCCATTCTTATAGAACAAACATAGTACTTTTTAACTCATAGGTTGTTGGGGATAAGGGTGTTCGTACTTTTCCTAAGGGTATTTGTCTGAAAGTGAAAAAAATACCGCGACTAGAGTTCGAACTCGTTTACTACGATGTTGCAATCAAGTATGTTAACCACCACGCCACCGAGACTCTCCTCCGCCGTTCCGTTGAATAAGGAATCTCTATTGTTGATTATGACAATTGCTTCAGCTTTATCGCCATAAGAAATCCATATTTAAGTTTTTACAAATATCATTGTGCTCTAATTTCGTTCTATGAATGTTATGGGATAATCGGAACTGATAAATAATGCTGCTTTTACCAGGTTATTAAGATGATAAGCGTTTTGCCCAAGAGGGCTACTTGTCTTGGGTCAGGGATTTTAAACTAATTGACAAGAGCGGGGCTTTCGGTTTGAGCAAAAACAGATGTGATCTAAATGGGAATAAAACCCAGAGCAAGTTCACCGTAATTGACAAGGAGTCAGGGTTCAATCGCTAGTATCAATAAGCAAGTCCTCCCTGGAGGTGCCCTTGGTGTAATGGTTATCATCGTAGGAAATAGACACAGTGACACGAGTTCAAATCCTGGACGAGACTTGTTGCGTTTCACATAGAGCTAATACCCTTAGGAAAGGTATGAATCCAATTATTCTCCCTCCAACTATGGGTAAATAGTAGGGCAGACTGAGGTCTTCAGCCTTGGTAAGGCAACTAGTCTAGGAGAAGGAAAACTCTGAATTCAAACCTGTTAAACTCCGCTTAAAAATCGACCTTGTGTCATATTCTGCCCGAGCAGAGGGGTTGGTAAATATGATAAACAAGTCCTCTCTCTCTCTCTCTCTCTCTCTCTCTCTCTCTCTCTCTCTCTCTCTCTGTGTGTGTCTGTGTGTGTGTGTGTGTGTGTGTGTGTGTATGTGCGTATATATATATATATATGACAACAAGTAATCCAAATAGAAAGTGGGCATTTATAGAGAAACAAAGTCAGTCGACACTATAGCGTTTCGGTTCTGCTGAACCATCATCAGGACTGTGAGGGGTTTTATTAGTGATGTTAAGTGTAGATGAAAAATTGGCCGTTTGATTAATGAATCAGTGTTCGTTTCTTTAAAATACGTCACCTGATATTAGAAACATTTGTGCATAATCCACTTTCCGTTAGTTCATCACGAGATTTCAAATCATTCTTCGTATTTCGACGAAATTCAAATCATATAAATCTGTTTTTTTTTATTAATATTAATGTATATGCCAAGGAAAATCCTAAAACATGAATACAAGCTTCAAGGCACAGACTATGCAATCCAAGAAAATGTTGAAATGAATGAAAAACGCTGGACATTTAGGTAGGTGTGATTTTTCTTGTGTAAAGTTGGTCTTCTTGTTTTTTTTCTTGTCATAAACAGCCAACTTTTCTTGTTGTACAACTTTTCCTAATTTTTATATACTTTTACACTTTTTATACATCCATCTACACTTAACATCACTGATAAAACCCCTCACAATCCTGATGATGGTTCAGCAGAACCGAAACGCTATAGTGTCGACTGACTTTGTTTCTCTATAAATCCCCACTTTCTATTTGGATTACTTGTTGTCAATTATTCTTCACAAATTGTCGGATTACTATCCATTATTTTCTTCCATTCTGTCCCATTGACTAACTTGACCCAGACCCATTCTCCCACCCCAATATCACACATCAATAACATCAAGATATTTCGCAGATGCAGAGACCTACTCAAAAACAAGAAGACTTCTATAACCAACTTTACACAAGAAAAATCACACCTACCTAAATGTCCAGCGTTTTTCATTCATTTCAACATTTTCTTGGATTGCATAGTCTGTGCCTTGAAGTTTGTATTCATGTTTTAGGA
>OY757932.1:63297739-63385239 GCA_963585895.1 Sepioteuthis lessoniana | reverse complement strand
ACAGATGAATGTGCAATATAGTCTAATTCGTGAACTGATTCTTTGCGTGTTCAAATGGGCTGTAATGCCGCGGAAGCAATCAAATACGTTTCTTGTGCGAAAGGTGAAGATGCAGTTAATTACAGTTTGTATCTATCGACACCCTCCGTACGGTGAGGATGTGACATAAGATCAGTTTTTTAGCAGATTTTAACAGGTTTGAATTCAGAGTTTTCTTTCTCCTAGACTGGTTGCCTAACCAAGGCTAAAGAATCTAGTTGTGTCGCATCGTCGGTAGATTGGAATGTGACAAATAAATTTTTTGTTAAAAGGACTGATGCTCAAGTGGCTAAAAGGATAATGGATAAAGATGACGTAGGCTTACGGAAATAGGAAATGAGTAACAGGTTGACAGGTCAATTAACCAGGGGGTCATGACACATTGAAATGAGAAATAAGGTGACCTTGATATACGACAACGAAAATAACGGACAAAAGCCCAGAAGCAAAAAGTACCTGGTCGCCAGCTGGAAGGAAAATACCTTGGTGGCTGACAGGAATTGAGTTGTCAATTTACCCATAGCCTGAGGGAGAATAATTGGATTCATACCTTTCCCAAGGGTATTAGTGCTATGTGAAATGCAATCAGCCTTGTCCAGGATTTGAACTCGGGTCATCGTGTCCATTTCCTTCGATGATGACCATTACACCACGGGTATCTCCTAACAGTAAAGTAACTTTATGGTTCAAGTGATTTCACTGGGGTTGCAAGGACCTGTACTATCAGGCAAGGTCCGGTAGAGCTAAAAGCGGGGACTTCGAGGCCGAGCTCTTGAAGCAAATCCGGCAAGTAGCACACAGAGTTTATCAGTCGAGTCCGGCATCCTGTGTAGTTTGACTTTGGCAAAAGCATCCGTATCATCCTACTAAAATATTGCAAAACTTTTGACTCAACTTTGTATTACGCAATGTATCAAGATGGAAAAGGTATTTTATTTTCTAGCACTAATGTATATAGGGGATGTCCTCGTTGTGTAATGGTTAAAGCGATGGACTACAAAAACGTAGTAAGCGAGTTCGAACTCCAGTCGCGCTATTACGTTCACTTTCGAGCAAATACCCCTGGAAAAGGTATGAACCCCCAATTCCTCCCAGCTATGGGTTAAATAGTACCACTACTGTTCAAATAACCTACAAAGGTTGATATGCCATTAAAGCATTAAATAAGCTACAAAGGTTGATATGTCATTAAACAAAGAAACCAAACCAAACCAAACTAATGTATATTCCTGTTCAGAAGTGAACATGTGGGGTACAGTAATGTACATTTATATATATATATATATATATATATATATATATATATATAAAGTAAAGTTTATATCAGGGAAAGGAGAAACGCCCTTCCCAATACTTCGGTCTAATAGCTATTGAAAAGGAAGCCTTCGGGTCACTTTCACCCATTTTACTTTACTTACTTTATATATATATATATATATATATATATATATATATATGTGTGTGTGTGTGTGTGTGTGTGTGTGTGTGTGTGTGTGTCTAGGTCTCTGTGTTTGTTCATGGATAGGTGGCGAAAGAAAGGATTTTATCTTCGGCATCTTTGAACAGCATCATATTGTTTGGAAGATCTTCCATTGTCTGTCTATTTTGGCGCGAAGACCACACAAAAAGCTGTGCCCGCGTGATCCCACATGAACCTGCGTGAAGGTCTGAGACCAGAAGTAGATGTGGAAAATGACCAAGGACGTTGGCTTGTTGACTCTGAGACTTTCAGGCGAAAAGTTAGGAGTGGAAACTCCAGCAGTCTAAGAGTCAGGCAGTCGAGGAGAAAGACGCAGGCAGAGAAGTGGAAAACGATAATCAGAAACGAGTTAGCATTTTTAGTTTCTATTAAGAGTTTTACAGGGCAATTGTTATAGTCAAATGCGCACCTACACACAGAGTACGAGAAAAAATGCAACAGACCTTGCCTTCTTATGTTGTGCTGTCTCAAATCTGTTGATTTTTCTTTTCTTTCTTCCTCGGTCTTTTAGCGAAAAAATATATTATTATTTTTAGCGTAGAAATGTTTGGTTACGTTGTTATTCCCTCGCTAAATGTTGTTGGAAAATAAAGGAGGATGAAGAAGTAAGAAGATGAAGATAAAGTTTTATATGAAGGTTTTAATGGCAGCATGAAATAAAGAATTTACATTTATGCTGCAAGTCTCGTAGGAAGGAAAGAAGTAAAGAAACGAAATGAAGTTGTTATGGAGTTGAGAAAGCGTTTTAGCAGCTAAATGCCTGAGCGAAAAGTGCATCGTTAGGTTAAGGCATTGTTGAATGTGTGGGGAAGATATGTTCGCCATAATGTAGCAAAAGTCGTGTTTGCTGTTGGAGGACAGAAATGATATAGTCACCCATGAGTTTGTGGTTCTGGTTGTTTCAGGGAGAAACGTGAATGTCTCCAGAAAATGTTGCCCAGAGATGAAGTAGCTAGGTGTCGGAGCGAAATTTTGCATCGCAGTCGACAGAGCCAATTTTAGTGGCGGCTAAAAGTTGCTCCTGTGTGTGGCGTATTAAATTCATATAATTCATATTCAACAGGGAATCCTTGGTCTAAGAGAATAGACGCAAGTGGTCCATAAATTAGACGGCTTTACTCATGTTGGTGTGATGCTGTTGTGGCTATTGAAGAGCAGACAGTAAGACGTCTGTCCTGAACGAAGAAGTTCTGAGAAAAACAGAGTGTTTGGCGGCTTTCCCAATTTGTGCTGCCCAGAAAGATGGTCCTGGATGAATAGGATAAGTGATCCTGATTGGGTGAAAATATGCGTTGACCCTAACGGTCGAATTAAATTACGCGCCAAACAAAAATACGAAATTCTTTCTGTTACACTCTGTTTGTTATTGTTTTTTCTTGTTCGACTTGTGAAATGCCCACTCGGCCGGGTGTAAGAAGTAACAACGGGGTACTCGCGGACGGAAGTTTGATCGTATGGCTACTCCTGTCTGTATGGTTATTGCCTCACATTACTTTCTGGTTATCATAATTTTAATAATCTTTAGTAAACAATTATAAGTAAGTAAAGTAAAGTTGGCGAAGGCTCCCTTTTCAGTAGCTACTACACCGAGGTGTAGGTGAGGGCGTTACTCCTTTCCATGGATGGCTCCACTTTACTCTTGATACGTACCTTATAATGCTGAATGTTAAATAAGGAGGTAGCAAGTACCATGTTTTAAGTCTTTCGTATGACTCGACCGGGGATTGAACTCCGGTCTTCCGCACCATTGGTGAACACTATACCCATTAGGCCAATGAATAGTTAAAAGTAAAGCTGGCGACCGTAGTCGAGGGCAACAATAGATACTACACCCTGTCAATTATTAAGCTTTGAACTGGTGACCTTTCTTAACCTCTAACCCCTTTTCTCTTTCCCTTTTTCGATAACACACCAGTAAGGCTTCCTCCCAACCTTAAGTACGTTGGTTCGACACTTTCCGATTCTGGTGATATATATATATATATATATATATATATATAGCCCATCATACATATTGACACGAAAGTCACCCAATAAATTAGATAAATTTTGATTGGAAGCAAGCTTTAAAGTTGCACTCTTTTCAAAGAAATCAATAATGATACGTCTTTTGTATCCCAGAACACTATCAGTATGACCTTCTTTGTAAACCGCTGTGCCCAGAACTTTTTCTTTACCGGAGAATCAGTGTGTTAATACTCCTTGGACTGTCTTGTCTTTTTGGCTATGGCTCATGTGACGTGATATGACACTGAGAGAGGAAAAGGGAAGATAGATTCCCCTACCTTCTGTGTCTGAACTAACAAGCCCAAGGACTGACCGCTAAAGCAGTCAAAATGCAGGTCAAACGCTACTGCACTCCATAACCTATAATTGGTTGGACAGAGAAGGGAAAGTAGGTCTTTGTAGTAGCCCGAATGAAATAGAGATGAGGAAGAAAGAGGCCAAATGATTGGCCCGAGCCTTTAGCACCAAAAAATAGTACCTTTTCGTCTGAGGAAATTAGGAAAAGGATCTTTAATTTTAGGACAGAAGTCGGCGAGAAAAGATGTGCTGATTTATTAGCCAAAACTCCGGGTTCCTCGCCCGCAAAACGAAACATTAGTTCTGGACAGACATTAGCAAGAGATGGAAGCCAAGTTAGCCAAGCTCCGGGGAAAGAGTAGAACAGAATCTTTGGACAGAAGATAGCAGCCAGATTCTCCTGAATGCCGCTCGCCCGTAAAAGAAAGGAACTAGCCTTCGAAAAGATAAGTACAACTTAAAACTGTTTTTCCTTCTACCTTTCCTAAATATTGGAAATTGTATTGTATATATATATATATATATTCAGAAAAGGAAATAAAGAAACTGAAAAGATTTGTTTCATAAACCGTAAATGAATGAGAGGACTTAGCTACTTTCTCAAGTAAAAGAAAGAAAAGTAAAAAGAATGAGAAGAAAAAAAAGAAAGAAAGAAAGAAAGGAGAAAGAAGAAAAGGACTGTCGAGAGAGACATTTGTTTCACACTTTCGACTTGGCTTAACTAAGCTGATAGTTTAAAAGGAGAGGAAAAAAGAAAATAAGGAGCTGTTTCTTAAATCTCATAATTATTTGTTCGGTCGTCGCTTATCAAAGCTTTGTTTCACGTTAAATGCCTCCCTTGTGTTAAAATCTATTGCTTGCTTTGTTTATCTATTGAGTTGCCTGCTTTTGCACATATCTGTTTCAACTTTGTATCGCGTTCATTTATGAAAGTCTTATGAAAGCTAAATGTCTTATTCACCTTAAAACGTTATAAGGGGGAATTTTGGAAATTTGACTACAGTAAAATGTGAAATATATTTTGTTTTAACCTAGAAGTCCATGCTTTCCGTTATCTGAGGGGGTATGAAAACGAAGGACTTGGTGGGGTATGTGAAAGTGAAATTGGAAACCCCCTCACCAACGTCGAGATGAGTCTAGCCCCAAATTACCCCCACATTATTTGCCAGTTACCTTATACCCGAAACAGGAGTCTTGACTAAAACTTATTTTGCGGAGGGTCAGACTGCCCCAACGTCCCATGTGCATAAAATAAACTCTCGTCCTGAGATAAATATTGATGCACCGTTACACTCGCATCGGCAAACCGATGTTTAGTGCATTTGTAAACATTTTTTTAATAAAACATGCTTCTCCGTACACTTCCCACATTCTTCCTCACATGGTTTGTAAGTCTCAGCAACCAAAATTTTCATGAAAGACCTCTTCAAGCCTAAAGAACTCAGTTAGATTTGCCAGCATTTTAAATGGCCTAGAAAGAAATAATTTTATGATATTAATATAAGTTTTGCTATAAAACAATTAATTACATTTATGGAAACAAAATTTGAAAAATCTGAGAAAACTATTTTTTCTTTTTAAAAGATTACGATAATTCATTGGTTGACCCTCGTGTATATATATATATATATATATATATATATATATATACGGGGATCATTAAATAAGTTTCCAGACTTTTTTCGTATGGGCACTTTTATTGATAGTACGCACATAAAACTTTAGTCCCCTTCGGAGTAATCTCCTCCGGCTGCAATGCACTTATTTTACCGTTCCAACAACTTCTGGAAGGCTCCATGGAAGTCCTCTTGTGTGAGTGTATTAACCACCTTCGTCACAGCCTCTTTCAATTGTCTCATAACGACAGCCTCTGAGCTTAGGGAATAACCAAAAGTCACAGGGAGTAAGGTCTGGACTATAGGGACGGTGAGGAACCGTCTTGATGCCCATCTTGGTCAAATAGTCTGTGATAAGGATGCAGTAATGGACTGGTGCATTGTCCTGGTGGAAATGCCACTGGCCCGATTTGAAGAGTGCTGGCCTCTTCCCTATGAATATCTTCCTGAACTCCCTTAAAACCTCAACATAGTATCCCTAACCATAACCCTTGGACCAATCAACTCTGGTCTATTGACTTCTTTACTCCTCTCACACCTCTCATCATCCCTCACAGACTCCCAGCCTTATACCACTCAAAAGATGATGCTCTATTCATGCAAGATGCTCCAAAAGCAGTCTGAAGCATTGCATATATTTCTGTGGCATTTTTCCAAATTTATAACAGAATTTTATTGCATATCGTTCTTCTAAAGTGTCCTCACGTCCAGATTTCATTTTTGAAATTCACCAGCTGTGACAATCAGGCTTTAGTAAGGTGTATTCCAATTGCTGCTGTTGCTGTTCATTTGAACCTGAAATCATAAAAATTAGTCAGTCATCTCATAAGATGTATGGCAATAACATAGTGAATTTTCAAGAGTATACGACAATTTTGAATGCCCATACAAAAAAAGTCTGGTACCTTATTGAATGCACTACGTATATATATACCCCTGGACAAAAATGGCTTTTAGAAGTACTGGCACGCAAAAAAGTTTCCAAAAGAGAATTACTCAACAAGGCATAGTGGAGGAAGACCTCATATGATCTTGGGGGCTTCTCATCTTCAGGAAAACTTAAACTACAATTTGTCAATAATCGACAGCAGCAGATAATGTGAAGATGCTGAATGATTTATCTCTTGCACAAGAAGGGTGTCGTCTATGTCGAGAAGAAGGGATTTTTCAGCAAGACAATACTGCTATCCACAATGCATTAATAACATAGTAGTACTTGCTTGAACAAAAAATAAGATTTCTTCGCTATTCAGTGTGCTCTCCAGACCTCAATCCCATAGAAAATTTATAGGGACTGGTTGTGGCAAAAGTTTATGAAGGAAGTCGACAGAACTCAGCAATTTCTGAACTCAAAAACGCAATCTTAGACGCATGGGAAAAATACCTTCAGTTCAACTTCCGAAACTAGTTGATAGTATGCCAAGCCGAATTTTTGAAGTTATCAACGCTAACTGCGGATCTACAAAATATTAAATAAAAATTTGCCTTTATATTCTATAGTTCTTCTCATTGGTCTTATATTTATGTCAAAAGAAATTTTTTAAATTAAGAATAAATACTAATATACATATAAAAATGAATTGAAATTTCCTCATATTTTGAATTTAATTGCCTTTATACCTTATCTTTCAAATATCTGATTTTCATAATTTAAATATAGTAAACATTATCTTTTTCTTAATTTTTCTTATATTTTTGTCCAGGGGTGTATAAATATAAGCTCATTAGGATGTTGTTTAGAATATATCGCTTCCCCAAAATTGATGTCCTAGATATGAAACTAAACAGAATCTGATAATTAAACGCTAGTTATGAGGTGTGTGGAGTATCCCTTAATTAACCTGACTCCCAGGTTTACTCTGATCCAATGGTAGTACTGGTTAAAGTTCCATCCGAGGGTTAAATTTATCTGTTTAGAAATTGTTTGCATTAAATAGGAATACTTGATACCATATCTGCAAGATCAATTACGTCTTACAGTGACATGGTTTCCGACTGAATATTATTTATTACTAGAGATTTGCGCTCGATAACAGCTCCTCTTTCCGAAAAAGAACAAAATTCTTTTTTTCTTGAATCCAATAAGAGTAACGCTGCAAATTTAAAAGATCTAAAACAAACAGACAAAATCTTCAAAGTTATTAATATAGGCACATTGAAGGGTTAGTTGGTTGGTTGTTTTTACGGCGTATCAACCCTTTTCGGGTCATTTAACGCCGAAATAAATTTCAAACAATTCAGTTTGGTAAAAGTATAGTTTCTTTGTTTACTAACAGTTAAATGTCAAAACAGTTCAGTTAAATGCGAAAGCAGTTCTATTTCAAACAATTCAGTATTGCATAAGAACACAGTTTAGTTCTTGTAGTGATGCAGTCGGTGTATTCTACAACCCCCGCCGACTGAGCAACTCATGGAAGAAGAGTTTGTTATATGGAAATTATTTTACCCTAAAAATGTATTGGGGCGTGTCCCCAGGGCGTAATGTCTGAAGTGCTGGGTTGCAACCTCAAAGTAACCGATCTCAAATTTCAGTTACCCTATTACATTCACTGGTCGACTAAAACCTTTGGGAAAATTATCAATCCCCTCATCCAAGAGTTTGTTTTTCCTTTTTGCAATTACATAAAATGAGTAGAAAGGAAAGAGAGTTCAAAAACGGATACATCTTGATACAGGAAATAAATGGCATTTGTCAACTAGACAGGAAAAATGAATGGTCTGGTATTTACTTAATAAAGAATAAATAGCAAAAAAGCAAATAAAGTTTAGGTTAGGGAGATTGGGTGACCTGAATTTTTGTTATCTATTGATCTTCGACCGAGCCGTCAATCAAGAGATGCACCTGTGTAAATAAGCGGAAGAACAGCGGAAGCAGGTGAGCGTTAAACAATAATATAACCAGATGTCCAGACGGTTCGACTCGGCTGGAGACAGGATGCTGAAGTGAGAACCAGTTCCAGACAGAGAGCTTTGGGCCCTCAGTGACCCACGTTTGAGCAACCCAACCAAGATGCTAAAGAAGTTCTGCTATGGTCAGAAGAACTTGGGGTCAATATAGCAGTCTGTCCCCGTCTCCAGCTCATCTCTCACTCACAACAAACATCACCCTTTCGAGAATAAAGTGTGAGAGATTATATTTTTATAAAGAAGTGTGTTCGTTCGTTCATTGAAGTTCGTATATTATGTTTGATTATGTTTCTACTTATATTTATATTACAGCTATACAACATTTTGTGGGTTTTTCTAAATCTTTATTAGAAATTTCTCATTATTTCTTTGTCTGAAGATGCAGATTGTTTGAAATATAAGGTCAGCCAAAATAAATATCATTACAAAAAATGAGTAATATTTTTAAGTTTTTCTTTTATATATATATATATATATATATATATATATGTGTGTGTGTGTGTGTGTGTGTGTGTGTGTGTGTGTGTGTGTGTGTGTGTGTGTGTGTGTGTAACTTCTCTGCAAAGAGCAGGATGCAACGGCAACACAAAATCAATTTTAAGTTGAGTTTAAAAGGATATAATTCAGAGTTTTCTTTCTCCTAGATCGGCTGCCAAACCAAGGTTAAAGAGCTTAGTCTGACCAACTATTTACTGCTGGAAGGAGAATTGTTGCATTCATACCTCTACACAAGTGAAATGCTAACAACCAGACACACACACACGCACACACACATATGTGTGTGTGTGTGTGTGTGTGTGTGTAAGTTAAGTAAGTTAGCCGACCGTTGTCGAGGGAGAACCAAAAGCTCCCTTTTAAATAGCTACTACACCAATGTGTAGACGTGGGCGCTACTTCTTTACTTAGAATGCTCTACTTACCCTTGATCCGTACCTTATAATGCAGAGTGTTAAGCAAGGAGGCATCAAGTAGCATTTCTGAGTCTTTGGTATGACTCGACCGGGGATTGAACTCCATTTTCCCGGACCATTAGCAAACAAGTTTTTCACCCGAATCTTAGGTTAATCCGACTTCTTAAAAGGAGTAAATGTAAAGAATTAAATTCACTTCTTTTATTTGAGCCCAAAATACGATATGTCGTTATTTATTTTTTTAAAAAAAAAAAGGTCTGGCTACACCACACTCTTATTTTTTCTTTAAAATAATCAACGAAAATCTTGCCTTTTTTTGGAAATTTCGCCAGATTTGGCACTGTCTGTCTGCAAACATTTGATTACATTTTCTGTACTCTCTGAAATTAAGAAAAAAGTTTTATTTACGTCTTGTTATTTCTTTTCGGTGGGGGCAGTTCGAACAATTCGCATGAAAATAATTTTTCTCGATTTTTATATTCAAATCGGATGAATATAGAACTCGCCCTACCAAAATCTAACAGAATTTACATAAATCAGAATATATTACAAGTTTTAACTTTCTTCCTGGCTTCCAATTGTCTTTATTAAATCAAATTTGATATTTGCTTCAAAAAAGATTCTTTAAAAATAGAATATTTTAAATACATGCCATTTTCTAGTGAACGGACTTAGGGGAAAATGTGTCTTTTAAAAATATCTATACTCGCTAAAAAATAGGATCTTCTGAATGAATTTTTTTTTATTCACTCTCATGAGGAGAAAAATGTATTGAGTTAGGGCTGAGATTGACCTCTAACTACACTTCTTTTTTCAGTGTATCGTAAAATTCTAAATCAAAGCATGACTCTATTCAGTCAGTAACATTTGGAAATTTAAATTCTGCATAAAGATGCATTGGAAGTGATATTTACTATAAAATGCATTGATCCTGATTCTTACTATAATAATGCGTTAGGTATTATTATTATATGATTGCATTATGAAAATATATTGAAAATAATTTTTGCTATGAAAAGGCACAGGAAATTATTTTCTACAAAAATGTATCAGAAATGATTCATAGTAATAATAAAATGGATTGGAAATGATTTTTATCATAAAAAAGCACAATAAATGTTTTCTTCGAAAAGAACACATAAGGAATGATTCTTACGAAAAAAAAAACTGCTTTGGAAATGATCCTAACAATAAAGATCATTAGAGATGAATTTTGGTATAAAAAAGCATTGGAAATATTTTTTTAAAAAAAATGCATTCAAAATGATTATTGTTATAAAAATGTATTAGAAATGATTATTGTTATAAAAATGCATTCGAAATGATTATTGTTATAAAAATGTATTAGAAATGATTATTGTTATAAAAATGTATTAGAAATGATTATTGTTATAAAAATGCATTGGAAATGATTATTGTTATAAAAATGTATTAGAAATGATTTTCGCAATAAAAATCCGTGGAAAATAATTCGTTCTAAAAAATACATTGGAAATGATTTTCGCGATGAAAATGCATTGGAAATTATTTTTGTTTTAAAAAGGGATTGGAAATATTTTTACAATAAAAATGCCTAAAAAATGATTTTTGCCATAAAAATGCTTTGGAAATAGTTTTTGCTATAAAATTGCAATGGAAAAAATTTCATTATAAAAATGTTTTGGAAATAATTCTTACTATAAAAATGTTTTGGAAATGATTCTTACTATAAAAATGTTTTGGAAATGATTCTTACTATAAAATTGCTTTGGAAAGGACTTTTGCTATAAGAATACATTTTGAATGGTTCTTACAATAAAAATACATCGAAAATGATTTTTATGATCAAAATGCACTAGAAATGATTTTTGCTTTAAAAATGCCGGGGAAATAATTTTTGAAAAAAAAAGATGCGTGCAAATAATTCTCAATAAAAATGCAATTGAAATGATTCCACTTTAAAACTCCATTGGAAGTTATTTTTGCATAGGAAATTAATTCTTCCCGTGAAAATGAATGAGAAATAATTTTTATTGTGAAAATGCTTTGGGAATGTTTTAACTATGAAAATGCATTTAAGTCAATTTTTCCTGTGCTTTAAAAAATATATTGGGTACGATTTTTAGTATAAAATTGTAAAAATCGTGCCCAGTATATTTTTTGGGTAAAAATCATTTGCAATGCATATTGGTGAAATAATTTACAATGAATTTTTATTGGAAAATTATTTTCAATTTATTTTTATACTTTTATAATAAAAATGCATTAAAAATAATTTTCCAATAAAATTTCATTGTAAATTATTTCACAAATATGCATTGCGAATGATTTTTACCATAAAAATATATTGGCTACGATTTTTACAATAAAAAAAGCACAGGAAACAATTTTTACAAAAAAAATGCAAAGGAAACTATTTTTTACGATACAGTGCTTTGGGAGTGATTCTTACAATGAAAATGCATTGGCAATGATTCTTATAATAAAACTTCATCAGTAATTATTTTACTAAAAAATCAAAGGAAATTATTTTTGCTACAGAAATACTTCGGAAATTATTTTTCCAATAAAAATGCAATGGAAAAGATTTCACGGTCAAAAAATCATTAGTGATGACTTTTACGATGAAAATGCACTGGAAATGATTTTAAAATAAAAATGCATTGGAAATATATTTATACAATAAATATGCATAGAAAATGATGCCCCCTATAAAAATGTATTGGAAAAGATTTCAGCTATAAAGATCTTTGGAAGAGATTTTACTTTGAAAGTATATTGAAAAGAGATTTGGTTATAAAGATACACTTGAAATTATTTATGGTATAAGAATTGATTGTAAATGATTTTTTTCATAAAATGCATAAGAAATTATTTTTGCTATAACAATACAATCGAAATGATTTCACTAAAAAAAAGGATTGGAAATGATTTTTGCTTAAAAATACATTGGAAAGGATTTTCGCGATGAAAATGCATTGGAAATGAATTCACTATGAAAATTCATAAGGATTTATTTTTACTTTAAAAAAGAATTGGGAATGATTTTGCTATAAAAAATATATTGGAAATGATTTTTGCTTTTAAAATGCCTTGTGATGGATTTTGATAGTAAAAATTCCTTTAAAATGATTTTTGCGATAAAATGTATTAGAAACTATTATTGTCATAAAAATGAATTGGAAATAATTTCATAGGAAAATGCTTAAACAATTTTCACAATAAAAATGTTTTGGGAATGCTTTACATTATTAAAATGAACTAAATTTCTTTTTTTTACAAAATGAATTCACTGGCATGATTTTTACAATAAAATGCAATGGACATCCCAGTTGGCTGAATTGTGGAATACACTGACTGCATCTCTGCAGCGGGATAAGACACCCCCTAACAAGTGTCCTGGATAAAACACCAAGTAATCTAATGATGAGGCTCCAGTAGTGCTGGAGTTTTGAGGAATCCAGATTACCCCTTCATTGCCATTACTCCCAGGCCCCCTGTGGCCCAAAGTGGTAGCACCTGAAAGGGTTCTATCTATGGGTAAAAAATAACTGTCTGACATTTAAACTGGGTACTTTGACAATTAAACTGTGTGCAAACAAATGACCTGTACTAAACTGAGTTGTTTGAAATAGAACTGTTTGATTATTTAACTGTGTCTAAGAAAACTGAGTGATGTTTAATTGAATCATTAGTGCTAAATAGCAATACTTGAAACATTTAACTGTGTGCAAACAAATTATTAATAGTAAATAGAATTATTCGTATTAGATAGAAATAAGTGAAACCTTTTAACTGTGTATAAAAACATGAGCTTGGGTTTGTTTAAAAATGTTATCAATAAAATGTGTTTAGAATCATATATTTAATACATATGTCTAAAAAGGATTTGGTATTAAATAAGCTAGAAGGGATGATATGCCATAAAATCAAGCCAAACCGAACCAAACCGAAAGGATGAGCTCATGTTCGTTTAAAAATATATCTACAAATTATGTTTACAAATCATATATTCAATATATATGTAAAAACATGATTTGGCATTAAATAACAAACAATGTTTGATATGCTATGAAAACTAACCCAACCAAAATGCGCCGGAAAGCATTTCTCTATAAAACTGTATTAGAAATAATTTTTACAATAAAAATGCTTTTGAAAATACTTTTGGAATGGTTCTTACTATATGAATACATTGAAAATGATTTTCACGATGAAAATGCCTTGAAAATGACTATTACTATAAAAATGCATTGGAAATGATTTCACTATAAAACTGCATCGGGAATTTTGGCAATAAAAATGTGTGGAAATAATTCTCAATAAAAATGCAATTGAAATGATATTTACATTAAAATGTACAAGAAACGTTTTCTCCATAAAATTGCATTAGGAATAATTCAAAATGAGCCTGAGCTCTTTTTGCACACAGATGGTTTCAAGTATTGTTATATAACAGTCACAATTTAACATCAGCCATTTGTTTGCACAGTTTTTTCGCTCTGACCCATAGATAGGACCCTGTCAGGTGCTACCACTCTGGACCGATGCGGACCTGGAAGCAATGGCAATGAAGGGGTACTCAATTTCTCCAAATCTTCAAGGCTAATTGTTTAATGGCATATCCAGGATACTCATTGGCGAGGTCTAACCACTCTGCGTGAATATTTGAGGACAAGATTTGAGGGTAAGATTTGAAGGCATGTAAGTCTATGGTTGGGTAGGATTTTTTTATTCAATGGCGTGTCGTTCGTTTTTAATGTTAAGTCCAACCTTGTAGAAGGACAGTAATGCTGCTATTTAACCCATAACTAAGGGAAAAGAGGAGTCCATACCTTCCGAAAGTGAACATAAGCATCTTTGGTGGTGTAACGGTTAGCAAGCTAGACTAGCAAACCTACCTGAGAGAGTTCAAGTCTCACTGGGTGCCCCATTCATATGGCTTTGTGCCATATCTAAGCAAAAAGCTTAGTAAATTACTACCTTTCGAAAGTGAACATCACAACATGTCGGAGTTCGAACTCAACGATTTTGCAGTTCAGAGAGCTAACTACAACGCCACGGAGACTCCCTCGAAAGTATTTGGATACAATAGCATACAAGGCTATCAAGCAACCAATCGTGGATAAGGAAAAACTATGAATTCACTTGCCCGAGAAAATCGGTAGCACATCGGTATACTGTTCTTTTATTATCAGTTTTTCTAAAAAAAAAATTGGTTCTTCAGAGACCTTCACCTCCATAAACAAATCCCTTGCGTAGGTAGTCCAACTGTTCATATTTTTTACTGAACGGCTGGGATCTCTTATGACGAAATCTACGGAAGCGTATCAGATGAGCAATATCGTATGGAGCTTGCATGCTAACTTATCTATCTGCCAACACACTGTGTGTGTGTGTGTGTGTGTGTGTTCAAAGAATTTGATATTCTTTGTTTTCATGCCTTTTCTTTTACTATCAATGACATTTCCAGCTCAGTCGGCTGGGTCGGTAGAATACACTAACTTCATCTCTGCAGAGGGGTAAGACCTTTGTTCTGGATTTGTTTGTTTGTTTGTTTGTTTTTTGTTTGTTTGTTTGTTTGTTTGTTTGTTTGTGTTTTATGGCATAACCAATCTTTGTGGGTTATTTAAGGCCAAATCCATTTTTATACAAATACTCACTTCTATTTCAAACAATTCAGTTTAGCATGAGTACACAGTTTAATTGTCAGAAACATTTCTATTTCAAGCTATTCAGTTTAGTCAAACAGTTCTATTTTAAACAACTCAGTTTAGCATACAAAAACAGTTCCATTTCAAACAGTTCAGTTTAGCATAAGTACGCAGTTTAAATGTCAAAATAGTCCTATTTGAAGCAATTCAGTTTAGCGTAAGTACACAGTTTAGTTCTATTCGACCCATAGATAGGACCCTATCAGGTGTTACCAATCCGGGCAATAGTGGACCTGGGATCAAATGGCAGTGAAGGGTTACTCTGCATTCCTCAAAACTCCGGCATTACTGGAACCTCACCATCAGATTGTTTAGTGTCATATCTAGGACACTCGTTGGGGGGGGGGAGTCTTACTCCTCTGCAGAGAAGCAGTCGGTGTATTCTACGGCCCCAGCCGACAGGGCAATGTCCTGGATATGACATTAAACAATCTGATGAGGCTCGAATAATACTGGAGCAAACTGGAAGTGGATTATCTCTTCATTACCATCGCTTCTAGGTCCACCCTGGCCCGGAGTAGTAGTACCTGACAGGGTCCTATTTATGGGTCAAATAGAACTGTTTGACATTTAAAGAGCGCAAATAAATAATTTATGCAAAATTGAATTGTTAACAATAGAACTCTTCGATCATTTAAATCTGTGTATCAACAAAATGTGCCAACAAATTATATATTTAATATATATGTAAAAACAGGATTTGACATTTAATAATCAGCATCAGTTGAAATGCCATAAACCAAACTAAACCAAACCAATAGCATTTCTTTACCTAAAAAAAGCATAAAACATTATGTTACATATTGACCCTCGACCGAGCCATCAATCAAGAGATGCACCTGTGTAAATAAGCGGAAGACAACTATATAACCAGGTGCCAGAGACGGCTTGGGTCAGTTCCAGTTGCAGTTGGAGTCAATTGGGGACAAGATGCCGAATTGAGAACCAGCGGCAGTCAGAGGGCTTTGGGCCCTCAGTGACCCACGATTGAACAGCCCAGCCAGAATGCAAAAGAAGTGTGTCTATGGTCAGAAGAACTTGGGATCAATATGTAGCAGTCTGTTTCCGTCTCCAATTCACCTCTCACACACAAGAAACATCCCCCTTTCGAGAATAAAGTGTGTGAGGGATATTTTTATAAAGAAATGTGTTCGTTCGTTCATTGAAGTTCGTCATTATTGTTGACTATGTTTCTGCATGTATATGTATATGTATGCGGCTACACAACAATCAAACATCGAATTTAAAATTGTTTCAACGCATGCTTTTAAAATTTGAAATAAACTGAACGAGAATTTATCAAGTTATTATATTACAAAGCGAAATTGTTGTTTCTAAAACTATATATATATATATATATATATATATATATATATATATATATATATATATATAGTGTACAAATGATCTCAAATTGAAACCTTTTTTATCATTACGATAAATTTTAATGAAAATTCAATGGCTTCGTCACACATAGAAAGTGATTTTTATTCTTATAATCGACGCCAAAGATTCCTTAATCAAAACGAAAAAACATTTTTTTTTAATTCTCAGAAATAACAAAAAACAAAAAAAAAATTCTTAGAATTTTCTCTTCCTTGTTTTTACATCCTAATTTTTGATAGGTTCTTTACTAATGACTTTTCGTTACAACAAAAGAAATTCGACAACGGTTATGAAGGAAAATAATCCCTTCCTACGAATGTCTAAGCCGTTGAAGTTTTATTAGAATATGTGGCAATAATAAAAGATGTCTCTTTTTTACCAGTTTGATTTTTTGTCAATTACGCCAGACACACACACACATACACACACACACACACACACACACACACACACATATATATATATATATATATTTATATATATATATATATATATATATATATATATATATATATATATTGTGAGAGTTTTGGTCGTCAATATACACATTCGTAACCCAATTTCGCTATAACCAACGCTTTCAGTTCCTGGCCTGACGTAACTTAAAAACACGCATCCACACGTACACACATACACCCACACCCATATACACACACACACTTACAACCATACACAAACGAAATCTTTACGACTTTTTGTCTGCATTTTGTTGCATTTTCGATTTTTAATTCCATTCCATCTTGTTAACTGCCGGATGAATGTTGTTATAAACTTCATGAAACCTTAGGTTGCAGAACAATATTTTCCATGGATTAAATATGTATATAATATATATTTATTTATTATCATTCTATATATATATATATATATGTGTGTGTGTGTGTGTGTGTGTGTGTGTGTGTGTGTGTGTGTGTGTGTGTGTGTATATCATCATCATGTCGTGCCGCTAGGATGGATATCCCTGACCCTCTCTCGCCACTTCTCTATATCGTTCATCGCCTCTGGCAGGTCTTCAGGGCTACATCCCGTATCCTCACATAGCTGCTGTATGTATGTTCGAGCTGGTCGTCCTGCTTTTGCTCAGCCATATGTGGGGGTCCATAGGAGTACATTACTTATGAGCTCGTCCCTGCTTCTCCAGCAGTGTTCTGCATGTCTGGTTCGTTTAACTTGGATAGTTTTCGTGATGGGAGGCTGGTTGCCGTATAGTTGGTGCCTTGTGGGGCGTTGCCGCCAGGACTTGTTCAATATTACTCGCAGCATTCTTGTATAATTGCCGTCGAGCTTCTCCAGCCGTTTTGTTAGCGTCCAAGTAGTGCATCCATACAACAGTATCGACACGACCGCCGCCTGGAAGAAACTGCGTTTAAAAAATACATTTTTAAGTAATCTCACAGAAAACGAAGTTTGCATTCACAGTTTAATACATTAAAGTACATGTCTATATATATATATATTCATAAGAATCCATTTTCCTACTATTACTCACTATCAAATTAAAACCAAACATACAGACAAAATGACTATTTATGAATGTTGAGGCATGTACGTACTTATATGTATTGGCCTGTGTACGTAAACTTTGCCTATTGTAAAATCACTCAAAAAATATTTTTTACTAAATATATTTTTTGTTTATTTTTTGTTCTTTTGTAAGAGTCTTTCGTTTGTTTTTTGGGGGGTGTTAGGGGGGTTGTTCTTTATTTTTGCTTTTTGTTTTTGTTTCTTTTTTTTTTCAGTTTTCGAAGAATCTTCTGAAGGCCCTTATCTTTGTCATAATCTCTTAGGGGAAAACGTTTAAACATTTTTTGTTCTGTTTTTGTTTACATCTTGTATCCTTGAAGAATTTTCCCATAAAGTTATCCTGCTTTCTGAAAACCAGTAGAAATAAATAAATAATCCAAAATCAATTTGAAAACTCTTCGATTTCAATGTCTTATTATTTCATTGAATACAAATAAAATTCTAAGTGAAGAATGTTTAAATCTTGGAATTCCAAACTTCGGTTTCTTTAGTTTTTAATCCATCAGTAAAAAGGGTTGGATATTATCGAAGAAACTGCGAAGCAATAGTAACAAAAGCAACAGGAAACATAAAAACAGAAAATATCTAATGCTGTTACGGCTTTTGAATACACCTGCTCCAAGAAGAGCTCAAGAATTGATTTCTTAATTCAAAATTTAAAATCCAAACGATGAAAGATTATTCTACTCGCCTGAAATATAAACATCGAAACAGATGGTCGCTACTCCATATATATATATATATATATATATATATATATATATATATATATATATATATATATATATATAACACAGGTTAAATACAATCTCACCTGAGGATCTTAACTGTGAAACTCAGAGTCATCAGATTTCATTTTTTATATATTATGTTTTTTCCACTTGAAATATATTGGGATATTGCTAGGCGTTTTTTGTAAAGATTTTACGCATAAAAATACTTCTAGCATTGATACAAGCCCATTGATATAGTGTGTAGAGACCAGGGTTCAAACTCAGTTCAAGTCATACCAAAAACTAAAAAACATGTACTTGATGCCACCTCGCATAACACTCATCATTATAAAGTGTGGATCAAGGTTAAGAGGAGCAATATAGGGAAGGGGGTAGCGCTCTCCCCTGCAGTAGCTATTGAAAAGTCAGCATTTGAGTCGCTCTTGTCTAGTGTCGCTCAACTTACAAACTTATATATATATATATATAGAGAGAGAGAGAAGTAAGGATAGCGTTTCGTGCCTCTTTTTTTCCGTTTAACCAAATAATTTAAAAGATTCTCAATTTCCCAGAGCTCGCTAACAGTTACACCACGTGAAATGCCTCAAGATCAAAATCGAAATTCAGGAGAAATTTGTGAGGATTGAACCTACAACTCATAGGTAATTGACCGACAAGACTAGCATGAAAATATATATATATATATATATATATATATATATATATATATATATATATATATATAGGGAGTAAATTTGGCGATCAATTTACCATCGTCAAACTGATAGGAATGGAAAAAAAACTTGCGTCGAACGTTCGGTTTTAAAAAGCGATTTTTTTCCTCAGTTTATCTTCGAATTTGCTGGAGCCCTGTGTTTGATAATAAGCGCTGTAAAAAAAGATAATTTGTACTTAATTTTTATTTTATTCTATATAGCAATAGATTATTATATCTAGAAATAAAGAGTTCTCAATATCGGTGATAGAGCATATGAACATAGATCTATGTTAGAATAGCGTAGACACAGAGTCAGCACCGCTTGGTGATTGTTAATTTCTTACCCACGTGATTATCAAACTAAGAGCATATTATTATTATTATTATTATTATTATTATTATTATTATTATTATTATTATTATACTCCTTGAGAGTTTTTCACTGCAGTGCTAGCTGATGGTCTTTCACTGGAGGCTGAGTGACAGCAAGTCTCCTCAGATCACCAGGATTATTCTCAGTACTCTGGCCGATATCAGCAATGCCTTAGTTTAGATGGTCTTGATTCTTCCTCCAATTTCCAACTCTTCCAGCCTCCTTTCCAGTCTTTTGGGTTTGGTTTGGTTTCTTTTGTTTAATGGCATATCAACTTTTGTAAGTTATCTAATGCCAAAGCTATTCTCCTAGAAGAACAGTAGTGGTACTATTTAACCCATAGCTGGGAGGATAAGGGTTCATACCTTTCCCAAGGGTATTTGCCCGAAAGTGAACGTAATAGCGCGACTGGAGTACGAACACGCTTACTACGATTCCGCAGTCCATCGCTTTAACCATTACACCACGAGGACACTCCCTGTCTTTCGGAGACGGTTTCAAGCGCGCCAACTATAATCAGTATCATGGTCACCCCCATGTTTCATAGTTTTCTTAGTTTTCTGGCAAGGTCTAAGTACTTGTCACTTTTTTCTTTTTTTCTTTTTTTGCTTATTATCACTAGTTTTGGTCTTCTGACTGTGATTAAGTGATCTGGTTGTATATCATAATCCCAGAGATTTTATATGTCATACTCCTTACGTCACATTTCTACTTTATGGTTGGTCGGGACGGCGAAGTCCACTATTCGGTACGATCTCTTTCTTCTTTGTTTTTGTCTTTTCGTGTTGTTGTTGTTGTTATTGTTGTTGTTGTTGTTTGCTGCTGTTGTTTTTCTGGGGGGGTTGGGGGGGTTGTTTTTTTCTTGGTCTTTTTTTTTGTTTTTGTTTTGTTTTGTTTTTTTGTTAATTATCTCTAGTTCTGCTCTTCTGACTGGGATTTGGTGATCTGTTTGCATCTCATAATCCCAGAGATACGTCATATTCTATACATTTTTACTTTGTGGGTGGTCGGGACGGCAAAGACCACTATTTAGTACAATCTCTTTTTTTTTCTTCTAGTTAATCATCACAAGTTCTGGTCTGACTAAAATTAAGTAATCTGTTTGTATCTCATAATCCCACAGATTCTATACGTCACATTCTCCAGGACAGATTCGGGTTTGTGCATATATCATTTAGTTATATGGTCAAATTGTTTTTTATTTTATTTCTTGCGAGTTTTTCTCACCAGGGTTAGCTGGTGGTCTTTCACTGGAGTCTGAGTGATAGCAAGTCTCTACAAGTTTCCAGGACTCTTCTCAGTATTCTGGCCAATACCAACAATGTTGTAGCCTGGATGGTCTCCACTTATCCGCTTATTTCCAAGTTTCCATTCCCTTTACTAATCTTTTGATGATTGTACCCAGCATACAATTGGTACCACTGTCACCTTCATGTTCTATAGTTCTTTTTAATTCTCTTGAAAGGTCTAAAAACTTATCTCACTTTTCGCTTTCTTTTAATCTTACTCTGTGGCCAACAGGGACGGCAAAGTCCACTATTTGACAGGTTCTTTTTTTTTCTTGTCTATCATTAAGTTTAGTCGTCTGGACAAGATTAGGTGATCTGTTCGTATCTCCAATTATTACTTCTACGTCTTCTTTATTTCTTCTTCGTCATCATATTCTTTTTCTTCATCTTATGTTCTTTTTCTCCTTTCTTTTTCTTCTTCTTCCTCTTCTTCTTCTTCTTCTTCTCTATTTTTACTTTCTCTCTCTCTCTTCTTCTTCTTCTTCATCTTCGTCTTCTCTATTTTTGCTTTCTCTCTCTTTTCTTCTTCTTTTTCATCTTTTTCTTCTTCTTCCTCTTGCCTATTTTTTCTTCTTCTGTTCTCTTTCTCCTTTCTCCTTTCTTCATCTTCTTCTTCACTATTTTTGCTCTCTCTCTCTCTCTCTCTCTCTCTCTCTCTTTCTTTCTTTCTTCCTCTTCTTCTTCTTCTTCTTTTTCTTCTTTTTCTTTTCTTCTTCTTCTTGCCTATTTTTACTCTCCTCTTCTTCTTCTTAGTCTGCTCTCTTCTTTTCTTCTTCTTCTGCCCACTATCTTCTTCACTCTTTCTACTGTCTTTCTTCTTCTTCTTCTTCTTCTTCTTCTTCTTCTTCTTCTTCTTCTTTATTTCTGCTTTTATCTTTTCTTCTTCTATTTTTGTAGATTTACAAAAGCCATTTCGTATATTTACGGTAGATAATATTCCTCACCTGGAAATCAAGCGCGTAAAACTTGGTTAAAGGCGTTCATATAAAAGATGCAACTGGTGTGGCTAGCGTGAAAAGATATAAGCTCTCCATAAAAGCGTTAATCTGGCCCCCTCCAGCAAATACCTGAATTCATATCTGTCTCATATATCATGTTGCAGTATGTTGAGCTCTGACAACTTCTCCCTTCATTATCTTTCATCGTCATAAAGCTGGGTGTACTTGTATGACGAGTTCATCCTTTAGGACGAGTCCATCCTTTATTTGCTTTACTGTTCGGATTGATATATTCTTCGCTATGTTCTTATAATCTGTCATATAACTCGCAGTGTGCCTATGATTAGTTATTTCTTGTCTTTTAACTGACTGTGTTCTTATCACTAATTCTTTCCACATCTTTTCTGTGTGTTATATACCTAACCATGTTCTTTATTGTCCTATGACTGACTGTGTTCTTATCGCTCAATCTTCCAATATATTCTGTGTGTGTCATATATATATATATGCTGCTTATGTGAAGTCTTTTTTAATCTCTGACACATCCTAATGGAATGAGGTGTAAGGGCTAAAGTACGGGACTTCGGCATTAAAAAAGTGACTTCAAACTCAGTCACCAGATTACGTTCACTTTCGGACTATTAACCTTGCGAAAGATATTAAACCCATCATTCTCCACCTCTGGGTTAAATAGCGTTCTCGTAGATGGATTGATTTGGCATTAAATAATACGACTATTGTTCTTGTACATGGATAGCGTTGACATTAAATAGTACTGCTATTTCTCTCGCACACGGATAGCTTTGGTATTAAATAGTACTACTATTGTTCTTGTACATGGATAGCTTTGACATTAGATAGTACTGCTATCGTTCTCGTACACGGATAGCTTTGGCATTAAATAGTACTGCTATCGTTCTCGTACACGGATAGCTTTGGCATTAAATAGTACTGCTATCGTTCTCGTACACGGATAGCTTTGGCATTAAATAGTACTGCTATCGTTCTCGTACACGGATAGCTTTGGCATTAAATAGTACTGCTATCGTTCTCGCACACGGATAGCTTTGGCATTAAATAGTACTGCTATCGTTCTCGCACACGGATAGCTTTGGCATTAAATAGTACTTCTATCGTTCTCGTACACGGATAGCTTTGGCATTAAGTAGTACTACTATAATTCTCGTACCCGGATAGCTTCGGAATTAAATAGTACTGCTATTGTTCTTGTACAAAGGTTGATATGCGATTAAACAAAGAAACCAAACCAAACCTATTACTAGATGTGCTTTCATGACGTATCCTCTCTTTATCTACTTTCCTTGTCATATAGCTATATATCAACAATATTTGCACTCAACCCTTTGATGCTTAATATAAAAACTAATAAAGCACCTGGTTATTCATATAATCGCAACTGAATTCCCAATGAAATTGACGACCATTTCACAAGAAATCGATTTAATATCATTCCACCTTTTGCTAAAACTAAATCTACAAACATATCTTTTTTTCTTTTCTTTTTTTTTTTTTTTTTTTTTGATAAATATAACGTTCAATGAAAATTCTTTGATAATTGATACATATGATATTTCCATTCGCTCCTTCAGACAAAAATGTAAAGATTATTTACTGCATTATCAGTAAACCAGGATAGAAGATAAATTTTTGGAAATTCTTGTTTCTTTTAAACGTATTTCTTTCACTTCAGATTGTTGAAGTTACTTGGTCTTTGATCTACCTGGTGTATTGTTGATTAGTTATAAGTAAAGTTTTTATTGGAGCACCTAACGAGTGATGTACCACTTACCGAAGTAAATTGTTGTTACCTTAAAAGTAATATTTCTTTTTTGTTGTTGTTTTTTTCTGTCTTTGTTTATTTTGTATTTGTATACATGCGTGTCTTTGTGTGATTGTTAATTAATTTATATATATATATATATATATATATATATATATATATAATCATTTGTGTGTATATGTGCGTGATTTTTGTATTATTATTATAAATTTAATTGCCTTATGTACGGAGTTAAGCTGTTGGTTTCTTTAATATATTGTAAAAGAGTTTAAAGGAAGAATACCTCCCTTTGGTAAGATCACGATCCTTTGAGATATAAAATTTATATTCTTTAATTTATCAAATAAAAGTGACTTCTTCTTCTTCTTCTTCTTCTTCTTCTTCTTCTTCTTCTTCTTCCCTTGAATTTATATCCTTAGATTATTGCTGAATGAGATCTTATCCTCTTTCTGTGTCATATACCACACTGTGTCCTAAAGATTCAACTTTTATTGATCTTATTTGCACATTATGCAACTTTGTTTCTCCTTAAGTATGTTTCTTTATTCGTCATGACAAGGCTCTCTTAAATCTTCTTTGCTAGCCCCGTCGGCTGAGGCTGTATAATACACAGGCTGCAGAGGGATAAGATTCCCCCAACGTATGTCCCGGATACAGCATTAAACAATCTGATGGCAAGGCGCCACCCTTGGAGATTTGGCGAATGTGGAGTACCCCTTCATTGCTATTGCTCACAGGTTCACTCTGACTCGGAGTGGTAGGACTTGAAAGGATCTTATCAATGGATCAAATAGAACTGATTGATATTTAAACTCTGAGCAAAAAAGGATTCATTAAATTGTTTAAAATAGAATTGTTTAAAATAGAATTGTTTAATCATTTAACTGTGTGTAAACAATGATTGATGTTTCATTGTTTGTGTTACGTAGCAATACATGAAACTATTTAACTGTGACCAAACAAATAATTAATAGTAAATAGAGGTGCCCGTGGTGTAATGGTTATCGTCGTAAGAATTGGACACGGTGACACGAGTTCAAATCCTAAACGAGACTGATTGCATTTCCTATAGTACTTATACCATTGGGAAAGGTATGAATCCAATTATTCTCCCTCCAGCTATGGGTAAATAGTAGGACAGACAATGTTCTTTAGCCTTGGTGAGGTAACTAGTATAGGAGAAGGAAAACTCTGAATTTAAACCTGTTAAACTCCGCTCAAAAATTGACCTTGTGTCATATCCTGCCTGAGCGGAGGGGTTGGTAAATATGGTAAATAGAGTTTTTCGTATTAGATAAAAATACTGGAAACCATTCAACTGAGTGAAAAAAATAAGCTCAGGCTTGCTGAAAAATGTCATCAACAAAATGTGTTTATATTACGTCTAAAGAGGATTTGGCATTAAATAACCTACAACGGATGATATGCCATAAAACCAGACCAAAGCAAACCATTTTCTTTGCTAGGCATTGACATGACAATACACTTAGAAAGAGATTTTTAATAGTAGTAAAGCTTTATGTGCCTGGTCTATTGGTTTTAACGGCATGTCAAATCATTTAGGGTTATTTTATAGTTTGAGGTTAAGGAATCGCGTTCATTGTACGTTTATGTTCCATTTTTGTGTCGTTGGCAAGTTCTTTTATACACAGTTATATTATATATGATATCAAATATTGTTATCTAGTAAAAAATTTGCATACAGTTGTATGTTTTCAAGTATTCTAATCTAACCCTAATAACTATTGTTTGAAGTAATTATTCCTACAAAATGATAGTCATTTGTTTGCACATAGTTATATGGTTTCAAACAACTAATAATAAAAATATTTAGTAAACAATTATAATTTCAAATAACTTTGCTTAATACAAACAATTTACGCACAGTTATATGGTATTAAGTATTTCTATCAAATACTAATAATTTTCAGTCAGGTCTATTTTACCCATTGATACGATCATAACTATTACTACCGGATATGACATTAAACAATCCAGTAATAGAGGAACTGTGGGGAATGCGGAGTACTCCTTCATTACCATCGCTCTCAGGTCCACTCTGACCCGGAGTGGTAGAACCGGATACGGTCAAATAGAACTGTTTGACATTTAAATTGTGTAATTATGCTCAAATGAGTTGTAAGAAAAATAACCGTCTGATCCTTTAAGGTTGTATAAACAATTGACAGATGTTTGATTGAATTGATGATGATACATAGCAATACTTGGAACTGTGTGAAAATGAATGAGTAATGTCGAATTGAATTATTAGTGTTAAATGGCAATACTTGTAGTCATTTAAGTCAGTACAAAACATGAACTCAATTTCGTTTTAAAATGTTATCAAGAAAATGTGTTTACAAATCCCATATATTTAATATATATGTATAAAGAGGATTTGGCATTTAATAAGCTACAACGGCTGATATGCCATAAAACCAAACCAAATCATATATATAATATATATACATAAAAAGAAGTTGTCATTAAATAACCTACAATGGTAGATATGCCATAAAACCAAAATAAACCAAATTAAATCATATATATTAAATATATTTGTATAAGGAGGATTTAGCATTTAATAAGCTGTTATGTTTGATATGCCATTTAGCTACAATGGTTGATATGTCATAAAACGAAAACGAACCAAATCATATATAATTGATATATTTGTCTAAAGAGGACTTGGTATTGAATAACCCACAAGAGTTGATATGCCATAAAAACCAAACAACCAACCAATTACTACCACTGTGGGTCAGAAGGAACTTGGAACTAAAGACTATGAAGATGTACTTCATACTTTCAAGATCTCCAGAATTGGAGTTTTAACATCAACCATGAGATACCGTTTAGTGTCATAACCAGGGCACCACTTCTTTGAACTGTATATCTTACAGTTCTGCTAAGGAGACAGTTTTCTAAATCTCATTGACAGACAGTCCTATCGAATACTAATAATCTATACAAAATTATATAGTTTAAAGTAACTATACCAATTCAATAATTATCATATTTACCACCCCCTCCGCTCGGGCAGGATATCACACAAGGTCAATTTTTAAGCGAAGTTTAACAGGTTTGAATTCAGAGTTTTCCTTCTCCTAGACTAGTTGCCTAACCAAGGCTGAAAACCCCAGTCTGTCCTACTATTTACCCATAGCTGGAGGTAGAATAATTGGATTCTTACCTTTCCCAAGGGTATTAGTGCTATCTGAAATGCTATCAGTCCCGTCCAGATTTTGAACTCGTGTTTCCGTGTCCATTTCCTATAACGATAACCATTACACCACGGGCACCGCCTATCAATAATTATTGCATATTTGCACGTTGTATGGTTTCAAGTACTCTTATCTGACGCGAGTATTTTTCAAGCATTATTTTTCAAGATACAAATAATAATGATATTCCTTAGGTTTCACGTATTTCTAACATAAAAACAAGTCATTCAGTAAATGAATCTTCTTTTTCTTTCAATGGCATATCAACCCTCGTAGGTTTTTTAATGTCATCTTTCTAGAAGAACAGTAGTGGTACTATTTAACCTATAGCTGGGAGGAGAAGTGAGCTCATACTTTTCCCCAATGGTATTTGTCCGAAAGTCAACGTCATAGAGCGACTGGAGTTCGAACTCGCTAACTACGATTTCGCAGTTCATCATTTTAACCATTACACCACCATTAATAAATGATGTAACCTTAGCAGTAGAAGTTGGCAATAGGAAACATTGTTAATATTTAACATTTTTCAAGGAAATCTGTAGTAATGGGTCTATGTATGTCTCCAAAGACTCTTAATATGATGTTCTTTACGACGACTACGCTGGACTCTTTTTTGTAACTGGAGAGTCATTGTGTTTCCACTTCATAGACTGTCTTTTTTACTGAGGATCAGAAAAAAAAGGATGTTTGGCCCATTTGTAAACTTTTGTTTTAGTAAAACAAGCTTTTCTGTTCATATCACACATTCTACCGTAAGTTTCACATGGTTTCATCTTTTCAACATCCAAAATTCGATGACATACCTCTGTCAAAACCTGGAGTACTCTGTTTGATTTTGCTACCATTTTGAATAGTCGCAAAACAAATTTTTTGGCGAGATTGAAATAATTCCAAGCAACGCAGTGTTTATATTTATGGAAAAAAAACTCTAAAAAATGTATGGTGCTATTTAAAAAAATCCCTGTATTTACAGAACAACCCACATAGATAGATAGATAGATAGATAGATAGATAGATAGATAGATAGATAGATAGATAGATAGATAATGTTTGATATGAAAAGAGAGATATACAGATATATATAGGGAGAGGTAATAAGAATAAAGTTTGATAGATAGATAGATAGATAGATAGATAATGTTTGATATGAAAAGAGAGATATACAGATATATATAGGGAGAGGTAATAAGATGATAGATAGATAGATAGATAGATAGATAGATAGATAGATAGATACCTCTCATTTATTGAATGAGCCTCGTAATTCTATTCAATAATGACTTCTACATACTCATATGGCTTCTTTTCTTGATGGGGCTGTAGAATATACCAACTGTATCTTTGCAAAGGATATGACACTAAACAATCTGACAGTGAAACTTCTGCAATGCTGGAGCTTTGGGGAATACAGAGTACTCCTTTATTGCCATCGCTCCCTGGTCCATTCTGGCCCGGAGTGGTAGCACCCGATCGGGTCATATCTATGGATCAAATAGAAATGTTTGACATTTAAACTATTAGAAAACAAAAGACTTAATCTAAATTGAATTGTAAGAAATAGAAGTGTTTGATAATTCAACTTTGTATAAACAAATAAATGATGATTGAATTGTTAGTGATATATTGAAATACCTGGAATCATTTAACTATGTGCAAAAGAATGAGTTTAGACTCGTCTAAAAATGTTATCATCAAAATAATTACAAATAGTATATATCTAATATATAGGTATAAAGAGGATTTGGCATTAAATAACCTACCGTAGTTGATATGCCTTAAAAACAAACCAAATCAAACATTCCTTGGTTATTTAATGCCAAAACTATCTGGGTAGAATAATAGTAGTGGTACTATTTAACCCTTAGCTAAGGTAATAAGTGGGTTCGTGCCTTTCCTAAGAGTATTAGTCAAAAATTGAACGTAATAGCGTGACATGAGTTTGAACTTGCTTACTACGATGTCAGTCTCGCATGTTAGCCACAATGTCAGATATTTTACCCGTGATTGTATGGTTGGTTTCACATATTCTTATCCAATACTCATGATTTTAAAACAGAATTACTTGACACATAGATGGGACCGTAAAAGACACTACAATTCTGGGTCAGAGTAATGGCAATGAAAGGGTAGTACACACTCCCCTAATCTCCAGAAATGGAGCCTCCCTACGAGATAAAGGCAACGCAGGTTGAGGTAGATGGATGAGAGGACTGGACGCGCAAGACCTTGTGAGTTAGCGTGGTTCAACTGAGCCGCTCTATAAACGCATCCTTTGGCCAATATTTTGCCTCATCCTCTGTAGAACAACTTCTTCATTGAGTATCTTTCTGAATGCAGATTAAGATAAAGCCAACAAAGTCAGGAAACGACCTCGAAATTCTTAATAATTTATTAAGCCTTAAGCAACAGAATAATGTTATTATAAGTGTATCAGCAAAGATAAACATCTGGAGAATTCAGTGCAGCCTTTTATCACTCCTGTTCACTCATACTTGGAATACATACATATATATATATATATATATATATATATATTCAGAGAGAGATAGAGAAAGACTAATCAAAAACTAGATAGATAGATAGATAGATAGATAGATAGATAGATAGATAGATAGATAGATAGATAGATTTAAACAGGCTAACACAAACATATCAATAAAGGAATAGGAACAGGAAATATAAGAACAGAATGAGATAGATAGATAGATAGATAGATAGATAGATAGATAGATTGATTTAAACAGGCTAATACAAACATATCAATAAAGGAATAGGAACAGGAAAGATAAGAACAGACTGAGATAGATAGATAGATAGATAGATAGGAAGAGACTTCCTACCTTGGCACCTCAATGTGATGTAATAGCGACAGTATATATAATGTAAATGCATTGCTAATGATTTTGCGATGGAAATAGATGGGAAATCAAGAACTAAATTGCCTGTGGTCAGATATTAAGACAAGCATTACTTACACAATAAGTTAATCGTATGAATAATATAAATGCATTACTATTGATTTTACTATAGAAATAGATTGAAAATCAAGAAGACTGAGATTGCCAGTCGTTAGAAATTATAACAAACCTTGCAGAAAGAATAGGGCTATATATGATAGAAAGATAGATAGATAGATAGATAGATATGAATTTGATTATATATATAAATGTATATATATATAGAGAGAGAGATTGATTGATTGATTGCTGTGATAGGCTGAGATAGATAGATAGATAGATAGATAGATAGATAGATAAGTAAATTGTTGCCATTTTCAGTTATCAATTTTAGGTACATGCTTTGTTTGTTCCAGGTTTTGTCTACTGTACAGTAAACTAGAGTCAGTTGGGCATTCTCTGTGAGTAAAGCAGCACCATGGCGCAATTCACTCCTCCAGAATATTGGAAACAATATGCCTTTATGCTTTGCATTCACAGGGAAGCTCCAAAACAAAGATTTCATAGTGTTTCGGGGAGAAAACAGAAAATTCGAAAAAAAAATGGATGACTCCAATCATGATTACATGAGAGCCTCACTTGAGAAATTTTTATCACAAGCCATGAAGTACGATGGAAAAGTTGCCCAGTCGGCTGGGGCAGTAGAATACACCGACTACACCTAGGCAGACGGGTAAGACTCACCCACCCACCCCAATGAGTGTCATGGATATAACACTAAACAATCTGATGGTGAGGTTCCAGTAATGTTGGGGCTTTGGGGAATGCAGAGCACCCCTTCATTGCCATTGCTTCCAGGTCCACTCTGGCCCGACGTGATAGCACCTGATAGGGCCCTATCTATGGGTTACATAGATCTAACGGCATACTTATGCAAAACTGAATTGTTTGACTAAACTGAATTTTTTGAAATAGAAATGTTTTTGACAATTAAACCGTGCTTACATTTAAACTGCGTGCTTATTCTAAACTGAATTATTTGAAATGGAACTGTTTTTTGACGTTGAAACTGTACTTACACTAAACTGATTTGTTTAATATAGAACTGTTTTGACATCTAATTGCATGTAAACAAAATCTGTACTTATACTAAACTGAATTAGCTGAATTATAACTGCTTGACTCAACTGAATAGCTTGAAATAGAAATGTTTTTCACAATTAAACCGTACTTTATTTAAACTGCGTACTTATCCTAAACTGAATTGTTTGAAAAGAACTATTTGCATAAAAATTGATTTGGCGTTAAATAATCTACAAAGGTTGATATGCCATAAAACCCAAACAACCAACTTTCGCTTGCTTGCGGAGGCCTTGGGCAGGTGTCGCACGAGACGGGGTGGGGGCAGATGAAAAAGCCAGAATAGAAAAAATATGAATCTCTTTCCTTATGTAGAAGAACCTTTAAACTCAAAGGTAATAAAAAGTTTCGTACCTAAACTAAGAAGTCGTAAGTGTTTTTCGTGTTTCGTGATTCCTATGTTCCATGTTATATATATGAAAATTATATGTCCATTTCGCATATCCGTATCTGGCTATGGTACATGTGTATTACGAATAAATGCTTGAACCTATGATTACTTACAAATAATTGTTATTCTCATCATCAGTTACTTAAAAACAGATGATTGCTTGCAAAAAATACTGACTTCGGCATTAAATAACCCAACGAGGGTTGAAATGGCGTAAAACTAACCAGTTTAACCTATATATAATACCCTTGGAAACGAATGAGTGCGTCTATTCTTCCCCAACTCCTGGTAAATAATATAACAGATTGGATCTTTTGATTAGAAAACCAATCTAAAAGAAAGGAAAACTATGAATTCAAATCATTAAAAAAAATTGACCTTGTGTCGCATCCTCTCAGTGGCAGAAGGGTTTGTCAAATATGTACAACAAAGTTTATGATTGGATGTGAAATAATAAGAAATATTTGCCAGGAAGGATTTTAAAACATTAACAATAGATAAAATAAATATGAAAGGACAATGAGAGAAAATATTTTCCTAAATAGAAACGGCCCTAAAGAAATAAAAGTTCTTTGAAAATGTTCTTCATTGAAAGAGAAAAAAAATAAAATCTATATCTGTGGAGGTGATTTTCAGATTTATTGTTTGGTGCCAATTGTAAAAAAGGGTGTAGAAATGACAATCAAACAAAATAAGGAGCGGGGCTATGTTTGCAAGAACAACCAACTTTTATTGCGTTTAGCAAAACAGAATCGATCAAGGAGATTGAAAAGGGGAATTCACATTGCCACTTGGAAAAAATGTCAAAACAGTAAGTTAATTTGTACACCTTTCTGATCAAAAACTTGAATGATCTCTATAATTATAAGTAATACATAGTGTAATGGTTAAAGCGATGGACTGCGGAATCGTAGTACATGAGTTCGTACTCCAGTCGCGCTATTACGTTCACTTTCTGGCAAATACCCTTGGGAAAGGTATGAACCGCCTTATCCTCCCAGCTTTGGGTTAAATAGTACCACTACAGTTCTTCTATGAGAATAGCTTTGGCATTAAATAACCTACAAAGGTTGATATGCCATTAAACAAAGAAACCAAACCAAACCATCATTCATTGCACACAGTTAAACGGTTTCAAGAATTGTTGACCTCCTTTTTCATGCATGCTAGCTTGCACCTTAATTTAAGGTCTTTACATGACCTGCTCAAGGTTTTTAGCATCAGTCTTCTTATATTGACACAATTATTATTCTTGAGTTGTTAAAAATTTGCTTATACTTATTCACATATATGCAATCCTTCATATATCACTAAAATTAAACGATACAGAAGTCTTGCATTTGATGTCTAAATGTCTTTTTACTTATATTATTTTGGTTTGGTTTGATTTTATGGCATATCAACCATTGTAGGTTATTTAATACCAAATTCTCTTTAAACATATATAGTAAATATGTATGATTTGGTTTGGTTGGGTTTTATGACATATCAACCATTGTAGTTTATTTAAAGTCAAATTCATTTATACATATATATTAAATTCATGTGATTGGTAAACACATTTTTTTTAACATTTTTAAATTAGTCTGAGCTCGTGTTTTTTGCAGACAGTTATATGGTTCTAAGTATTGCTATGTATCACTAATAATTCACTTAAACATGAGCCGTTGGTTAACACATAATTAAATGATTAAATAAACAGTTCTATTTCTTACAATTCTCTTTAATATAAGTCATTTGTTTTCCCACAGTTTAAATATTAAATGTTTCTATTTGACTCATAGATAGGACCGAATCTGGTGATATCACTCTGTGTCAGAGTGGAGCTAGGAGCAATGTCAATGAAGGAGTACTTTAGATTCCCCAAAGCATCACCATCAAATTGTTTAGTGTCATATCCAGGACACTCATTAGAGGTGGGGGTTTTACCCTTCTACTGAGATTCAGTCATTGTATTCTACAGCCAAGCCAATTGGGTTGGGGGTGTCTTTGGTATTGTATTGCAAACACTTAAATGGCTCCAAGTATTGCTATATATCACTAATAATTCAATTAAGCATTGGTTAACACACAATTGAATAATTAAATAAGCAGTTCTATTTCTTACAATTCTCTTTAACGTAAGTCATTTTTCCACAGTTTAAATATTAAATGATTCTATTTAACTCATAGATAGGACCGTATCTGGTGATACTCTGACACTATGAGTTGGATATATGCACATACATGTATACACACGTGTGTGTGTGCACCCATGCATGTGTGCGTGTGTGTGTGTATATATATATACGCCCACGCACATGTGTGTGCACACACACGCACACCTACACACACACAAACACATATATATATGTGACAAGATGAGTTAGATTCGGCCTGGGTATCAAATTTCAAATGTTGGGAAAACTCATTAACTAGATTAAGGAAATCTAGATAAGAAAATGTTTATACATATGGCTACGGGTGTGGGTAAGTGTTAAGTACTTGTCGGGTACTGGTCAAAAACTTAAAAGGGTCTGAATTTAATGTCCCTGTATCGGAGACGGCCTGGCTAGGAAATATTTTTATGTCCAGTTTTTTAAAGAAAGAAATTCCCCCCCGCAAAGTTATGGTTTTATTCGTGGGTGTCCCTTGGCCGGAAATAATAATGAAACATTCTGTATACATACAGGTGTGTTTTGAGTCCTTGCAGTCAGACTTAGTTTGGGTTCGAGGAAAGTTGATTAGGCCGGACAAAGAAACAGCGACATTACCAGCTGGACCCAGTTAGTTAAGATAATCTTTTGCCAGCCGAAACTCAAACTAGAACTAATTATCCATAAAGTGTTACACGCTCTCCATTCTCCCTTGGCGTTTTAACCACAAAGTTGTTGTGTTTTTGTTCTTTTACCTGTGAACCTGCCTCTCGCTCGATCCGGCCATATATAAGTTCTCGACGTGGAGTTAGTAACTTATGCAACGAGCTGCAGAGGTGGGTATTCTCACAATACCACTCTGTGTCAGCGTGGAGCTGGGAGCAATGGTAATGAAGGAGTACTTTACATTCCCCAAAGCGTCACTATCAAATTGTTTAGTGTCATATCAGGACACTCATTGTGTGTGGGGGTTTTACCCTTCTGCAGAGATTCAGTCATTGTATTCTACCGACAAGCCAATTGGGTTGGAGGTGTCTTAGGTATTGTATTGCAAGCGCTTAAATGACTCCAAGTATTGCTATGTATTACTAATAATTTAATTAAACATCAGTCATTTGTTTACACACAGTTAAATGTAAAAACATTTCTATTTCTAACAATTCAATTTAGCATAAGTAAACTAAGATAAATGGTTCCAAGCACTGCTATGTGTCACAAAGAATTCAATTAAACATCAGTCATTTGTCTACACACAGTTAAATGTAAAAGCAGTTCTATTTCTAACAATTCACTTTAGCATCTCATTTGTTTGCACACAGTTTAAATCTCAAAGTTCTATTTGGCCCATAGATAGGACCCTATCAAATGCTACTACCCAAAGTCGGAGCAGACCTTAACTTAATGGCAATGAAAGTATACTCTGCATTCCCCAAAGCTCCAGCACTACTGGAATCTCACCATCAGATTGTTTAATGTCATATCCGACAGTAATTGTTATGATCTTATCAATAGGTAAAATAGATCTAAATGAAAATTATTAGTATTTGTGTAATATATATAGGTCCAAAAATATACGACCAAGATACGAACACGTGAAATAGACATAATGTTCATAAAATGTTCATAAACATATATATAGAACATAGGAATCCCGAAACACGAAAAACACAAAATTGGTTCAGGTACGAAACTTTTTATTACCTTTGCGTTAAAAGGTTTTTCGACATGAGGAGAGAGAGACACAATCTTTCTATGCTGACTGCTTTTACATAGTCAGCTCTCAACCCAACCAACGCGCGGCGCCCGTAGAGAACAAAGTCGTCTGGCCTCGACGAGCCCCGAAAGTCAACCTTCTTCCTCCGAGGCAAGAACTCAACTCACTCCTTTTTCTCAAATCTCAGCCCACGCTTCCGGTGCGTGACGTCACCCAAATACCCTGGTTCCAATTCCTATCTGAGATTTTTATTTTGACATCTCTGAATGACACATCCTCTCCGCACGCGCGTGAACACCTGCGTTAATGTTGCACCTAACTAACCCATGCACTAAGCGAAAGGTTCTCAACCTAACTAAACCGAAAGGCAAGATATATAAAACGAAATCCCTCGGCAATTATATTACATTTGTGTAATATACTAATATCTGTTGTGTAACATGATGAATGATGAAGGCATGATCATAACACTTGGACATCAAAATAAATCTCAACTTTATTTCTCGAAAGGGGCTGAAGTTGACTCTAAGTGTAAGAGAGACAGGGAGACGGAGACACACAGAGGACTGCTACATTGACCCTTGACTTATTAACCACCCTATGCTTCCATATTCAGGGCTTTACGTCTTTCTTGTCGGAAGGTATTCAACCGGAAGCCCGCTGTAGGCCACTACGATGCACCTGCCGGCCACTCGACCTCGTATCCAAAACTGACCCTTACTGCTGTCGGTGTCTGTGTAGATAATTTCACAACGCCTACGTGTTTCGATTCGACCCACGTGATCTGCTTACACCCACGTATTGCTTGTTTTCTGGCTGTTTTCCGGTAATCAATGTTTATACAGGAGAATCCTGTATAGAGAAATCCCTAGTTGACGGCTCTGTCAAGGGTCAGTATGGAACAATAGGAATACTTAATACCCTATAACTGTGTGTAAAACGTTTGTATTAAGCATAGTAATTAGAAGTTATAATTGCTTACTAAAAATTTTTATTATTAGTTGTTTGAAACTATATAACTATGTGCAAACAAATGACTATCATTTTGTAGAAATAATTACTTCAAACAGTTGTTATTAGGGTTAGATCAGAATACTTGAAAACATACAACAGTGTGCATTTTTTTATTTGATGAGAATATTTGATATCTTGTATAATATGACTGTGTATAAAAGAACTCTTAGGAAACATCGACAAAAAAATAGAATATAAACGTACAATAAACGTGATTCCTTAACCTCAAACTATAAAATAACCCTAGATGATTTGACATGCCGTTAAAATCAATAGACCAGTCACATAAAGCTTTACTACTATTAAAAATCTCTTTCTAAGTGTATTGTCATGTCAATACCGAGCGAAGAAAATGGTTTGCTTTGGTCTGGTTTTATGGCATATCATCCGTTGTAGGTTATTTAATGCCAAATCCTCTTTAGACGTAATATAAACACATTTTGTTGATGACATTTTTCAGCAAGCCTGAGCTTATTTTTTTCCCTCAGTTGAATGGTTTCAAGTATTTTTATCTAATACGAATAACTCTATTTACTATTAATTATTTGTTTGGTCACAGTTAAATAGTTTCATGTATTGCTATGAAACACAAACAATGTAACATCAAACATTGTTTACACACAGTTAAATGATTAAACAATTCTATTTTAAACACTTGAATTTGATGAGACTTGAACTGGAAATAAGAGTGAGTTCAAGTCTCATTGAGTACCCCATTAAAAAGGCCTTGTACCACACATGTTCTCTGACAAAAGCAACACGCTGGAAACATACATATACATAACACGTATGTAAGAACATAACAAATGAATTCAAAAGATACAAATCTCTTCGTGGATTTTCTTATTTTAATATATATATATATATATAGTTAGGCAGAAGTCGTTCATTTAAGCATGTTTCATTTAATAATAAAGACAAATTTAGTCTGTATTATTTATTTAAGATCCTTTCAAGTTTTCTGATAAATGTCTTAGTCTCAGGTTGGAATTGGTAGATGAATTTCCCAAAATTGTTCCGGGCGCTTTCGAACCCTTCATAGGCCATCATCAGGGTTGCCTAATTGTGTAAGGTGTGTTTGTATTTTTTTATTTTTGTTATAGTATAAACTTTCAAAACTCTTTTAAAAAAACAAATACACTTTACACCAGCAAGCAACCCTTGATGATGGCCTATGAAGTGTCCGAAAGCGCTCGGGACAATTTTGGGAAATTCATCTAACAATTCCAACCTGAAACTAAGACACTTATCAGAAAACTTGAAAGGATCCTAAATAAATTATAAAGAAACAAATTTTTTTCTTTATTATTTGATGAAACACACACACACACACACACACACACACACACACATACACACACACACACACATATATATATATATATATACATATATATGCAATGACTTCGGCATTAAGTAACTCGAAAACCAACCAACCAACCATCCATCCAACTGACATAAGAAAAGCCATAAATATACGTTTCTATTCCAGCTTAGTATTTTCGACGTGAATAAAGTAGAGGAGACATTAGCGAATTATTACCATTCTCCTAACCGCCGGCCTGAAATACATTCTTTTAGAGAAGTCATTTTCATAGGATTCAATATTATACATAAGTCCATTCAAAATGCTCTAAAATAGAAACTAATTACCGCCATTACTTCATACAAAATAATCGACCTCATGAACAAGTCGATATTAACCCTTAACTTGCGGCCGCAAAAACTTTTTTTTTTCTTTAGGTATTAAATTAATAATCTATTCGATAACGGTTTATCTAATATTCGAGACTTAAAGTCTGAGAAATCAATGATAGTTTGTTCTCAAGTTAATGATTATTTTGTAGAACGTAGAGTAGATAGAATTTTATTAACATAGAAGAAGCTTATTATCGTAGAAAAATGAGAAGACACAGAAAGTAATAAATAATTGTAAAACGTTGAAGATCCAGTCACAAGACGTCGTCAGTAGAAATTGACTAAGTAGAAAAGATAGATAGATAGATAGATAGATAGATAGATAGCAGGTGCCCGTGGTGGTTATGGTCGTTGGAAATGGACACGGCGACAGGAGTTCAAATACTGGACGAGACTAATTGCATTTCATATACCCTTGGGAAAGGTATGAATCCAATTATTCTCCCTCTAGCTATGGGTAAATAGTAGGGAAGACTAGGTTCTTCAGCCTTGGTGAGGCAACTAGTCTAGGAGAAGGAAAACTCTGAATTCAAACCTGTTAAACTTCGCTTAAAAATTGACCTTGTGTCATAACCTGCCCGAGCGAAGGGGTTGGGATAGATAGATAGATAGATAGATAGATAGATAGATAGATAGATAGATTTGAGGTGCCCGTGGTGTAATGGTTATCGTCGTAGGAAATGGACACGGCGACACGAGTTCAAATCCTGGACGAGACTAATTGCATTTCATATAGCACAAATACCGGTGGGAAAGGTATGAATCCAATTATTCTCCTTCTAGCTACGGGGGTAAATAATAGGGAAGTCTGGGTTCTTCAGCCTTGGTGAGGTAACTAGTCTAGGAGAAGGAAAACTCTGAATTCAAACTTCGCTTAAAAATTGACCTTGTGTCATAACCTAGTAAAGACAGATTGATTGATTGATAGAAACAGAATAATGCAGATATCATCATCATCATTTCGCGCCGACAGCACGGATCTCCCTTATCCTCTCTCGCTACCTGTCCCTGTCGTCTATCGCTCCCGAGAGGTCTTCCAGATTACATTCTGTATCGGCATAAAGCTACTGTATATAGGTTCTAGTTTGTCATCCAACCTTTGCTTGTCCATGTGAAGGGGTCTACAGAAGTACATCGCTTATGAGTTCGTCCAGCAGTGTCCTACATGTCTACTTCATATAACTTTTCGTGATGGGTGGTAGGTGTCTGTACAGCTGCTGCTTTGTCGGTTTTTTTGTGCGGTGCTGCTTCCAGGACTAGTTCAATACAGCTCACAGCATTTTTGAGTCTTTGCTGTCAAGCTTTTTCTCTGCACGTTTAGTTAGGGTCCATGTAGTGCATCCGTATAGCAGTCTCGACACGACCGTTGCATGGAAAAAATGCATTTTATTTTATCGGTCAGGTCTGACTTCCATATAACCGATAGTCTATTGATAATTGTCTATGCCTTTGCTAGTCACGCGTTGACGTCATTCTCAGTTGAATTAGAAACTGCTTCCAAGGTAGATGAATTTGTCCACTAGTTTCAATGAACCAATTAAAGAATATCATAAAATAAATACGAACAGAGATAGATAGATAGATAGATAGATAGATAGATAGATAGATAGATAGATAGATAACGCCTACTCGAAATCATGTCTTCCAAAGCAAATAAAATAATCGAAATTAATAAATCTCATAAAAAGTTCTCTCTCTCTCTCTCTCTCTCTCTCTCTCTCTCTCTCTCTCTCTCTCTCTCTCTCTTGCTGTGTTTCATTTATTATAATTTAATGCCAATACAATCTTCTGACCTTAACTTCAGACCCGATTACCTGGCACGATTTTCTTAGTCTACTATTGGGACGAACTCCCCCAAAAGCCAACCAACAAAACGCGACCAAAAAGTCTTCCGTTACAAAAACTACTTGACACAAATCCTAATATAATTCTAATGAATATTGAAAACACGTTTGAAAATAAGAGTTAATCAGGCACATTTACAAAGATATAAAAGCTTTGGGGCAGAGTGTATCCGAGAGTGGCGGTGCAGAGTGGAGCATGGTGGAACAAGGTTGGGGAAAAGGAAATATAAATAATGGAAATTAAAAACTTTAATACGATTCTATGTAACTGACAGAATACAGCGACGGAATTTATAATGTAAACACATTGCCAATGAATTGAAAATCGACAATAAAAGGATTGCTAGTGGTCAGAAATTAAGAAAGTATTACTGACCTAATAAGGTTGTTATATGCAAAATGTAAAAGCGTTATTCATGATTTTACAATAGAAATAGATTTCCAATTTGGAAGATCGACATTGGTAAGGATTCGGAAGAAGGATAACTGTTACTGAATAGAATATGTAACAAAGAAAGAAAGAAAGAAAGAAAGAAAGAACCATTTTAACGTATATATGTAGATAAATAAATATAAACACAGTACATCATAAATATTGATGAATATGCATATATACAATAGAAAGAAAGAAAGAAAGAAAAAAGAAAGAAAGAATGAATGAATGAACCATTTTAACGTATATATGTAGATAAAAAAATATAAACACAGTACAACATAAATATAGATGAATATGCACATATACAAAAGAAAGAAAGAAAAAAAGAAAGAAAGAAAGAAAGAAAGAAAGAAAGAAAAAAAAAGAAAGAATGAATGAATGAATTAACCATTTTAACGTATATATGTAGATAAATAAATATAAACACAGTACGACATAAATATAGATGAATATGCATATATACAATAGAAAGAAAGAAAAAAAGAAAGAAAGAAAGAAAGAAAGAAAAAAAAAGAAAGAATGAATGAATGAATTAACCATTTTAACGTATATATGTAGATAAATAAATATAAACACAGTACAACATAAATATAGATGAATATGCATATATACAATAGAAAGAAAGAAAGATTTTAATACATATGCAGATGAATAAATATAAACGGAACGATATGCATAGAGATAAATATGAACAAATAAGAGATAGATAGATAGATAGATAGATAGATAGATAGAAACAAGTTAACACGGGCATGTAGAGGAATAAACACGTACAGATTACAATAGAGAGATAGAGTAAGAGAGTGAGTTAGTCACAAAGAGAGAGAGAAATAGAAGCAGGCTAATGTGTACATGCTGATAAATATGAACACAGTACCACATATATATGGATAAGTAAATATGAACAGACAAGATAGATAGATAGATAGTAAGATAGATAGAATATCAAAGACACGTTTGAAAATGTCAGTTAATCAAGACGCAAAAGTTGCGGGGGGGGGAGGCCGACCAAGTCTGAACAGAACTGAGCAGAGTAGAGCTCAGCAGGGTTACGCAGGGCTAAGCTATGAGTAGGGGAAAGTGAATTAGAGATTATGAAAAGTATCTTTTTTCTTTTTTTTTTTTTTTTTTTTTTTTTTCGATTCTGACTTATTCCGTTCAGCATCCCCCTTAATCCTTTGTCAGGCATCTAATTGTGATTTTCAGCCGACTTATCCAGGAAGTGATCCTTTTTGAAATCGGACCTGAATCCCTTTTTCTAGGCATTTTCATTGCAACTAATTTGCCGCTCCTCCGCCCACTCTTCCTGAGATGAATGATTCATAGATTATAAGATTTCAGTTCTTTTTTCCAGGAGGAGCAAAAACACCGAAAATGCTACCAATCCTTGGTAAATGTGTTTTAAGTCAGGTTTTTCTTGATTTGTCGCGACCTGTATGTTTATTTCAGTTTATTATGAATAAAAGAACGTTTTATTGTTTTCAACATTAATCTTATTGAACTCAAGTTTACTATCAGTTCCTACCTGAGCAACTCAATGTGGCATAATAGCGACAATGTGTGTAATGAAAATGAATTGCTAATGGTTTTGCTATAGAAACCGGGTGAAAATCAAGACGAATGAAACTGCCAGTGATCACTAGTTAATCGTATATTCACTAGAAATACATTACTATTGAGTTTACTACAGAAATAGAATGAAAATCAAGAAGAACTTGAGTACATGTAGGGAGAAATGGTTGCAACTGTTACTGAAAGGATAGATAGATAGATAGATAGATAGATAGATAGATAGATAGGGACAAAGAGATAGATAGATAGATAAATACGAATAGACTGAGAGAGAGAGAGAGAGAGAGAGAGAGAGAGAGAGAGACTAAGAGATAGATAGATAGATAGATAGATAGATAGATAGATAGGGACAAAGAGATAGATAGATAGATAGATAGATAGATAGATAGATAAATACGAATAGACTGAGAGAGAGAGAGAGAGAGAGAGACTAAGAGATAGATAGATAGATAGATAGATAGATAGATAGATAGATAGATAGATAGGGACGGATAGATAGATAGACAGATAGATAGGGACGAATAGATAGATAGATAGATAGATAGATAGATAGATAGATAGATAGATAGGGTTTTATGTTATACTTACCCTTGTTGATTATTTAATTCCAGATTAACCCCTACCATCACCACTCAAGCCTATATCTGTTTCCCTTCTTGTTCTTCCCTTTAACTATCTCTTGTCTTTAGACCCTTTCCCTCCTTTTTACATTCTCCATTAGTTTATTTTGCCTTACTTGCTAAAATGTAGAAAAACTCAAAAAATGTTTAGTTTGATGAAGTTCTTCTGTTAATAAAGAAAGAAATATTACCACTAAATCCGTTGTAAATGTTTTATTTATAAATTTTTTCATTTACTTGAATCATCTTACCAGATTCACCAAAATTTACCATTTCTCCATATCTATCTATATATATATATATATAGAGAGAGAGAGAGAGGGGGAGTGAGATAGAGTAAAAGACATAGAGAGAGTAAGAGATAGAGAGAGAGTAAGAGTGTGAGGAAATCAACTGATTTCCATGCTAAAAAAAAAGTATTGATTTTTGTGCAAAAGTGGACTCAGATGGCTGTAATTTTTGTGTCAGCATTTTCGAATTTATTGACCAATCGGCGCTTTCGTGCTTGTTTTAAATTTTCTTTGAGATTCGCAGACGACAATATTTGCCTCGCACAAAAATCTTTACCTCGTCGTGTTTCCCTGCTAACTGATTTTCAAACGCGAGTCGTCCTCTTACTTCCGTCTATAGAGTTGGAGGTAGGAACAGCGCAGAAGATTTGGAACACCTCCTCACTGTTTTTTTATGTCATTTTTAATTACCGCTGTCATTCACCAGCGACCTACTGACCAACAATTCACTCAGGGGTCAACTGGCCGTTCGTAGACTGCTTTTTCTTCTCATTGTTTTTTCTCTCTTTCTCCTTGCACCGTCCCCTTCTAACTTCGACCCTCCATAAGTCGCTCAATCACATTACACAAGGAGAACCCAGTTAGGACCGAACCCACGAATTATAGTTGACTAACCTAGCGCGTTAACCACAACACCACGGTAGGGGATCTTTATTCATGAATCACATATATATTGTAAGTTTATATTTAATTTTTTTATGTAATTTCTTAAGTCTTTTGCATACAATTATAAGATATCAAATATTTCTTTCTAATACAAATAATTTTAACCAAATCTATTTAACAATAGATAGGACCTTAACAATTACTTCCTCTCCGAGTCTGAGTTGATCTGAGAGTAATAGCAATGGAGGGGTACCTACGCTCCCCTGATCTCCACGATTTGAGCCTCGGTCCCAGATTCAATTTAGTGTCATACCCAAAACTCACTTAAGAGGTTTTACCCCTCTGCAGGGGGTACAGTCAGCGTATTTCTAACCATTACCGACAAGTCCTTAAATGAATAGAATAATTACAACAACAAAAAGGGAATAAATAAATAAATAAATAAATGTACTTCTGAAACGAATAATCTATTCATTCATAGCTTAATAATAAGCATTATTTTTCGTAAATTCAGTATCCTCCCACACGTTAGATGGATATATTTTAACAATAAAGAATTATTCACTTTTTTTTTTTTTCTTTTTTTTTGTCGGTATCGGTTTTTAAAAGAAAAACTTAAAAGCTGACCCATGAATTACAACAATGGCGTTAGATTCTCGTAATGCTTTTTCAATACCGAAGAGAGTGACTTTACTGATTATAATGCAGGATATGTTATTGAACAAATAAAACTGACGTAAGATAATCGTTGTCTGACTGAAGATGCGAACCATAAAGCTCTCGTTTCCAAATACATAAATATTATAACATCCCTTATCAAGCTCAAACTTGTCATGATAATGAGAAATCTATCATATGAAATGCTGGGACGCCATAAAAACGAACAGATATAAACAAAATGGCGGCTGTTACGGAAAGTTCAATTTATCAATTATTTGAGTAAATTATTATGATTAAGTAAGTAGTAAAACTGGCAACCGTAGTCGAGGGCGACCAGAAGGCTCCCTTTTCAATAGCTACTACACCGAGGTGTAGGGAAGGGCACTACCCCTTCCCCCGAATTGCTCCACTTTACCCTTGATAAGTACCTTATAATGCTGAGTGTTAAGCAAGGAGGTATCAAGTAACGTACCTAAAGTCTTTGGTATGACGCGACCTGGGACTGAACTCCGATCTCCAAGGAAATTAGTGAACACTCTACCCACTAGACCAATAAACCGGACATTGGTATGATGGTTAGAGTGTTCACCAATGGCCCAGGAGACCTGGGTTCAATCCCAGGTTGAGTCATACCAAAGACTCAAAAAATGGTACTTGATGCCTCCTTACTTAACACTCAGCATTATAAGTTACGGATCAAGGGTAAAGTGGAGCAATTCAGGGAAAGGAGTAGTGCCCTCCCCTAGACCTCGGTGTAGTAGCTATCGAAAAGGGACCCCTTGGGTCACCTTCGACTAAGGTCACCAACTTCTATTATGATTGAATGTTCAGATGGAGATGTAACATATCAATAACTTGATGCGTCTTAGATTAATCAATTTTAAATCAAATCTGGAAGATAAATTTGAAATCTTTAGAAAATTTGTTGATTTATCTATTTACTAAACTTTGCTTTTTGCGACACACAAACCCCAGGCTGCTTACAGTTTCTACGGTTCCTGAGTGGTCACTCATTTCAGAACTGAACAAGTTCATTGCTGTTTCATTTTTTTCTACTGAAAACGGTGTTTTCAACGTAGCTTGAGGGTAAGTCCTATCAATTTTTTTTATTTCCGTAAGTAAGTAAAGCTGGCGACCGTAGTCGAGAGCGACCAGAAGGCTCCCTTTTCAATAGGTACTACACCGAGATGTAGAGGAGGACGCTACTCCTTTCCCTGGATTGCTCCACTTTACCCTTGATACGTACCTTATATTGCTGTGTCCCCCGGATCATTGGCGAACACTCTACGCACTAGGCCAATGAGCCGGTACGACTTGATTTATGTACGAAATTACTAAAGAATAAACAGAAATGGAATTTTTATTTTATTACTTATGTAGTCAGACTAATGCCTCATCTTGGTTATTAATATAGTCAAAACGCTTCGGCCGTCGTACTCTCCGGTCATTTTTAGCAGTTTCACTCTAGTTCGTCGGAAGAGACAACAGTGGAATAAAAACAATCTAATCTCATGGATTTATTAAAGATTTTGGTTCAAAACTTTGAGAAACATATGAAGAAGGACGGAGAATAAAACCAAAAAATCGTTGTGATTACAGTAACAAACAAAATGAGGATACCCTTTAAAATGAATAATTATAAAACAATTCTTCCTCAGCAGAGAATGGAATTTCTTAAGCTAGACTTCAATTCATCTTAATATCAAAATAATATTGTTTTACATTTTTTAAAAATGCATACACACACGTGGTGTAACGGATATCAACGCAGGAAATGGAAGCTGTTCAAATTTTGGACAAGGCTGAATTTCACAAAGTGCTGTTATCTTTGGGGGAAAAGATAGATAGATAGATAGACGTTTTACTTGCGACGCCAGGAATACGACTTTTCGGGCTCAACCCAAAGAGATACTTTCACAAGTCAATCTCTATTTACACGATAGAAATTCTATATATTTACCAACCCTTCCGCTCAGGCAAGATATGACACAAAGTCAATTTTTTAAGCGGTGTTTAACAATTTGAATTCAGTTTTTCTTCTCCTAGACTAGTTGCCTCACCCTGGCTGAAGAACCTAGTCTGTCCTACTATTTACCCATAGCTGGAAGGAGAATAATTGGATTCATACCTTTCCCAAGGGTATTAGTGAAATGCCATCAGCCTCGTCCAGGATTTGAACTCGTGTCGCCGTGTCCATTTCCTACGACGATAACCATTACACCACTGGCACCTCCAATAGAAATTTTTCCGTAGTCATTTATCCTTAATTTTGGTTGGATTCTGTCATAACTTATTTAAAATGACTTGAAATAATGAACAATGAAGTGTGGGTGTCGTCGTTGTGTAATGGTTAAAGCGATGTGGGAAAGGTACGAACCCTCTTATACTCCCAGCTCTGGGTTAAATAGTACCACTACTGTTCTTCTAGGAGAATAGCTTTGGCATTGAATAACCTGCAAAGGTTGATATGCCATTAAACAAAGAAACCAAACCAAACAATGAAGTGTTAAACAAAATAAGGAGAAAGAAAAAAAGTAATTTACAATATTTGTTTTTAAATTTAGGGCGATCGAAGTTACGCTCCTTAAACAGAAAATCAGCCAACGAACGTTTGGAAGGGAAATTTTGGCAGAGAATTTTTCCAAGGAGACGGAAAAGGTTTTAAAGAAGGAATGGTTCATTTCAAGATTTCTGGATCGGGAAAAATGTCCCTGGTTTAAGATATCTTTATCTTTATGTCTGTACCCATTATTTAAAGAAGTGTCTGTACTTGTTGATTGAAGAATTGTCTTTATGTCAGTGCCTGTTGAGTGAAGAAGTATTTGTACCTACTGAGTGAAGAATTTTATGTATGTGTACCAATTGGCCTAGTGGGAAGAGTGATCGCCAATGGTCCGCAGGACCTGGGTTCAATCCCAGGGCACGTCATGCCAAAGGCTTTAAAAATGGTACTTGATGCCTCCTTGCTTAACACTCAGCAATATAAGGTACGTATCAAGGATAAAGTGGGGCAATCCAGGGAAAGGAGAAGCGCCCTCTCCTACACCTCGGTGTAGTAGCTATTATAAAGGGAGTCTTCTGGTCGCCCTCGACTACGGTCGCCAACAACAACAACCTGTTGACTAAAGAAACGTCTTTATGTCAGTCTCTATTAAGTGAAAAATTGTATGCAAGACTGTACGTTGTAAGTAAAGAATTGTCTGTATGTCTGTACCTTTTGAGTGAAGAACGTCGACCAAGAGGAATGCAAAATTACTGAATCCTGTTTAATTCTTCAGTGGTTACATTACTACCCTAACAAGATATCTGACTTTTCCTTCCTTGGTTTGAATTCGCCGTTATCTCTTTATCTCGTCTTTGTCTCGTCTTTGTCTTGTCATCTCCATCAACTTTCCTTGAGACGATAGCAACGCGAGAGTTTGTTAATAATTAATGCTTAATGATATCCTATTTGATTGCACAATATTCCACTAGAAATAATAAAATCCCAGTACTTTTTTTAAAGAAAAAAACGATTTTAGGGGTGAACCTTATCGCCTATAAATAAATACTCCTATAATTTTTTTTTCTGTGAAGGTATCGAACTTGAATAAAAACATAAATGCTCAAAACAAAAAAACAACAAAAATTAAAATAGTTCTTTACCATTATCATCATCAAGTCACCCTGACAGCAGGGAGTTCTCTGACACTTAGTCGCTATCCACCCTATCATCTATCGCTCCTGGTTGGTCTTCTAGATTGTGTTCAGTGTCCGCTCAGAGAAGATATATGTAAGTTCTTGCTGGTCGGCCAACACTGGCGCCTCTATGTGAAGGAGTCCATTAGAGTTCTATTTCTTCTACAACAGTGCCCCGCGTGTCTTGTTTATCTTACTTAGATGGCTTGTGAGATGGGAAGTAAATGGCCATACAACTGCTGTTTTGTGGAGTCTTACTTCCAATAGTTGCTGAAAACAGCACTAAGCCTAGTATAGTTCCAATCTAGCGTTTTCTTCATGCATTTCGTTAGCACGCTGGTGGTGCATCCACACAGTTGTATTGACACTATCACAATTTGGAAGAAATCCCGTTTTATTTTAACAGAGATCGGATTTCCATATAACTGATAACCTATCAATATATTTGTTTCCATAATATTGATAACCTATAAATAGCAGTCTCCAGCTTAAACGAAATACAATAGACAAAAGAAATAGACAAAAGTCCGCATCTTCCTCAAGAAAGGCGACCTCGGAATCACTAAGAACTACAGATGGTTCGTTTTGTAGTTTTCTTTTTTAATAGCATATCAACCTTTGTGGGTTATTTAATGCCAAAGCCATCCTTGCAGAAGAATAGCAGTGATACTAATCAAGTTGGGGGATAAGAAGTCTCATGCCTTTTCCAAGTGTATTTGTCAGAAAGTTAACTCCATTGCACCAGTGAAGTTCGAACTCGCTTACTTCGGGGCTACAATCCAGCCAGTTAGCCATTACGCCACATGTAATATAATGGCCGAGGGATTTCGTTTTATGCCTCTGGGTTTAGTTAGGCTGAGAACTTTGCGGCTCAGTGCATGGGTTAGTTCGGTGCAACATTAACGCAGGTGTTCATGCGCGTGCGGGGGGGAGCGGACGTGTCACTCAGAGATGTCACAATAGCCCGAGATAGGAAACGGAGCTAGTAAGTGCGAATGACGTCACGCGCCGGAAGCGCACGAAGGATTTTGGGAGATTTTGAAAAAGTCAGTGGAGTTGAGACCTGACTCGGAAGAAGACGGTTGGTTTTCGCTTGCTCGCCGAAGCCAGGCCCGTGGCCTTTGTGGCGGGTGCCACACGTGTTGTGGTGGGGGGAGATGAAAAAGCCAGAATAGAAAGAATGTATATCTCTCTTCCTTATGTCGAAACCTTTAACATAAAGGTGATAAAAGGTTTCGTACCTGAACTGAGAAGTCGTTACGTGTTTTTCGAATTTCGAGATTACTATGTTCTATCTTTATGGACATTCGATGTACGTTTCACCCATAGCCATATCATGGCTATGGTACACACAGAAATTTCCCCCAAGAATTACAGGCAAAACTCTTACTCTGAAAAAGTTTATAATGCCCTGTTTCTCAATCACATTCTACCTGAAGTCGAGAAAATTTTTAGGAAAAATCCGAACAGCTTTCAGAGAAATCGATCCACATCATCACACCGCTATATAAATAAACAAAAAATATTTTTGTCTTTATTGAGAATCCTTTTGAGATGAGGCTTCTTAATCTAAAAATTAATCTTATTTTCATAGCGGACTTTTTCCTCATCTTGGTAGTTTTTTGTTTTGCTTGTTCTCACTACGTTTCGACCAAATTTCACCTCTGGCCGTCTTCAGGTGATTAACCGTGACCTCGAATAGGAATGCTGAGTCTTGTAACTGTATCCCCAGTAATTACTGCCTTCCATAGTTGTTGTCTATCACACCACCTACCCAAGCCGGCCAAAGGGTGACTTGGTCAAAAACGTGGTGTGATAGACAACAACTATGGAAGGCAGTAATTATTTGGGATACGGTTACAAGAATTAGCATTCCTATCCGAGGTCGCGGTTAATCACCTGAAGACAGCCAGAGGTGAAATTTGGCCGAAACGTAGTGAGAAAAACAACAACAAAAAAAACTACCAAGATGAGGACAAAAGTCTGCAATAAAAATAAAATTAATTCTCAGAAATATTTTTCATTATATTATCGCCAGTGGGAATAGTTACAAGTTTCATGACAGAGATATTGCTGTTCTCTAACAATCGACTTAAGTGTCTACTCTATAAATGATACCTGGACTTCAATACCAAAATTATTCTGAATTTCTATAAATATTTGGTCTCAAGAGTCTCAGGTAAAAGATTGAAAGCACAACAGACTTGATCATCATCAAATTGAGCTGACAGCAAGGATTCCCGTTTAAGACTCAGCATCCGTCTATGTCAGCTATCGCTCTTGGCAGGTCCTCAAGACGGTATTCGGTGTCCACACAATACTGATGAATTTAAGTTCTTGCTGGTCGACCAACCCTGATTTGTCCAAATGTGCGAATTAACTGGAGAATATCACTTTTGAGTTCGTCCTAACTTTCCCCAGCCGTGTCTTGTTCATCTTACTTGGGGGGGGAGATGAGATGTGGGCAAGAGGCCATACAGCTGCTATTTTGCAGAGTGCTATCCAGGATTTGTTCAAAACAGTACATAACATCATCGTGTAGTTCCACTCTACATTTTTCTCCAAACGCTTCGTTAGAGTCCAGGAGGTGCAGCTATACAATGGTAATGACACGACCACTGCTTGGAAGAATTCACATTTTATTTTATCTGAGAGATCCATTTTCCATATGGTCGACAATCTGTCGATTTCGGTTCATACCTTTCTTATACATAGGTTGACATTGGTTTGGTTTAGTTTGATTTGATTTTAAAGCATATCAACCGTTGGGGGTTATTTAATGCATATATGTTAAATTTTGTAGAAAACATTTTTAAAAGAGCCTGAGGTCATTTTTTTTTTTACACAGTTAATTGGTATCACTTATTTCTGTCTAATAGGAATAACTCTATTTATCATTAATTATTTGTTTGCACACAGTTTAATGTTTTCAAGTATTGTTATGCATCACTAACAATTCAATTAAGCATCAGTCATTTGTTTATACATAGTTGAATGATCAAACAGTTCTTTTTCTAACAATTCAATTTATCATAAGACAACAAAGTTAAAGGATCTCAAGTCTTGCTATATATCACAAACAATTCAATTAAATATCAGTCATTTGTTTAGACACGGTTAAATAATCAAACAGTTCTATTTCAAACAACTCACTTTAGCATAAGTATACCGTTTAAAAGTCAAACAGTTCATAGATAGGACTCTATCAGGTGCTACCACTCCAGGCCAGAATGGACTGGGAAGCGATGGCAATGAAGAGGTACCCCACATTTCCCAAATCTCCAGTATTACAGGGGCCTCACCATCAGATCGTTTAGTGTCATGATATTGCTTTGAGTTGATATATTGCTACTTAACTGTGTGGAACAGTCAACCAATTTCCGAGTTTTACCATTTAATGTTGAGGTGATACCATCTTTGTTAAAACACTTTGGGAATAATTTAGCCTCTGAATTACCAAACTCAACAGCAGTGAAGAAATTTTTTCTTCCAAGCAGCGATCGTGTCGATACTGCTATACGGATGCTCTACATGGACGCTAACTAAACGGCTGGAGAAAAAGCTTGACGGCAATTACACAAGAATGCTGTGAGCAATATTGAACAGGTCCTAGGAGCAGCACCCCACAAAACAGCAGCTATACGACCACCTACCATCCATCACGAAAACTATCCAAATTAGACGAACCAGACATGCAGGACACTGTTGGAGAAGTAGGGACGAGCTCATAAGTGATGTACTCCAGTGGACTCCTTCACATGGCCGTGCGAAAACAGGGCGACCAGCTCGAACCTACATGCAGCAGAACTGTGACGATACGGGGTGTAGCCCTGAGGACCTGCCGAAAGTGATGAACGATAGGGAGAGGTGGCGAGAAAGGGTCAGGGATATCCGTGCCGATGGCACGACATAATGATAATAACAGCAGTGAAACTCTGTAATCAAAAATTAAAATTGCAACACCTCTGAGATCAGAAGAAGAATTCCATAAACATATATAAAGTGAGTATTTAGTTTTGGATTGTTAAATATTAATATACTCATTATAGAGTTTCAAATTTGAAGAGTTAGGCAATGAATAATACCTAACAATGTCTTTTTTATCGTATAGTCTTCCACAAAAAAATAATAAAAACATGATAGTTTTGATTTAGAAAAAATAACTTTATATTAAAAAATAGGATGGGTATATTTATGAGCCATTCTGCTTTTACAAAACTAAGTCTGACATAAGGTAACATATTTATGAGTGATTCTGTAATATCTAATAATTTCCATTTTAATTGTATTAAAGTATCCTCAGAATTCTTTTTATAGACTATCCTGTATTTATAAAATTTAGGCTGGCACGTGGCAACTTATTTATGGATGTTTCTGTAATATTCAATAACTTCCATTTTAATTGTACTAAGTATCCTCAGGGTACTAATTTATGGGCTATCCTGTATTTACAAGCAAAGTCTGGCTCATGGTAACTTATCTATCGGTAATTCAGCAATATTCAATAATTTCTACTTTAATTGTATTAAAGTATTAAAAAAAACTTATTTATGGGCAAACCTGAATCTACAAAGCTTCGTCTGGCTGATAGTCACTTGTTTATGACCGATGCTGTATTTACAACTTTTTTGAAAATAATTGTTAGTCATGAAACAATTATTCTACCATAAAAGGTATCCTAATCAGGTTACCATAATTAAGACTCTTAGAAATCTGATGGGTATCGATCTATCTGATCTGAATAATTTGCAAATAATTGCATATGTTTAATTAACTACTTTTATCTAATACTAATGTTTGACTAATTAATAATTTACCTGTTAATAATGAATAATTATTACAATAATAAATAATAAAGATGGCAGTTTTTTTTATTCTCATCTATAGAAGCCACCCTAATAGATGAGCAGCAGTAGTTCCTCGATCAAACTATTTGTTCCTGGCCGTTGTCCCGTGGGAATGATATAAATTGTTTCTATCGGCTTAGTTTAAATTGTTTCGGTCAAGTTAATTTGTTTAACGGCATACCAATTCTTTATGGGTCATTCAATGCCCAAATATGATTATTTTCTAAATATCTGTCTATATTTTCAACGTCCCTTTTTTAATTTGATAATATATATAATATAATATTTGATAGATAATACAGTATATATATATATAATTAACTTAAATCGTGAGTCAGAATTCTCCAACTAAAGTTTCACCTTAACGGATCATCAGGGTCAGTATGAGACTCCCTGATGATCCGTTGTGGTGAAACTTTAGTAGGAGAATTCTGACTCGCGATTAAAGTTAATTTTGTAATTAGCTCCACTCGTGTTGAGCACTCTTGTAATTGTGGCATTGCAGCGTTTACGGTGGGTTTTAGATTTCTTTTGACCAACTGACTGCATATCTCTTGATTTTTTTCAACTGGTGTGACGGGGTTGGCCTTTTCTTTCTTTTTGTCCTATGACATTTTTTCTTTTTCCCCCGGGCGGTGATTCGAGATATTTTTATCTCTTGTTCCTGGCGGTTTTTTTTTCTTTTTTTCTGGTAACCGCGAATGATGGTAGATAGTAGATTAGTAAATATATATATATATAATATGTAATAATTAGAATTGTTGCTCAGTTATGTGATGCCAAGTATCTTTATATAATACTATTTGTTTGTAAACAATTATATGGTTTAAAGTTAATATTTCTTTTTCGGAATAATTATGTGTTTTAAATATATATGATATCAAGTATTCCTATCTAAAACTAATAATTTACACAAGATTCAGTGGTTTCACGTAACTGATAATAATCCATAGTAAACAATGCTAATCTCAAGTAACTATTAATACAAAAACTTCGCACACAATTATCTAGTATTCAGTACAGGATATATTTGCGTTCCATGTGACTTTCTGAGATCAAAATTTTAGCCTAATGTAAGTAGGTTGCAACAGAGCCAAGATAAAAATTTGGCCAAGTTTTCGTGAAATTTACACACGCACTCAATGTTTATATGGTGCGTGTGGTGTTACCCCTCTAACATTAGTCTATGAGTATATTAGTAAAGTAGGTGACCGTAGTTGAGGGCGACCAGAAGGCTCTCTTTTCAATAGCTACTACACCGAGGTGTAGGGGAGGGCACTACTCCTTTCCCTGAATTGCTCCACTTTACCCTTGATCCGTACCTTATATTGCTGAGTGTTAAACAAGGAAGCATCAAGAACTATTTTTAAAGACACGACCTGGGACTGAACCCATGTCTCCTGGACCATTGGCGAACATTCTACCCACTAGGCTAATGAGCTCCGATATGAACGATCTTAGTAAGGATGATGAATAGTAACTAAAATTAAAAAGATAAAAGAAGTAAATACTCTACAAAATCTATAATAATAATAAAGTTGTAAAGTTGGCGACCATAGTCGAGGGTAACCCGAAAGCTCCCTTTTCGATAGCTACTACACCAATGTGTAGGGGAGGGCGCTAATCCTTTCCATAGATTGCTCTACTTTACCCTTGATCCGTACCTTATAATGCTGAGTGTTAAGCATGGAGGCATCAAGTACCATTTTTTTAGTCTTTGGTAATAATAATAAACGAACAAAAAAAGAGAACCCGCCAAATAGTGGACTTTATCTTTCCGGCTGACCGCAGAGTAAAATTTTTAAAAGCAAAAAGAGAGATAAGAACCTAGACCTTGTTAAAGAACTAAAGAAAATACGGAACATGAAGATGACGATGATATCAATTGTAATTTGTGTGCTCCGAACCATCCCCAAAGGATTGGTAAGTGACTGGAAGACTAGAAAATAAGAGGACAAGAGGAGACCATCCAGACTATAGCATTTTTAAAATCGGTCTAAGAAGAGTCACGGAGACTTGAGAAGACTTGCTGTCAATCAAACTCCAGTCAGAAACCATAGACTAACGCTGGTGTGAAAAACTCTCAAAAGAGAATTGAAAAAACTATGGAACATGAAGGTGACAATTATACCGATTGTGATTGGTGCTTTTGGCACGGTAACTGAAGGATTATTAAAGGGCCTGGAAGATTTAGAAGTTGGCGGCCGAGTGGAGACCATCCAAACAACAGCATTATTGAAAACGGCCAGAATACTGAGAAGAGTCCTGGAGACTTGAGGAGACTTGCTGTCACTCCAGCTCCAGTGAAAGACCATCAGCTAACGCTGATGTGAAAAACTCTTATGAGTAAATAATAATAATAATAATAATTAGAAGAAGAAGAAGAAGAAGAAGAAGAAGAAGAAGAAGAAGAAGAAGAAGACATCAGTAGTCTCCCTTGATACTCTAGAGCTATCTGAAACTGAACAAGAGAGGAGCTCAGAAATGCTGACCTCAGTACAAGAATATTAATGATGATGCACAAGGCCTTACACCCGAGAGATGACAAAGACTAACAAGAAGTGAAGGAAGAAGAGGATTCGCCAGCATTGAAGGAAGAAGAGGACTCGAAGAAATAAGAATACATAAGTAAGAACAAAGACAGGTTGATTATAACAACCAGTAACAACAATAAAAACTTGTTTGAATTTTTCAAATCTACAATTAAAAGTTGTCAAAAGACACTTTAGCGCAACGCATATGGTGTCTCCACTTTATTTACTGATGTTTGGATAATTATGAAAGCACGTTCAATGTTGAGTTGTCAAAAGCTACTTACAATATATCTCTGTTATAATGTAGCTCATAAAATCTGTGTTCGTCAATTGCGCATGAAATTCAACAAGTGATAAAAGCTCCTGAGGTTGTTATCAAGAATAGCCATGTTATTCTGTATTACGCATTCGTTCTTATGAGAATAATACACTTATGAATATGTTATCCACAATATATAAAGACGTCATATATATATATATATATATATATATATATATATATATATATATATATATATATATATATAAATGTGTGTGTGTGTGTGTGTGTGTGTGTGTGTGTGTGTGTGTGTGTGTGTGTGTGTGTGTGTGTGTGTGTGTGTGAAAATATCTTAAACATAAAACTTATTAGTAATTATGAAAAATGACTATGAATTTTTTAAATTTATATTTAAAAGTTTAAGAAATATATATTTATAAAATAAGTACACGAAATCACACACACACACACACACACACACACACATATATATATATATATATATATATATATATATATATATATATAATACTATAAGTAGAGACACCATTGGTGATTATAGTAAGGGAACTAAGTAAAACTATAAAACAACGAAGGGCCCTTTTCGTTTGGTACTTTTCAAGTTAAGGACACCGGAAAATTTAAATAAAAACGGGATATATACCTATAATATATAAGTAGAATGGCCAGATAGAGGGGAAAAAATTTTTAGTAACCCCTGTATCCAGAAGTTCCCCAAATATATCGAGCGTGTGACTGTTTAACTGCCTGCACAGAGAGGGGCGATTCATTGAAATATAAATCGGCTCTAGAAATTTGAATACACGAGAGATTTCATATGATTCTCCAGGAGTGCTCCATGTATGACTATAACATATCAAAAAATATAATATATGACTATCATAAATTATATAAAAATATAATATATGACTATCATAAATTATATAAATTATATAAAAATATAATATATGACTATCATAAATTATATAAATTATATAAAAATATAATATATGACTATCATAAATTATATAAAAATCTCATCCAGAGCTAATATATCTGTTATATAATTGGAAAAAAACACCGTAATTATGCTATCATAAATTTATTTGCAGCCAGCCTCTTCAGATAGCGGTAACAAAATATTAAAATATCCTAAAAAGGTATAACGTATTGGTAATTATAAAAAATGGTATACAGTTGAGTCCAAAACTATGGGACAAAATTTTAAAACCTAATATTTGTTACAAATAACAACTGTGAAAAGCTGAAATTTTGACAACTGGTAGTCGTTATCATCCATAATAACATACTAAAATTTGAATCATTTGCAAAGGATAGAAAAAGAATTATAACATTTTTTTTTCAAAATAGGATCGTCATCTCATAAGATGTATAGCAATAACATACTGAATTTTCAAGAGACTTCGACAATTTTAAATGCCTGTACAAAAAAGTCTGAAAACTAATTGAATGCACCACAATCTATGGATTAAATTAGTATCACTGCTGTTCTTCTACAGGGATTGCTTTGACATTAGATAACCCATGAAATTGGATATGCCTTTAAAACAAAGAAACCAAACCACTGCTGTGTCCTGGTTGGTCTTGGTTCTTCTTCTGATTTTCAATTCCTCCTGGGGTTTTTTTTTCAAAACCTTTGGAGACAGTTCCCAACGCACCAACAATAGTTAGTATCCTTATCACATTCACGTTTCATTTTTTTATTTTTTTTTTTAGGAGGTTTGTTTTCTGGCAAGATCCAAGTATTTGTCTATCTTTTCGTTTACTTTTATTTTCACTTCGAGGTCCGCCAGAACAGCAAGACCCACAAGATGACAATTTCTTTTTCTTTTTTCTTGTAAATTAACACAAGGTTTGTTCTTCTGGTTGAGATTAAGTGATCTGTTTCTATCGCCAAATCCCAGAGAATTTTATACGTCTCATTTTTTAGGACAGATTCTGTTTTAAGCATAAACAATTAGGTGGCGTGGTCAAGTTTTAATCTCTTGCACAACTCCCGCTGGATCAACTTCCCTCCAGTCGTGTCTAGTTTTCTGCATTCGCTTATTTTGTTATTAACTGTTTCATCTCGGTTTCCACGTAACCTACACTTTCTATTCTGTTGCGTATCAGGAATTTTCGGTTAAATATAATTAGTCCTTATGGCACTACTTTTACTGCTATCAAGATTGATTCAAGTTCTCTTGGGACGCTTCTCTGTTGTAGCCATGTCTGTGTCTTCTTGTGAGCAACTAAGAAAATAAAAATACCTCTTATCAGGAAAGATGGTTTAAGAATCATTAATACTCAGCGCAAAACCAGCCCAGTCAGTTGTGGCAGGGGGGGGTCTGCAGAATTCGCCGACTGTACCTATGCAGTGGGATAAGACCCCACCCCCAATGAGTGTCCTAGATATAATAATAATCTTCATTTAGCGATGATGCGTCAGTTATGGAGCTCTAGAAGGTTTGAATTCAGCGCTTCGTTGCCATTACTGCCAGGTTCACTCTATTTCGGAGTGGTAGTACTTGTTAGTACATTTCAAATGGAAATATTTAATCATTTTCTATACTTAAAACCATTTAAATGTGAGCTAACAAATGACTGTTAAACTGAATTACTACTATTACGTAGCAATACTTGTGTTGTATCGTGGTAAGGAGGAGATATACTGTGAAATAAAGAGTAAATTATTTATCAACTGAAGTGGTACAGTCCGACAAATATAAGTCTCGCGCTGTGAGTGTTACGTCCGAAGTTAGTCTCACTACTGACCAAGATCTTGCTGAGTTCTGCGTGCTTAAGAAACACGACGTCTTTTATACTTCTACGATACCGGAAGTCACGTGGTACGAGACACTATACAACAGCTTGAAACCATTTAAACTATTATTGTTTGATAGCAATACTTGAAACCATTTAACTGTGTGCAAATAAAACTATTAGTGTGAGATAGCAATATTTGAAATCATTTAACAGTATGCTAACAAATGATATCTGCGTCGTTTTAAAATTGTTACCTACAAACTATTCGTTTACAAATAATATATACTGATAATATAATGCATAAACATGATTTGGCTTTAAATAACCAACAAGGGTTGATATACCGAAAAACACAATCAACCAACCAACTCTTGAAACCATTTAACTGTGTGCCAGCAATAACAATCATCATCATCATGTCGTGCCGCCAGCACGGATATCTCTGACCATCTCTCGCCACTTCTCCCTATCATTCTTCGCCTCCGGCAGGTCTTCAGGGTTACATCCTGTGTCTTCACATAGCTGCTGTATGTAGGTTCGAGCTGGTCGTCCTGCTTTTGCTTGGCCATATGTGTGGGTCCATAGGAGTACATCATTTACGAGCTCGTCCTTGCTTTTCCAGCAGTGTCTTGCGTGTCTGGTTCGTCTAACTTTCGTGATGGGAGGCAAGTGGCCGTATAGTTGGTGTCTCGTGGGGTGTTGTCGCCAGGACTTGTTCAATATTGCTCTCAACATTCTTGTGTAGTTGCCGCCTAGCTTCCTCTCCAGCCGTTTAGTTAGCGTCCATGTAGTGCATCCATATAGCAGTATCGATACAACCGCTGCCTGGAAGAAACTACTACTTGAAACTATTTAACTATGTGAAAACAAATGAGCTAGTTTAAAAGCTATTACCTTTGTTATAAACAGATTAATAATCTGTATGTATAAACAGGATTTGGCGTTAAATAACCTACAAGGGTTGAAATGCTATAAAAACCAACCAACCAACCAACCATCAGCGCAAAGCCATGTTGCTGCAGAACGCAGTTAACCATACAGAATCTAAATTTCCAAACACGAAAAGAAATGATCAAATTATCGTTTGTCTTCGCAAAATGATTATTCACATTCTATTAAACATTACTGTATCGTTGTCTCCCTTTAGTCGAGGTTGACCCGAGGGCTCCCTTTTCAATAGCTACCACACCAAGGTGTAGGAGAGGGCGCTATTCCTTTCCCTGGATTGCTCCACTTTACCGTTGATAGGTACCTTATATTGCTGAGTGTTAAGCAAGGAGGTATCAAGTACCATTTTTAAAGTCTTTGGAATGACGCAACCCGGGATTGAACCCAGGTCTTGCGGACCTTTGGTGAACACTCTACCCACTTGGCCAATTGAGCCGGTTTAGTAATTAAGTCTTTTGTTCTTTTTGTATCTCAGTCTTATAGAACTACCGTATGGATGGCTTAGTTTGATTTAGTTTAATGGCATATCAACCATTGTAGGTTATTTAATGCCAAATCCAGTTTATACATACATGTATATATATATATATATATATAGTTTGTAAACATAAGTCAACAAAGTTAAATAATTCAAAATATAGGTATTTATCACAAACAATTCAATCAAACATCAGTAATTTGCTTACACACAGTTAAATGAACAAATAGTTCTATTTCTAACGATTCAACTTAGCAAAAATTGTTTGTTTGCACTCTTTTTAAATGTCAAACAGTTCTATTTGACCCAGAGATAGGAGACCCCATCAGGTGCTATCACTCTGAGACAGAGTGGACCTGAGAGCAATGGCAATAAAAGAGTACTCCGCATTCCCCAAAGCTCCAGCATTATTGGAGCTTCACCATCGAATTCTTTAATGTCATATCCAGGACATTCGGTGGGGGAAGGGCCTTACTCTACTGTATTCTACAGCCCCAGCCGACTGGGCTATACCGTGTGAAGAAGTAAAATAACCACATAGAATTAATGCTTAGTTAAGACCAACAATAAACAAAAATCTTCATGTCGATAAATCTCAAAAGTGTTACTCAAAATTCTAAAAAGGTTTCTCTGCATATCTCAGAGAAAGTTTTCACTGAAGAATATTAATTTCATATGATAATATAGATATTATAATTGGTAAAACCTTACATGTGTTATGTGGATCTATATTTTATTATACAAATGAATGCGTGAAACAGCTTGAGATAATTTATTTTGAAAAGAAAGACAGTGAAATAAACACTGACAAGAAAATTGAAATGTGTATTCTTAGTAATTGCACGAATTTAACCTTCCCATTCTAAGCTGATTTTTTATTAATTTCTATTTTACAGTTGGTAAGACATATACCTGAAAAAATATAAATACTTTAAAATAGAAATGAAAAATATAAATAACTTTAAAATAGAAATCAAAAGAGAGAAATGGAAAGGAAAAATCAAAAGATGATGTTTTGTGAAAATGAATCTTTTATAAGTAAACATTTATATTATTTTAAAGAAAATAAATGTAGTTAAAATCTTTGGTATGTATTTACCCAACCCCTCCGCACAAGCAAGAAGCGACACAAAGTCAATTTTTAAGCGGGGTTTAACAGATTTAATTTCAGAGTATTCCTTCTCCTTGACTGGTTGCCATACCAAATTTAAGGAGCCCAATCAGCCTTACTATTAACATATAGCTGGAGGGAGAAGAGGATTAGCACGGTGTATATTCAAACTTCTTCGTCCAGGATTTGAACTCGGACTGCTATGTTCATTTCAAACGACAAGGACCATTAAACTACAAGCGCCTCCATTTAGATGTTTAGGTATGTGGTTCAACTGACAATAAGGCTAACACTTCCAGTTTGCAAGGACTATATTCATGGAAATATCGCATCTGGGAATAATTAATAGTTTGCTCTCTTTATAAATAACACATAACTTTTGTGGGTTATTTAATGCCAAAGCCATCCTCCTTCAACAGCAGTGATATTATTTAACCCATAGCTGTGAGGAAGAGGGTGTTCATACATTTCAAAAAAGGTTTTAGTCCAAAAGTGAAAGTAATAGGACGACTGGAGTTCGAACTCGTTTACTCCGAGGCCACATTCTTGAATATTAGCCTTTACACCATGTGGACCTTAGGGAATAATTAAAAATTAAAACAATCATTCATTTAATAAGGATAAAGCATATAGGGTTTGGGCATAAAATAGTGTAGTGAGTTCGAAATCCAGTAGTGCTGTTATGTTCACTTTCGAACCATAACCTTTGAGGAAGGTATGAATCCCCATATATCCTCAGTTATGGGTTAAATAGTATCACTGCTGTTCTTCCATAAGGATGACTTGGGGATTAAATTACCCATGAAGGTTGATATACAATTAAACAAAAAACGAAACCAAGAACTTCCTTACCTCCTCAGCTATGAGTTAAATAGTATCACTGCTGTTCTTCCATAAGGATGACTTTGGGATTAAATTACCCATGAAGGTTGATATACAATTAAACAAAGAAAGAAAACAAGAACTTCCGTACCTCCTCAGCTATGGGTTAAATAGTATCACTGCTGTTCTTCCATAAGGATGACTTTGGGATTAAATTACCCATGAATGTTGATATACAATTAAACAAAGAAAGAAAACAAGAACTTCCGTACCTCCTCAGCTATGGGTTAAATAGTATCACTGCTGTTCTTCCATAAGGATGACTTTGGGATTAAATTACCCATGAAGCTTGATATACAATTAAACAAAGAAAGAAAACAAGAACTTCCGTACCTCCTCAGTTATGGGTTAAATAGTATCACTGCTGTTCTTCCATAAGGATGACTTTGGGATTAAGTTACCCATGAAGGTTGATATACAATTAAACAAAGAACGAAACCAAGAACTTCCTTACCTCCTCAGCTATGGGTTAAATAGTATCATTGCTGTTCTTCAACAAGGATGGCTCGGGCATTAAATAACCAATGAAGGTTGAAATACCATTTAATAAAGAAAGAAAACAAAAACTCCTTATCTCCATAGCTATGGATTAAATAATATCACGGCTGTTCTTCCATAAGGATGACTTTAGGATTAAGTTACCCATGAAGGTTGATATACAATTAAACAAAGAACGAAACTAAGAACTTCCTTACCTCCTCAGCTATGAGTTAAATAGTATCACTGTTGTTCTTCCATAAGGTTGACTTTGGGATTAAATTACCCTTGAATGTTGATATGCAATTAAACAAAGAACAAAACCAAGAACTTCCTTACCTCCTCAGCTATGGGTTGAATAGTATCATTGCTGTTCTTCCATAAGGATGACTTTGGGATTAAATTACCCATGAATGTTGATATACAATTAAACAAAGAAAGAAAACAAGAACTTCCGTACCTCCTCAGCTATGGGTTAAATAGTATCACTGCTGTTCTTCCATAAGGATGACTTTGGGATTAAATTACCCATGAAGCTTGATATACAATTAAACAAAGAAAGAAAACAAGAACTTCCGTACCTCCTCAGTTATGGGTTAAATAGTATCACTGCTGTTCTTCCATAAAGATGACTTTGGGATTAAGTTACCCATGAAGGTTGATATACAATTAAACAAAGAACGAAACCAAGAACTTCCTTGCCTCCTCAGCTATGGGTTAAATAGTATCATTGCTGTTCTTCAACAAGGATGGCTCGGGCATTAAATAACCCATGAAGGTTGAAATACCATTTAATAAAGAAAGAAAACAAAAACTCCTTATCTTCATAGCTATGGGTTAAATTATATCATGGCTGTTCTTCCATAAGGATGACTTTCGGATTAAGTTACCCATGAAGGTTGATATACAATTAAACAAAGAAAGAAAACAAGAACTTCCGTACCTCCTCAGCTATGAGTTAAATAGTATCATTGCTGTTCTTCCATAAGGTTGACTTTGGGATTAAATTACCCATGAATGTTGATATGCAATTAAACAAAGAATGAAACCAAGAACTTCCTTACCTCCTCAGCTGTGGGTTGAATAGTATCATTGCTGTTCTTCAACAAGGATGGCTCGGGCATTAAATAACCAATGAAGGTTGAAATAACATTTAATAAAGAAAGAAAACAAAAACTCCTTATCTCCATAGCTATGGATTAAATAATATCACGGCTGTTCTTCCATAAGGATGACTTTAGGATTAAGTTACCCATGAAGGTTGATATACAATTAAACAAAGAACGAAACCAAGAACTTCCTTACCTCCTCAGCTATGAGTTAAATAGTATCACTGCTGTTCTTCCATAAGGATGACTTTGGGATTAAATTACCCATGAAGGTTGATATACAATTAAACAAAGAAAGAAAACAAGAACTTCCGTACCTCCTCAGTTATGGGTTAAATAGTATCACTGCTGTTCTTCCATAAGGATGACTTTGGGATTAGATTACCCATGAATGTTGATATACAATTAAACAAAGAAAGAAAACAAGAACTTCCGTACCTCCTCAGCTATGGGTTAAATAGTATCACTGCTGTTCTTCCATAAGGATGACTTTGGGATTAAATTACCCATGAAGCTTGATATACAATTAAACAAAGAAAGAAAACAAGAACTTCCGTACCTCCTCAGTTATGGGTTAAATAGTATCACTGCTGTTCTTCCATAAGGATGACTTTGGGATTAAGTTACCCATGAAGGTTGATATACAATTAAACAAAGAACGAAACCAAGAACTTCCTTACCTCCTCAGCTATGGGTTAAATAGTATCATTGCTGTTCTTCAACAAGGATGGCTCGGGCATTAAATAACCCATGAAGGTTGAAATACCATTTAATAAAGAAAGAAAACAAAAACTCCTTATCTTCATAGCTATGGGTTAAATTATATCATGGCTGTTCTTCCATAAGGATGACTTTCGGATTAAGTTACCCATGAAGGTTGATATACAATTAAACAAAGAAAGAAAACAAGAACTTCCGTACCTCCTCAGCTATGAGTTAAATAGTATCATTGCTGTTCTTCCATAAGGTTGACTTTGGGATTAAATTACCCATGAATGTTGATATGCAATTAAACAAAGAATGAAACCAAGAACTTCCTTACCTCCTCAGCTGTGGGTTGAATATTATCATTGCTGTTCTTCAACAAGGATGGCTCGGGCATTAAATAACCAATGAAGGTTGAAATACCATTTAATAAAGAAAGAAAACAAAAACTCCTTATCTCCATAGCTATGGATTAAATAATATCACGGCTGTTCTTCCATAAGGATGACTTTAGGATTAAGTTACCCATGAAGGTTGATATACAATTAAACAAAGAACGAAACCAAGAACTTCCTTACCTCCTCAGCTATGAGTTAAATAGTATCACTGCTGTTCTTCCATAAGGATGACTTTGGGATTAAATTACCCATGAAGGTTGATATACAATTAAACAAAGAAAGAAAACAAGAACTTCCGTACCTCCTCAGTTATGGGTTAAATAGTATCACTGCTGTTCTTCCATAAGGATGACTTTGGGATTAGATTACCCATGAATGTTGATATACAATTAAACAAAGAAAGAAAACAAGAACTTCCGTACCTCCTCAGCTATGGGTTAAATAGTATCACTGCTGTTCTTCCATAAGGATGACTTTGGGATTAAATTACCCATGAAGCTTGATATACAATTAAACAAAGAAAGAAAACAAGAACTTCCGTACCTCCTCAGTTATGGGTTAAATAGTATCACTGCTGTTCTTCCATAAGGATGACTTTGGGATTAAGTTACCCATGAAGGTTGATATACAATTAAACAAAGAACGAAACCAAGAACTTCCTTACCTCCTCAGCTATGGGTTAAATAGTATCATTGCTGTTCTTCAACAAGGATGGCTCGGGCATTAAATAACCCATGAAGGTTGAAATACCATTTAATAAAGAAAGAAAACAAAAACTCCTTATCTTCATAGCTATGGGTTAAATTATATCATGGCTGTTCTTCCATAAGGATGACTTTCGGATTAAGTTACCCATGAAGGTTGATATACAATTAAACAAAGAAAGAAAACAAGAACTTCCGTACCTCCTCAGCTATGAGTTAAATAGTATCATTGCTGTTCTTCCATAAGGTTGACTTTGGGATTAAATTACCCATGAATGTTGATATGCAATTAAACAAAGAATGAAACCAAGAACTTCCTTACCTCCTCAGCTGTGGGTTGAATAGTATCATTGCTGTTCTTCAACAAGGATGGCTCGGGCATTAAATAACCAATGAAGGTTGAAATACCATTTAATAAAGAAAGAAAACAAAAACTCCTTATCTCCATAGCTATGGATTAAATAATATCACGGCTGTTCTTCCATAAGGATGACTTTAGGATTAAGTTACCCATGAAGGTTGATATACAATTAAACAAAGAACGAAACTAAGAACTTCCTTACCTCCTCAGCTATGAGTTAAATAGTATCACTGTTGTTCTTCCATAAGGTTGACTTTGGGATTAAATTACCCTTGAATGTTGATATACAATTAAACAAAGAACAAAACCAAGAACTTCCTTACCTCCTCAGCTATGGGTTGAATAGTATCATTGCTGTTCTTCCATAAGGATGACTTTGGGATTAAAATACCCATGAAGGTTGATATACAATTAAACAAAGAAAGAAAGCAAGAACTCTCATCTCCTCAGCTATAGGTTAGATAATATCACTGCTGTTCTTCCATTAGGATGGCTTCGGGATTAAATTACCCATGAAGTTTGATATATCATTAAATAAAGAAATCAAGCCAGTGTTTATTATTAAAAATGAGATTGGAAGTGAAAAATAAAACAATGCTATTGCAATTCAAGATTTTGTTCTAATAGACTTTTTTATGGTTACTGATTTTTTAAGATATTCATATAACTTGCTTGGGTGAGTCAAAAGTTTTGCATTATTTTGGTTGGTTGGTTGGTTGGTTGGTAGCTTGGTTGGTTGAGATTTATGTCATATCAATCTTTGTAGGTTATTTAACGCCAAATCCATTTTTATGAAAATACTTCTATTTCAAACAATTCAGTTTAGCATAAGTACGCAGTTTAAATGCAAGTACAGTTTAATTGTAAAAATCATTTCTTTTTCAAGCTATTCAGTTTAGTCAAGCATTTCTAATTTAGCTAATTCAGTTTAGTATGAATACAGATTTTGTTTACACACAGTTAAATGTCAAAACAGTTCTATATCAAACAATTCAGTTTAGTGTAAGTATAGTTTCTATGTAAAAAAAAACAGTTCCATTTCAAATAATTCAGTTTAGTATAAGCACACAGTTTAAATGTAAGTACAGTCTAATTGTCAAAAACATTTCTATTTCAAGCTATTCAATTTAGTCAAACATTTCTAATTCAAACAATTCAGTTTTGCAAAACTATGCAGTTACTTCTATTCAACCCATAGATAGGGCCCTATCAGGTGCTACCATTCCTGGCCAGAGTGGACCTGGGAGCAATAGCAAAGAAGGTGTACTCCGCATTCCCCAAAGTTCCAGCATTATTGGAGCCTCACCATCAGCTTGTTTAGTGTCATATCCAGGACACACATTGGTGGGGGCAATATTTTGATAGGTGCTTGTTTGCAAAACATATATCACGTAACCGAAGTAGTTCAAGCCGTTAAAGGTACCAGTTGTCATTGGTAGTATCGTGGTAGTTGGTGTGCTGATACGTTGTGTATTGCTTCACTCCGTATATGATGTGAAAACCGCACAATTGTACGTACAACGTAGTCTTTTTCGGAACTTGGCTTTGCGAGTTCCAAATGGGCCATAACGTCGCAGAAGAAACCAAAAATATTTGCTGGGCAAAAGTTAAAGGCGCTGTACAGTAATTACATAGTTCAAGAAATTTCGCTCAAGTTCCAAGAATCTAAAAGATCAAAGACCATGGCTTCCGAGGTCGTGCTCAAAAGTCACAAAGGCAAATCTGGTCAGTAGGGTGCGGAAAGTATCAGACGAGTTTGGCATCTTACAGTCCACAGAGGTTCGTCACTTTTACGACCTCAGCAAAAGTATCTGAAGCTGCTAAATTGTGCTTCATGTTACCAAAATATTGCAAAACCTTTGGTTGTTTGGTTGTTGTTTTACATTTAATGGCATATCAATGTTCGTGGCTTAATTTATGTCAAAGCCATCCTTGTAGTGGTACTGTTTAATCCACAGCTGAAGGGATAAGAGGTTTCATGCCCTTCCGAAGGGTATTAATCCGAAAGTGAAAGCAATTGCACAACTGAAATTGCAACTTGCTTGCTACAATGTCACAGTCCAACACGTTAAACACTACGCAACGAGGACTATATATATATATATATATATATATATATGTGTGTGTGTGTGTGTGTGTGTGTGTGTGTGTGTGTACGTGTGTTTGAAACAGCATATATATATGTGTGTGTGTGTGTGTGTGTGTGTGTGTGTGTGTGTGTGTGTGTCAATGAAACTGCATATATATATTGTGTGTGTGTGTGTGTGTGTGTGTGTGTGTGTGTGTGTGTGTGTGTGTGTATGTGTGTATACGTATGTGTGTATGTATGTGTCTTTGAAAGACTATAGATTGATAGATGTATGTGTGTATGCGTGCGTGTGTGTGTGTGTGTGTGTGTGTGTGTGTGTGTGTGTGTGTGTGTGTCTTTGAAACAGCATATATTTATGTTGGTGTGTATGTGCGTATGTGCGTGTGTATGTGTATGCGTTTGAAACAGCATATATATGTGTGTGTGTGTGTGTGTTTGTGGTATGCGTGTGTTTGAAACAGCATATTTAACTCTGTGTGTGTATGTGTGTGTGTGTGTGTGTGTGTGTCTGTAAAACAGTATATATATATATATATATATATATAATGTTACAAAAAAGTACTAATGTTTCTGAAGTCGGTGTTTCAGAAAAATCGATATCATTTCATAATGTTATAACTTGACTGTTGAAGTGATCTTCAATTTTAACGACATGAATAGAAATAACTCAAATTTCTACGTTTTATGTTTGAACGCCTTTTCTCTTCCAGTAAATCGCATTTTCTATTCTAGAAAAGAAAAATATATGATTTTTTCCGAAATATCCTGTATATATGCAAACTTTTATATTTGTTTATATAAAACTATATGCCAAAGATAATATCAATTTTATTCAATGTTTTCAAGTAAGATTTGTAGATTTCGCCCAAAGATTTTCACTATTCGCATTTCAAACACGATCTTCCATTACTTATTTATTAATTATTATCTATCTGGCTTATTATTTATCTTTCATCGTAATATTTATTCCTTGTTGATATTTGGTGCTTATTTTGGTGTGGTCTATTTGTTTAATGGCATATCAACTAGTTATGGGTTATTTAATGCCGAAATATTTACTTTAAAGGCTTTTGAAAGAATTCCCGTTCAAGTGATCTTCAATTTTAACATCATCAGTAGAAATAATTTGTTTAATGGCATATCAACTAGTTATGGGTTATTTAATGCCGAAATATTTATTTTAAAGGTTTTTGAAAGAATTCCCGTTCAAGTGATCTCCAATTTTAACAGCATCAGTAGAAATAATTTGTTTAATGGCATATCAACTAGTTATGGGTTATTTAATGCCGAAATATTTATTTTAAAGGCTTTTGAAAGAATTCCCGTTCAAGTGATCTCCAATTTTAACAGCATCAGTAGAAATAATTTGTTTAATGGCATATCAACTAGTTATGGGTTATTTAATGCCGAAATATTTATTTTAAAGGTTTTTGAAAGAATTCCCGTTCAAGTGATCTCCAATTTTAACAGCATCAGTAGAAATAATTTGTTTAATGGCATATCAACTAGTTATGGGTTATTTAATGCCGAAATATTTATTTTAAAGGCTTTTGAAAGAATTCCCGTTCAAGTGATCTCCAATTTTAACAGCATCAGTAGAAATAATTTGTTTAATGGCATATCAACTAGTTATGGGTTATTTAATGCCGAAATATTTATTTTAAAGGCTTTTGAAAGAATTCCCGTTCAAGTGATCTCCAATTTTAACAGCATCAGTAGAAATAATTTGTTTAATGGCATATCAACTAGTTATGGGTTATTTAATGCCGAAATATATATTTCAAAGGCTTTTGAAAGAATTCCCGTTCAAGTGGTCTCCAATTTTAACAGCATCAGTAGAAATAATTTGTTTAATGGCATATCAACTAGTTATGGGTTATTTAATGCCGAAATATTTATTTTAAAGGCTTTTGAAAGAATTCCCGTTCAAGTGGTCTCCAATTTTAACAGCATCAGTAGAAATAATTTGTTTAATGACATATTAATTCCTTATGGGTTATCTAATACATTTTTTTTGTAATTGTTTGATTGCAATCATAGCTATTTAAATATTCAACGTTCTGTTTTAATCAGCTTTTTTAATTATTTTTTTTTCTTATTTGTTTGTAATAGCCATTTGTTTGCATACAGTTATATGGTATCAAGTATTCTTATCTGTTTTGCATACACGATTACATGATTTCAAGCATTGTCAACCAACACCAAACATTTTCAAACATCTATTTAACCTGCTAAAAAGATTTGGTTTAGTTTGGTTTAGTTTCGTTTTTTGAAATATCAACCATGTTTGGTTGATATGTCAAAAATCCTGTTTTTACATTTTTATTAAACATATATATGATTTGTAAACACATTTTGTCGATACACACAGTTAAATGTTGCCCAGTTGGCTTGGGTGGGGGCTGTAGAATACACCGACTGCTTCTGTGCAAAGGGGTAAGACCTTCCCCCTAAACCAGTGTCCTGGATATGACACTAAACAATCTGATGGTGACGCCCCAATAATGCTGGAACATTGGGGAATGCGGAGTACTCCTTCATTGCCATTGTTCCCAGGTCCACTCTGACCCGGAGTGGTAGCATCTGATAAGGGTCCTATCTATGGGTCAAGTAGAACTAAACTGACCCTTTTTTACATTTAAACTGCATACTAATGCTAAACGGAATTGTTTGAAATAGAACTGTTTTGACGTTTTAACTGTTGGTAAACATAAACTACACTTATACTAAACTGAATTGCTTAAAATTTAATTAGGCGTTAGATAACCCGAAAAGAGTTGATATGCCGTAAAACAAAACAAAACAACCAACCAACCAACTAACCACCCTACCTACCTATCTACAGTTAAATAATCAAACAATTCTATTTCCAACAATTCAATTTAGCATGTCAACAAAATTAAATGGTTCCAAATATTGATATGTCTCACAAACAATTCAATTAATCGTGTATTATTTGTTTACAGATCAAACAGTTCTATTTCTGATAATTCAAGTCAAGTAATAAGTCATTTGTTTGCTCACCGTTTAAATCTATTTGACCAATACATAGGACCCTATTAGGTGCTACCACTCTGGGACAGAGTGGAACTGGAATCGACAGCAATGAAAGAATACTCTGCATTCCCCAAAGCTCCAGCATTATTGGAGCCTCACCATCAAATTGTTTAATCTCATATCCAGGACACTCATTTAGAGGGTAGGCCTTACCATCCGAGTGGGCAGCCCATTGAATTGTATTTCTATCTTATACAAATAATCTACAAAACGTTATATCCTATTTACCCAACCCCTCCGCTCAGGCAGGATATGACACAAGGTCAATTTTTTAAGCTGTGTTTAACAGGTTTGAATTCAGAGTTTTCCTTCTCCTAGATAAGTTGCCTCACCAAGGCTGAAGAACCTAGTCTGCCCTACTATTTACCCATAGCTGGGGGGAGAATAATTGGATTCATACCTTTCCCAAGGCTATTAGTGCTATGTGAAATGCAATCAGACTCGTCCAGGATTTGAACTCGTGTCGCCGTGTCGATTTCCTACGACAATAACCATTACACCACTGGCACCTCCTACATAACGTTATATGTTTTCAAATATTCCTATCGATTACTAATGATTTACACACAATCATATGGATTCAAGTAGCTTTTCCACTTTAATGGGAATTACGAGGCTCATTAAATAGGTTTCCAGACTTTTTTTGTATGGGCACTTTTCTTGATAGAAAACAGAAAACTCTAGTCCCCTTCGAAGTAATCTCCTCCAGCTGCAATGCACTTGTTTTACCGTTCTAACAACTTCTGGAAGGCCCCCTGGAAGTCCTCTTCTGTGCGAGTGTCAATGATCTTCGTCACAGCCTCTTTCATCTCCTCACTTGTCTCATAACGACAGCCTCTGAGCGTAGGGAATAACCAAAAGTCACAGGGAGCGAGGTCTGAACTATAGGTTGGATGAGGAACTGTCTTGATACCCATTTTTGTCAAATAGTCTGTGACAAGGATGGAGTTGTGGACAGGTGCATTGTCCTGATGGAAATGCCACTGACCCGAGTTGAAGAGTGCTGCCCTCTTCCGATGGAATCTCTTCCTGAACTCCCTTAAAACCTCAACATAGTAACCCTAACTATTGGGCCAATCAATTCTCGTATATTGACTTCCTTACTCCTACCACACCTCTCATCATCCCTCTGTCACGTGATATCCCGTGGAGACGATAGAGGTAAGATTAATACTATCCTCCCGTTGGAATGAACAGTGGAAACCCGTCAAAAAAGTGACCGTTAAGAGAGAATGTGGGTCACAGAGGGGATATCAACAGGTGTTGGTACTTAGTAACCTCAGGTCGCCGGACACCGGAAGGGGAGAGGGAGAGAAGCCAAATGATTGGCTGGGACCCCAAAACGGAAGTGGGGCTCCCCCCCTGTCAGCGGAAATAGATAGTAAGAAAGTTAGTTTTTGAGCAGGGCTCGTGGCAGACAGACCCATAGCCATTTACTCCGGGTTGAAGACAAAAGAATATCTGAGACACGAAGGGACCCCAGGTTATTCAAGCCAGTGTAAAAAAATAGAATAAAGTCTATTAGCCCGTGAAAGAAGAAAGATTCTCCAGTGGAACCCCGTCGAAAAATAAGATTAAGTAACTTTGGGGCCATTTCTCCTTTATACCCAAACTTTATATACCACCCTCTCTCTCTCTCTCAATTTGAAGAAAAACAAAAGTCAAGAAAAGACATTTATATTCGTGGACAGTCCATTTATTATACATATTTGACACTTTGAAAGTGTATCGCTTTGTACAGTAAAGGATTCATGTATTTTTATGTTACCACGTGGTCTATGTTGTTCTTTGCAGTTCTGCTACGAATTTGTTGAGTCACATTTCTTTTTCAGCTTCTATTCGCCTTATGTTATCTTGCTTAGAATTGTCCTATTAATTCCTTTAAAATATCACACGGGAAACCGGAGTTGCCGACTACTACAATATAATATTATTACGACTAAAACCTATAGGTCCATATTCTTCCATTATCTTGGGGAAGGAAGTGAAAGTGGCCTGGTGGGTGTGTGGATAGTGTGAAATTTGGAACCCCTTGTCAGCGGCGGTCAGTCTGGCCCTAAATTAGTCCCTCACATAATATGCCAGTTCTTATATGCCTGAGAGAAAAAGTCTGAACGAGGACTTATTATATAGGGGATCAAGTGCCAACCTGCCCCGTCTTCACACGTGCGAAATAAAACCCCGTTCTGGGATAAAAGTAAACCTTTCGCGTCACACCTCACAGACTCCCTGCCTTCCTTGAATCTCTTATTCTATTCAAAAACTGATGCTCGATTCATGCAAGACAGTCGAAAAGCAGTCTGAAGCATTCCATGCGTTTCTGTGGCATTTTTTTCCAAATTTAAAACAGAATTTTATTGCATATCGTTCTTCTAAAGTGTCCTCACGTCCAGATTGCATTTTTGAAATTCGCCAGCTGTGACAATCAGGCTTTAGTAGGGTGTATTCCAGTTGCTGCTGAAGGTTGTTCATTTAAACCTGAAATCATAAAAATTGGTCAGTCATCTCATAAGATGTATAGCAATAACATAGTGAATTTTCAAGAGTCTACGACAATTTTAAATGCCTATACAAAAAAAGTCTGAAAACTTATTGAATGCACCACGTATTCGTTTGCACGCAATTATATGGTATCTTGTATTCTTATTTAAAATAAATAATTTACAGTTACATGGTTTCAAGTATTTTTATTCAATATTAGTAATTTTAAAACAGATCTATTTGACCCATAGAAGAGATCCTAACAGGTACGATCACTCCGGGTCTGAGAGTATTAACGGTAACGAAATACTGACTTGACACTTTCTAGAGCTCGAGAACAGGAGCCTCACTTAAGATACAATTTAATGTCATACCCAAGACCCCTTGGCTCTCTTGGTGGCGCGTACAGTACGCTGAGTGTATACTCTGCAGGAGTGTATTGAGTCTGACACTAAACTGCATATGATGGTGAGGCTACAGTTCTGGATATCTGGGGAGTGTTTAATCCTCATTATTGCCATTACTCTCTGGTCCTCACTGATCGGAGTGGTCGTACCTGTTAAGTTCCCATCTATCCCACAAACAGATGTTTAAAAATTATAAAATATAAACGTATAACGAACACCATTTCCTAACATGTTGGTATAGTTGGTTGGTTGGTTGGTTGGTTTCTTTTAAGGCATATCGCCCATTTTCGGGTCATTTAACGCCGATTTAAATTTCAAACAATTCAGTTGAGTATAAGTATAGTTTTTGCTTACAAACTGTTAAATGTCAAAACAGTTCAGTTAAATGTCAAAACAGTTCTATTTCAAACAATTCAGTTTAGTATAAGTAGACAGTCTAATGTCAAAACAGTCCTATTTCAAGCAATTCAGTTTAGCGTAAGTACACAGTTTAGTTCTATTTGACCCAAAGATAGGACCTTTATTAGGTGCTACCACTTCGGGCCAGAGTGGACATGGAAACAATGCCAATGAAGGGGTACTCCGCATTCCCCAAAGCTACAGCATTACGGGAACTTCACCATTAACTTGTTTAGTGTCATACCTAAGACTCTCATTGGAGCGGGGTCTTACTCCTCTGCAGAGAAGCAATCGGAGTATTCTACAACGCCAGCCGACTGAGCAACCTGTTGGTATAAAATAACCCTTGACAGTTTGAAATACCGCTAAAGTCAAACCAAGACACCCCTTTTGAGATGGATGTCTTCTCCCCTTATCGATAGGAGGCAACATCATAGTATTCTAAGTCGACAAGGTGTTCTATCAGTGTAAAATTTTGACTACAATACATGTAAAATAACCTGCTGCGATCTGAACCCTTGACCTATTACCCGGCGTAGACAGATAATTCAGCTAGTATATACAACATGGTATAAATTGATTTGGTCATAAATATACATGTAAGTGCAATAATTCGTACATAATTAGAATTAATTCTAACTATATGCTGGACCTAAATGTAAACGCACATGAACACACAATAATGATTGCTATAATCCGAGACTTTATCATATTTTTCTGCATTTGAGATGGTGAAAAATGTCGTCATTGAATAGGCTCTCTTCATAGCTGGAGGCTGCGCATGCGTGCATGTCATAAAAAGATGAAAGTCGTGTCTTCTCAACGAGTCTCGTTTACTACTTCTTCATTTCGTATTATTATTGGATTTCTTCTATTCTTTTCTCCTTTCCTTCCTTCTTTTCTCCCTCCCTTCCTTCTTTTCTCCCTTCCTTCCTTCCTTCCTTCTTTTCTCCCTTCCTTCCTTCCTTCCATCTTTTCTCCCTTCCTTCCTTCCTTCTTTTCTCCCTTCCTTCCTTCCTTCTTTTCTCCTTTCCTTCCTTCTTTTCTCCCTTCCTTCCTTCCTTCTTTTCTCCCTTCCTTCCTTCCTTCTTTTCTCCTTTCCTTCCATCTTTTCTCCCTTCCTTCCTTCTTTTCTCCCTTCCTTCCTTCTTTTCTCCTTTCCTTCCTTCTTTTCTCCCTTCCTTCCTTCCTTCTTTTCTCCCTTCCTTCCTTCTTTTCTCCCTTCCTTCCTTCCTTCTTTTCTCCCTTCCTTCCTTCTTTTCTCCCTTCCTTCCTTCCTTCTTTTCTCCCTTCCTTCATTTTTTTCTCTCTTCTTTCCTTCCTTCTTTTCTCCCTTTCTTCCTTCTTTTCTCCCTTCCTTCCTTCCTTCCTTCTTTTCTCCCTTCCTTCCTTCCTTCTTTTCTCCCTTCCATCCTTCTTTTCTGCCTTCCTTCCTTCCTTATTTTCTCCCTTCCTTCCTTCTTTTCTCCCTTCCTTCCTTCCTTCTTTTCTCCCTTCCTTCCTTCTTTTCTCCCTTCCTTTCTTCTTTTCTCCCTTCCTTCCTTCCTTCTTTTCTCCCTTCCTTCCTTCTTTTCTCCCTTCCTTCCTTCCTTCTTTTCTCCCTTCCTTCCTTCCTTCTTTTCTCCCTTCCTTCCTTCTTTTCTCCCTTCCTTCCTTCCTTCTTTTCTCCCTTCCTTCCTTCTTTTCTCCCTTCCTTCCTTCCTTCCTTCTTTTCTCCCTTCCTTCCTTCCTTCTTTTCTCCCTTCCTTCCTTCTTTTCTCCCTTCCTTTCATCTCTCTCTCTCTTTCTCTCTCTCTTTCTCTCTTCGACTAGCATGCTTTCTTATTTTTATTTCTCCACCCTTCTCCTCTTTATCTTTCTTATTGATTCGTCGGCGTTGTTGTCAGTGTTCTTCCACGTCCATACTGCTTTTGAAATATTTCTTTATTCGTCCTTTCCTACCTGGGTTTCTTTTCCCACCTTCCTCTTTTACTCTTTGATTCTCTCTTTAGCTTTCTATTCTTTCATTCATATGACTCTTCTTCTTCTTCTTCATCAAGGTTTTGTGTATGAATAAAATGTAATACTCATACCAACTAAGATTATCTGCATGCAATTGCGTCGGCAATTTTCAGAGATATTCAAAAACATTTTTATTATACAATCATTCTCCTACAGATCCAGTGCCTCGCTTCTCACTGTTATATGTTAATTTTTTGTATACACATAGAACGAGCAAGCTCGATAAATAGATAGATCTGAATAAAATAAGATAGATAGATAGATAGATCTGGGTGGCTTGATGATAATCATGAAATATAGACTCAGCGAGCCGCGTTCAAATTCGGTTTGGTTTCTTTGTTAAATGGCATACCAACCTTTTTTAGGTTATTTAATGCCAAAGACATTCTCCTAGAAGAACCATTAGCTGGGAGGATAAGTGGGTTCATACCTTTCCCAAGGGTATTTGCCCGAAAGTGAACGTAATAGCGCGACTGGAGTACGAACTCGCTTACAACGATTCCGCAGTCAATCGCTTTAACCATTACACCACGAGGACACCCCCCACCAAATTCGGTTTGAAACAGTTGAATTCGCACTAATGCGTTGAATAAAAGGCTGGATCCGTCGATAAGATACCAATGCAGAAGAGGTCAGCCATTCTAGGACTACGCTGACTGTATCCTCAGCAAAGCGGGTAAGAAAATGAGATGTCTTAGATATAATGTTGTATTTTGACCTTTTGACCCGCCACAAAATGTCATTCAAGGTGATGCACCGGAAGGAAATGACACATTCCAATGGCAGTTAGGAGAGGAAATCGCGTGGGCGGAAATTGGCTGATGAAATGGGACGAACTAAAAAAATTCCCATGGTACATTCATAGACTGATACACCGGAAGAGAGTGACCTGTGAACTGCATGACAGTTATTCCGCTTGATAACGATCAAACATGCCATTCCAAAGATAGAGTAGGCGTTGAACCATTATATAACTCAGTTGAGTTCGAGTCCAGGAGGCAGTCAGAGTTCCAGACAGTTGGAGACGAATTGTGGTAGGGAAAGCCACACCCGACCGAGAGGGCCCTCGGGAACCCCGATGGAGTTTGGGGTCCAGAGAAGATGCTGATAAGATGCAGTAAAGAAAGCCATCATCCAGCAGAGTGGGCCCTAGGCCTCCGGTTGAGCAACCCTAGAGAACAAGAAAGACACAATGTGACTGTCATAACAGTGGGGTCAAAATATTACAGTTTATGTTCGGTCTCCAGCTCCCTCTCACAGTAAAACCCCACACAACCTTTTCGAGCCCTTGCAATAAAATGAGAGGTAAATATTGTTAAAGAAGTCTTCCTGCGTCTTTGTCACTTCCTGCGTCTGTCTTTATCATTGTGTCGTTGTGAATTATTCTACATATATATGTGCATGTATGTAGATGTGAATCTGCATATATGACTATATAACAATAATACTAAACTGCATCTGAAGATTAGGCTCCAGTTCCGAAGATCTGGAGAGTATTCAGCACTCCTTTGTTGCCATTACTTCCAGGCCCACTTTGACCTATTGATTTCTCATCTATTGGTCAAATAAATCTGTTTAAAAATCATTTGTACCCAATAGGATCGTAAGAAAAAAAAACATCTAAAGAGAAGATTACACAAAAAATGTAAATAAGAACAAGATTCCCAAACTTCTTGGTATAATAAAATAATGCTAGACGGGTTGACGTGTCGTTAAAGTCATTATCATCATGTCGCGCCGCAGCACGGATATCCCAAACCCTCTCCCGCCACCCTTCTCTATCATCCATCGCTTCCGGTAAGTCTTCAAGGCAACATCCTGTATCGGCACAGAGCTATTGTATATCTGTTCTAGCACGTCGTCCTACCTTTGCTCGTCCATGTGAAGAGGTCCACAGGAGTACGTCACTTATGAGTTTGTCCTTACTTCTCCAGCAGTGTCCTACATGTTTGGTTCGTCTAACTTGGATATTTTTTGTGATGGGTGGTATGTGGCCATACAACTGCTGCTTTGTGGGGTGATGCCTCCAGAACTTGTTCAATATTGCTCGCAGCAATTAAAATCGTTAAAATCAATCAATCAATACATATATGTATACGGAGGCGCTCTTGGTATAATGGTTATTGTCGCAGGAAATGGACACCACAAACTGAGTTCAAATCCTGGACGAGGCTGTTTGAATTTCATATGACGCTAAAACCCGAAGAAAAGTATGCATCCAGCTATTCTCCCTTCAGCAATCGATATATAGTAGTCTGCATTGGACTCTTTAACTTTGGTATGGCAGTCAGGCCAGGAGAAGGAAAACGCTGAATTCAAACCCGTTAAACTCCGCTAAAAAAATTGACTTCTTGTCACGTCCTGAATATACATATATATAGATCGATGCTTATCATCAGGCAGGGAAAGCTTTCTCTGCCTGATGATTGTCGTAATAAGGCGGCATGAAACCAGTGGTCACAGATAAGAATGCATGCTATTAAATATATATAAAAACTAATATATATTTATTTATTATTATTACTTAATAGCTCTATCACAGATATTGAGCACTCTCCAGATTAAACCGCATTTGGTCTACCACAAATCCACCAAGTGAGATAGTGACAACCATACACCGTTAATATATATATATATATACATATATTTATATATATTTTTCTGGTACTGTACCATATTCGCAATTAACACTATGTGCGAAATGGACATATAATGTTCATAACGATAGAACATATAAAGAACATAGGAATCTCGGAATTCGAAAACACGTAACGACTTCTTGTTCAGGTACGAAACCTTTTTATTAACTTTGAGTTAAAGGTTTCGATGTAAGGAGGAGAGACACAATCTTCTATGCTGTCTTATTCATTTGACCCCCATCTCGTGCGGCCCCCATAGGGTGCAAGTTCGCCTTGCGTCTGCGAGCTCCAAAAGTCGACCGTCTTCGTACAGTGTTTAATCTCAACTCTTTATTCCTTCAGATTCTCACACAAAACTCTGCGCGCTTCCGGTGCATGACGTCACCCGCACCATGTCACCCCGTTTCGTCTTTGACTCTTGTGACATCTGAGTGACATGTCCGCTCTGTGCGCACACACGCGTCACCACCTGCATCAACGTTGCACCTAACTAACCCATGTGCTGAGCCGAAAGGTTCTCAGCCTAACTAAACTCAAAGGCATGAACCGAAATCCCTCGGCTATTATATAACAGTACAATAACATTTATATAAACAGAATAATAGAGACATCATTGGTAACAAAAGAGGGGGAACTATTCTAAAATAATAAAATAGCGAGGGCCCTTTCGTCCGGCACTTTTCAAGCTTATTCACTGGAAATTGATTTAAAACGGGGGTATAAATTATATAAAGGACTGGCTAGCAGGACCCACCCCAGGAAGTCTAAAGTATACAGGAGATTTCGGAGAACCGAGGGTTTTGTTCTTATTTTTTAACCTAGTCACTGTAAACTTGATATTAACATCGATGACCTCCGCGGGGTACCCGTTGTTAATAAATATATCCTTAATAACCTTAAGCTCGTCCTCAATCTTGCAGTCACTACAGATGTTTAAAGCTCTATAGGAAAGACATCTAATTGAATTACGTTTCCTAGATTTAGGGGCAAAAGAATGCCAACTCAAATATAGCCCAGTAAATGTTGGTTTCCTATTGACCGATGTGAGGAAAGAAGAATCACGTCTTTCGATTAAAACATCTAAAAATGGCAATTAACCATTATTTTCCTCTTCCATGGTAAATGTTAAGAAAGAGTGTAACTGATTCAATTTATCAAAAAATGATAAAGCATCGCTATGTGATCTAAAGGAAACGAAGGTATCATCCACATAACAGTTCTTTGCTGATAAGATTGCCTCTTCTGTGTATCGTTGTTATCATGATGTTAACTTAAGACCAATATTTACTACGAGGACGGCCTTTAATTCTACACATAAGGACAAGTTGCCTATATTTAAACAAAGTAACTTAATATACAAATTTGTATGTCGATATAGTTCGATAAATATAGGCATGACTTGTCAACGCCTCGAAGTGAGAGTTAGACAGCATATACCCAGAGTTCTCCTATCAAAAGGCCGACTTACATCCCAGCACTATCAGGCAATGGATTCGGCTCTCGGTGAGCATTTGCTTACTATAAATAGTTGCAGAACTAATTATGAAGATGATTGTTTCTCTATCCTGCATAGAGCTAGAGACAAATTTCATCTTAAAGTCTTGGGGGCGATTTATATTTCTATGAATCGCCCCTCTCGGTGTAGGCAGTTAAACAATCATATCTTAAATATTTTTGGGGAACTGTTGGAAACTGGGGTGACTTGAATTTTTTTTCACCTCGTCCTTGCAATCCAAATTATATAATTTATACCACCAGTTTTTAATCAATTTCCGGCGAATAAGCTTCAAAAGTACCGGACGAAAGGACCCTCGCTATTTTATTATTTTATAATAGTTCCCCCTCTTTTGTTACCAATGATGTCTTTATTATTCTGTTTCTTCGAGCGTCCTACGTGTCTAGCCACACTGAAGAGTTCTGATAGAACGAAACAGTCTGTCTGTGGATGACAATATATATATATATATATATATATTTCTGCTTTTAGTTGATCTGCCGAATACATATATAATTCTTTTAAATACCCTGTCCGGTGACAAAAGCTGCTTGGTAGCACCAGGAGTGGCAGTAGCGCCTTGAGCTACCGAAACTGTATTCTCACCCCTGGTTTCCAGTTGATGAGGGTAGAATATCGCCATTTTTTTACACGTTGTATGATGAAAAAAAAATTTTTAAATGTATGTACATATATATATATATATATATATATGCATATATATATATATATATATAAGTAAAGTTGGCGAACTTAGTCGAGAGTGACCCGAAGGCTTCCTTTTCAATAGCTACTGCACCAAGGTGTAGGGGCGCTACTTCATTCCCTGGATTGCTTCACTTTACCCTTGATCCTTACCTTATAATGCTGAGTGTTAAGCAAGGCCGCACCAAGTACCATTTTTTGAGTCTTTGGTATGTCTCAACCTGGGATTGAGCCCTGGTCTCCCCGGCCATTGGCGAATGAGTTATATATATATATATATATATATACAGCGAGATGTTTGGCACAAATTAGAAACAGTCAGCCGAGTTCAAATTTTGGTTGAGACCTCACTTAATACTAATACCTTTGGGAAAGGTGCGGATGTTTTAGCCATAAGTAAAAACACGAGTATAGATACGCCTGTCTGGACGATGAAGACTGCCATTCTTGGAGGACAACGCTAATTCAAGAACTGCTGAGCCATAAGCTAAGTGATTTATGAAGATCATTCTTACTATATTTAATGGTTACTCTATCTACAGAGAGAGTGCCCGTAACTCCGACTTGGGAAGATGTAGCCCTGGAGGTGGCCGTGTCCTCTGTAAGGGGAATACATACTCTTCGAGACACATTAGTGGTCGCGCAATTTACCATGACTTGTTAATTCGGCATTGCTTATATGTGGCGTGAGCCGCTGGCCAGGTGGTAGATTTTCGGCTTCTGCATACTGTGGTCGTTGGTTCGATCTCCAGTGGTGGAGATCACGGTGTGCACTGCTGATAAGACCTAATAAGGTCGAAACAGCTGTTCAGTGCTCCGTATGTCGCATATAGGTGTTTGCTGGATTTTCTTGTCATGTTAATTCTATGATATCATTTTAAAATGTTTGCTTTTCTCTATTTGGCCCGACAACAACAACAATATATATATATATATATATATGTGTGTGTGTGTGCGTGTGTAATGTGCGAGTCAGGGGGATAAACACGATGACACATGACAAATACATCACTCCATAAATACATGTAGGAGAATAGCCAGTCTGCTACTAAGAGGGACAAACAGGAATGGGGCCACAGAACAGGTGCAGAGATGAGCTGACAGAATTGACAGAGATAAACAGATATCGAGAGGACCAAAGATATCATCATCATCATCATCATCATGTCGCACCGCCAGCACGGATCTCCCTAACCCTCTCCCACCACCCTTCTCTATCGTCCATCGCTCCCGATATGTCTTCAAGACTACATCCTGTATCGACACAGAGCTGCTGTATGTAGGTTCTAGCTGATCGTCTTGCCTTTGCTCGTCCATGTGAAGGGTTCCACTAGAGTATGTCATTTATGAGTTCGTCCCTACTTCTCTAGCAGTGGTTCGTCTAATTTGGATAGTTTTCGTGATGGGTGCTAGGTAGCCGTACAGCTGCTGATACGGTTGATTTGCCACTTTTTCTTATATTTCCGCCTGATTATTGTGATACACATAAATCTTTAAGAACAGGTTTCAATATCAGGTCGAGTCATTCTAAAGACTAAAAAAATAGTACTTTATGCTGTCTTGCTTAAGGCTCAGCATTATAATGTACGTATCAAGGGTAAGTGGAGTAATCCAGGAAAAGTGTAGTGCTCGCTCTTACACCTCGGTGTAGTCGCTATTTAAAAAGGAGCCTTTGGGTCGTCCTCGCCGACGGTCGGTTAACTTATATATATATATATATATATATATATAGAGAGAGAGAGAGAGAAGGACATGGTAAGAAAGCGAGATAGTTGGTTGGTTAGTTGGTTGGTTGGTTAGATTTTATGGCATATCAATCTTTGTTGGTTATTTAATGCCAAATCCATTTTTATACAAATAATCAGTTCTATTTCAAATAATTCAGTTTGTTATGAGTACACAGTTTAATTGTCAAAAACATTTCTATTCTAAGCTGTTCAGTTCAGTCAAACCGTTCTAATTCCAACAATTCAGTTTAGTATAAGTATAGTTTTGCCACACACAGTTAAATGTTAAAACAGTTCTTTTTCAAAAACTCAGTTTAGCGTAAGTAGAATTTCAAAGTCAAAAACAGTTCTATTTCAAACAATTCAGTTTTGCATTAGTACGCAGTTTAGATGTTAAAACAGTTCTATTTCAAGTAATTCAGTTTAGCATAAGTATGAAATTTATTTCTATTTGACCCATAGATAGGACCCTATCGGGTGCTACCACTGCAGGCCAGCGATGGCAGTGAAGAGGTACTCCGCATCCCCCAAAGCTCAAACATTACTGAAACCTCACCATCAGATTGTTTAGTGTCATAACAGTACACTCGTTGTGCGGGGGGGTACCCCTCTGCAGAGAAGCAGTCGGTGTATTTTACTGCCCCAGCCGACTTGGTAAAAAGCGAGAGAGAGAGAGAGAGAGAGATTAATTATTTCTCTATCTCTCTATATGTGTGCACATACGTGTGCGTATGTGTATGTCGGTTACTATAGCTCATTAAAATACTTCAAAGTATGCAGTCATTGGCCTAGTGGGTAGAGTGTTCGTTAATGAAGACCTGGGTTCAATCCCTGGTCGCGTCATACCAAAGACTTTAAAGTTGTATTTGATACATCCTTGTTTAACACTCAGCAAAATAAGGTACGTATCAAGAGTAAAGTGGAGCATTCCAGGGAAAGGAGTAGCGCCATCCCTTACACCTCGGTGTAGTAGCTATTGAAAAGGGAGCCTTCTGAACGCCCTCGACTACGGTCCCCCACTTTACTTTTATGCTGTCTGAATCATGGTTTGTGTAACATAGCAATTACATATATAGTGGCAAATTTTTAGTGCCAGCCAATATTTTTTTTCATTAGTATGTCATTCATATCATGTGTATGTATTTGTAGAAACAGAGAGAGAGAGAGAGGTGGAGAATAAAAAAGAATAAAGGACAAAAATCAACACAACATCTTCTGAAAATATGTGTACAGATGTGTGTATACATGGATGTCCGTGTATGCATGCGTGTATACACACACACACATACTATCTCTCCCTCTCTCTCTCTCTCTCTCTCTCTCTCACACACACACACACACACACAGATTGGTTGGTTAGTTAGTTGGTTGGTTGGTTGGTTGGTTTTACGGCGAATGAACCCTTTTCGGGTCACTTACCACCGTATTAAATTTCAAACGATTTAGTTTAGTATAAGTATAGTTTTCTTATTATTTTTTGTTTTTTCTTTTTTTGTTTACAAACAGTTAAATTCCAAAGCAGCTCTATTTCAAACAATCATTTTAGCATAAGTACGCAGTTTACATATCAATAACAGTTCTATTTCTATTTCAAACAATTCAGTTTAGCTCAAGTACACATTTTAGTTCTATTTGACCTAATGATAGGACCCTATCAGGTACTACACTCCGGGCCTGAGTGGACCTGAGAGTGATGGCAATGAAGGGGTACTTCGCATTCCCCAAAGCTCCAGCATTATTGGAGCCTCACCATTAGATTGCTTAGTGTCATATGCAGGACACTCGTTGTAGGGGTCTCACTCCAATCAATGTATTCTACAGTCCCAACCGACTAGGCAACACACATACAGAATACATAAGTACAAAAAAACATTTACAAAGACCCGAAATCTCCAAGGACAATTAACTCCAATGTAACATTCACAGACACAAATCCTGGAATTAAAAAAGATCACGTCCAATCGAAACAATCTTTGCCTTAAAACAAAAACAAAAACTTAACTTAACCATTCAAAATTTCCTGAAGAAGATTTAAAGTCGGAAACACGTGTAAAGCACAAATATATGATATAAAAAAATTAAATCCCAAATCTTAAATTATTCATTTTAAGATATTTACTTTCCTCTCGTAAGCCTAATTGCAATCTTTATATATATATATATATATATATATATATATATATATATATATATATATATATATATATACGAGGATCATTAAATAAGTTTCCAGGCTTTTTTCGTATGGGCTCTTTTATTGATAGTACACACATGAAAATCTAGTCCCATTCAAAGTAATCTCCTACGGCTGCAATGCACTTGTTGTACGGTTCTAACAACTTGTGCAAGGCCCCATGGAAGTCCTCTTGTGTGAGCGTGTCAATGACCTTCGTCACAGCCTCTTTCATCTCCTCAATTGTCTCATAACGACACCCTCTAAAGTTTTCCTTGAGCTTGGGAAATAACCAAAAGTCACAGGGAGCAAGGTCTGGACTATAGGGACGGTGGGGAACGGTCTTGATGCCCATCTTGGTCAAATAGTCTGTGACAACGATGGAGTTGTGGACTGGTGGATTGTCGTGGTGGAAATGCCACTGACCCGATTTGAAGAGTGCCGGCCTCTTCCCTAGGAATCTCTTCTTGAACACCCTTAAAACCTCAACATAGTAACCCTAACCCCAACCCTTTGGCCAATCAACTCTGGTCTATTGACTTCCATACTCCTCCCACACCTCTCATCATCCCTCACAGACTCCCTGCCTTCCTTAAATCTCTTATGCCACTCAAAAACTCATGCTCGATTCATACAAGATGGTCGAAAAGCAATCTGAAGCATTCTATACGTTTCTGTGGCATTTTTTCCAAGTTTAAAACAGAATTTTATTGCACATCGTTCTTCTAAAGTGTCCTGACGTCCAGATTGCATTTTTGAAATACACCAACTGTGATAATCAGGCTTTAGTAGGGTGTATTCCAATTGCTGCTGTAGCTGTTCATTTGAAGCTAAAATCATAAAAATTGGTCAGTCATCTCATAATATGTATAGCAATAACATAGTAAATTTTCAAGAGTCTACGACAATTTTAAGTGCCTGTACAAAAAGTCTGGAAACTTATTAAAAGCACCACGTATATATATATATATATATATATATATATATATATATATATATATACAACAGAAACATGCATATAGAGATACAAATTGAGATAGATAGATAGATAGATAGATAGATAGATAGATAGATATGAACAGACCGTATGATATAACCAACAAGAATTTATAGAGTGATATGTACAATAATAGATAAGATTGCACTGAGAGAAATAGAGTGAGACAAAGAGAAAGAGAGAGAGAGAGAGAAAGAAATATAGAGATGTAGGAATGAGAAAGTAAGAGAGTGAAAAAGATGTGCATCTTCTGCGCATGTGCATATTTAATACCAATGCGCTCGTACGCCACCCATTCTCTATCACGACCTGCCATTCAATAATTACAAGTATTTTTGGACTCAAGTCTGGAACAGAAGATAAAAACAAATAAATGCATTCACGTCTTTTTCTATCTACACACACACACACACACACACACACATACAAACATACATACGCACCTAACTCACAACGCTGTTTTACGTCACAAGATGGTTCAAATTTATTTTTATGCAATTCGTATACGTTTTATTTATTTGCTCGAAGATACGTCTCGAAAGTTCAATTGGTCTCGGATGATCTTGAACAGAAAACGACAGCGTGCTCTTCTCTACCTTATTTTCTTTATTTTTTTTTTTTCTTTCTCTTCTCGTTGCCGTTTCTTCTCAGGCAGTAGCGAAGATTTTACACGTATAAGAAGCACTGAATCAGCCCAGGCACAAAAGAAAATTTTCTTGTCTCATGAACAAAGTAAAATCCGGGTAAATTTTTTTTAATGATGTGTATAACCTCCAAGATATTTTCCTTATTTTCTCTTTCATTTCTCACCCCAAAACTAGGGACCATGTGCTAGATTAAGCATTGAAAATATAGTATTGCCCATAAATAAATGCAGTCTTTTACAATTCTTTTAATGAAATATCAATTTTCTTGTTGACCAAAGATACCAGGATTTTTTGGTGGATTAGAGTGTTCGCCAATGGTCCGGGAGACTTGGGTTCAATCCCAGGTCGAGTCATACCAAAGACGATAAAAATGGTACTTGATATCTCCTTGCTTAACACTCAGCAATATAAGGTACGTATCAAGAGTAAAGTGGAGCAATCCAGGGAAAGGAGTAGCGCCCTCTCCTGCACCTCTGTGTAGTAGCTATTGAAAAGAGAGCCTTCTGGTCACCCTCGACTACGGTCGCCAACTTTACTTACTTTACTTATTATGCAATCAAAACAAATATTATTTGATATAATTTATTACCAAAAAGCATCTAAATCACCATCTCTATAACCTGTGTGTGTAATGTATATCTGTGTATGTATACGTTTGATATATGTGTGTGTATTATATATACGAAGGTTATCAAATAAATAATAAGAATTATTTTGACTGAGCAGAGACATATATATATATATATATATATATATAAGGGTCATTCAATAAATAAGCGGAATTTTTTTTTGAAAAAAGCAAAATACATGTTTTTTTCCGAATTTTTATCCATAGATGTAAACTTTGCATTGATTTGGAATTGATTTATAGCAAAAGATATTTTAATCTCGCTAAAATATATGTTTTGAGGCTATTCAAAATGGTAGCAAATCAAACAGAGTGCTTTGGACATGAACAGAGGTTTGTCATGAAATTTTTGCTGGCTAAGAAATGCAAACCATGTTAAATTTACGCCAGAATGTGTACGATACAAATGAAGAAAAGACTGTCCTTGGAGTGGACTATTTGCTAGATTAGGCGTTGAAAATATAGTATTGTCCATAAATAAATACAACCTTAACAATTCTTTTAATAAAATGTCGATTTTCTTGTTGACCAAAGATACCAGGATTTTATTATTCTTTGTGGATCATGCAATCAAAACAGTCAATAATATTAACTCTCCGGTAAAAAAAAGTTCTTGAAGCAGCGGTCAGTAAAGGAGACAATTTTCTCGGACATGAAAAGACTTAACACTATTGATTTCCTTAAAAGAGATTGTTTTACATGTGTGTGGGTGGGTGGGTGTGTATGCGTGTGTATGAGTGTGTGTGCCTATATCATTCATTATATATATATATATATATACATATATATGTATGTATGTATATGTAAAAAAAACTTTTTCGTTGTCGGTCCAAAGAGAGAAAAAAGTAAATATTTCAAAATGAAT